>CM060679.1:45835500-46435500 GCA_030686995.1 Artemisia argyi | reverse complement strand
ATATTGCTAGTGCTAATAGCGCGTCAGCTGATGATGGATATAATTGGAGGAAATATGGACAAAAACAAGTGAAGGGCAGCGAGTATCCTAGAAGTTACTACAAATGCACTCATCCGAATTGTCCTGTGAAGAAGAAAGTTGAGCGTTCTCATGAAGGTCATATTACTGAGATTATCTACAAAGGGGCCCACAATCATCCAAAACTTGGTCCTAATAGGAGATCTGGAAATGGGTCCTCAGGTGTGTTGAATGATATGCAAGGTGACGTGAATGAACAAGGTGGAAATAGTGTGGATGGAAGTTCGGTTTGGGGGTCAGGTATGCAACATAAGGGTAGTAATAATTGGGGTCAGGAAAGTAATCTTGAGGTGACGTCTTCAGGATTAATTATGCAGCGTCAGAACAGTGGTCAGTTTGAATCTAGTGATGCTGTGGATGGGTCCACCACTTTTTCAAATGATGAAGAAGAAGATGATCGTGCAACACATGGTAGTGTCTCACTTGGTTATGATGGTGAAGGAGATGAATCTGAGTCAAAAAGAAGGTAAAGTAATACATTATCTTTTAAAATATTGGTATTGTAAATTATTTATACACCCTTATTTTATCAAATATGATTAGACACTATTTCCCGCATGATCTTTTATCACAACTTGTGATTTGCTTCCGATTGTTTAGTGTCACCTAATCACTTTCAGGCCATATATGCAAACACTTCCTAACTGCTGGATGCTGTTTAACATTACAGGAAGGTTGAAGCTTATGCAGCAGATGTAACTGGGGCCACCCGAGCCATCAGGGAACCTAGAGTTGTGGTGCAAACAACCAGTGAGGTGGACATCCTGGATGATGGGTATCGCTGGCGCAAATATGGACAGAAGGTCGTCAAAGGAAATCCAAACCCCAGGTTATCATTTTGTGCTGTGTTATGTGGTCTGCTATTCAATCTTGATGTACAGTATTTTAAATATAGCAAAATGGACGTGTTGGGTAATGGGTCAATGTGGGTTGGGTTAATCCATCAATGCTATGTTGCCGCTTTTTTGTTTATATTTATAGGTTGAGATTGTTATTTCTAGAATCAGTGTTCTGAAACAAAGCTTAATTATTTTGTAACAGGAGTTACTACAAGTGCACAAGCACAGGCTGCACAGTGAGGAAACATGTCGAGAGGGCTTCACATGACCTAAAATCAGTGATCACAACATACGAAGGAAAGCACAACCATGATGTCCCAGCTGCCCGTAACAGCAGTCATGCTAACAACAACAATAACCACACAATGGCTGCACAAACTCTATCCATGCAGTCTCAGCTTCACATGCCCGAACCTTCTCGAATGCAAAACAACATGGCTAGGTTCCAAAGGCCTCCTTATGGTTTACCCAGTGGTCAACATATGGTTACCAATCAAAGCCATGGCTATGGTTATGCAATGAACCAACAAAGGCCAGGAGGACTAGCTCAAATGGCTATGGCTAACCAAGTTCAACAGCACATGGGTCCAACCCCAACCCATGGCTATGGTTATGCAATGAACCAACATTTGGGGTTTATGGTGCCAAAAGGAGAACCAAAGGTGGAGCCCATGTCGGATCCCGGTTTGAACCTTGCCAATGGTGCAACATTATACCAGCAGATGACAAACAGGTTACCTTAGATGTAGAGTTTGATAAAGATATGCATTCTCTCTATAAGGATTTTTTTTGAGAAGAGTAGAAGTATATTTAAATTTGATATCACATTATCTTTTCTTGTTGTTGTTGTTACAACTTTTAGAGGGCGTTTTAAGTACTTATTTCAAGATTCTGAAACTACATTGGGAGAAGGTCTCATTATTTATACATCAATTTATTTTATATAATTATATGGCAATTTTAGCATGACTTTCTGTTGTGAACTTGTGATGCTCTTCAGTTTTGCAGTTTCTTTACTATTTAAATTACTTTTGTTAATCATTGTAATTGATAATTTTATTACAATTCACAGGTTGAAATTCCTGTAGTGATTGCATTCATAATGTTGTTTTTTTTCTAAGTTATGATTATTTATTTTTAATCTAAAGTATTAGCAAGTTCTGGAATTCACCTTGTTTTCTTACATTGTGTGAGTTTAGAGAAGGTACTGATAATTTAAAGAAGGTACTGCATAATTTATAAAAACAAGAAAAGAAAGAGAGATAACGGACTTGATAATTCTTGATGCTCTAAATATATGTATGTTTATATGAAACGAAGATTTAAAAGTCTAATGCGGCACTATGTAGTCATGTACTCATGTATGACTCGACAAAATCTTCTTGTATTTTATTTAGATTCTAAGAAAATATCATTGTTTTTATAACGAGCCCAAAAGAGTATGTTTAAAGCTAACCTGACGATTTGTTCAAAAAAAAAAAAAAAAAAAAAAAAAAAAAAAAAAAAGGCCAGCTGACCTCACGATTAGTGAGCTCGTGGACTTTTAAAAAGCTCGTAAAATGACGGATTAATTTCATATATCTCCCTACTTTTATGAATAATTTCAGATATACTAGTGTGTGCACGGTTCGGTTTGGGTCAGTTTTTGGCTAAAACTGAAACCAAACCGAAATACTCGGTTTTTATAGAACCCAAAACCGAAACCGTTTGATTTTGGGCGATTCTTTTTCGGTTTATTATTGGTTTCGGTTCGATTTTTCAGTTATTTCGGTTTTTAACCGTTATTATTTGAGCATGACCAATTTATACCAACCAATTTGTTTTACATATAAAATTGATTATTCTTCTTTACTTTTTGTCAATCTAAGTCTAATGTTTATCTCATATTTCTACAATTACACACATATAGATGAGACATACACATATATGTAAGTGAAAATACACATAGAATGATTATTATCACATATGTATTGGTATATTGTCAAATAAACACACGACATGACTAAAACACATATAAACGTTAAGATAAATATATTATAAATTCACCCACAAAATGAAAATGATTTTTTAAATTTGATTTATTTAGTTATTAATTTATGCTATATTAGTTATATATTATCATATGATAAAACCGGTTCAATTTAGTTTTTATGGTTCAGTTATTGGACGAAAACCGAAATCGAACCGCATTTTTTGGTTTTTTAAAAAGTAAAACCGAACCATCGGTTTTTAGTTTTGGTCGACTTTTTCGGTTTTCGGTTTGGTTTTGTTTTTTTTCGGTTTTTCTGCTCACCCTTAGCACACACACGCAACACAAATACAACACAATTAAAAATCAAAAAAAAAAATAAATAAAAAAAAAATAATAATAATAATAATAATAATAATAACACCCGAAAACGGTCGTGCCATCCATAACGTCGTACCTATAACGTGACAATAACGTACCTCATGGTGCATTATAATAATGACGTTATAGGTACCCAAATGGCAATATAACATGCGTTTAGCTGACAGTACCGTATATGAAAGTGATGGTAAATAAGTATCAGTTATATTTGACTCGTTTGAAACCATAGTCACGCGGGAAGAGCTATGGGTGTTCAAACAATGTTAGCTGAGCAAGGTATCTCATGGTTGACATTAGATATCGACTATAGTTGGGGCATGAGGGACAAACGTAAATTTATTTTTGCTCCTCCAACAACACATACTCGCTATAATTGTCAACTAAATTTTGAACCGGATCAAAAGAATAAGAGATGTGTTAAAATCTAGTGGTGGTGTTGATAGTATTATAAGAGCTTTTTGCGAATATGGTTTTATTTTTCTTTGTAAACTTGGATTACTTTCTATTTTATTTGTAAAATAAGTGCACTTCAATATCAAAGTTTCATTTACATCCTTTAGACTTGAAAAAAAAAAAAAAAAAAAAAAAAACTACGTTATGATCTCTTTCTCCATTATAATTTCTCTTTGATATTACTAGGGGTGAACATGGGGTTTTGGCTAAAATCAAACCTTGAACCAACAATTCTGTTTTAAGTTTTTTAAAACCAAACCCCGCACCAAAAGTTCGTTTTTTTTTTTTTTTTCGTCGTTTAGTATTTGGTTTTTTCGGTTTTCGGATATCCGAAATTTGAGTTGATGGTTTTATGTGAGACCCATTATTTTAGCTACGTTCTTTAAATTCGGATATCTGAAATTTCTAATAACAATTTCATATATCCGAATATAAAAATATCTATAATTTTTGAAAAACTTTTATATAACTTCCAAAACTGACATTTCATTAAACCAATCTTTTAATAAATTTTGATTAATTTTTTGGATATTCGAATACGGATGTTTTTTGAACATCCAAAACCTACATGAAGAAAATCCTATATGGTCGTGCCATCCATAACGTCGTACTTATAACGTGACCATAACGCACCTCATGGTGCAGTATAATGACGTTATAGGTACCCAAATGGGCATATAACATGCGTTTAGCTGACAATACCGTATCTGAAAGTGATGGTAAATAAGTATCAGTTATATTTGACTCGTTTGAAACTAAAGTCACTCGGGAAGAGCTATGGGTGTTCAAACAAATGTTAGCTGAGCAAGGTATCTCATGGTTGACATTAGATATCGACTATAGTTGGGGCCTGAGGGACAAACGTAAATTTATTTTTGCTCCTCCTAGAACACATACTCGCTATGATTGTCAACTAAATTTTGAAACGGATCAAAAGAATGCATCTTACCATAAGAGATGTGTTAAAATCTAGTGGTGGTGTTGGTAGTATTATAAGAGCTTTTTGTGAATATGGTTTTATTTTTATTTTGCTTTGTAAACTTGGATTACTTTGTATTTTATTTGTAAAATAAGTGCACTTCAATGTCAAAGTTTCATTTACATCCTTTAGACTTGAAAAAAAAAATACTACGTTATGATCTCTTTCTCCTTTATAATTTATCTTTAATATTACTAGGGGTGAACATGGGGTATTGGCTAAAATCAAACCTTGAACCAACAATTCTGTTTTAAGTTTTTTAAAACCAAACCCCACACCAAAAGTTCGCTTTTATTTTTATTTCGTTTAGTTTTTGGTTTTTTCGGTTTTCGGATATCCGAAATTTGAGTTGATGATTTTATGTGAGACCCACTATTTTAGCTACGTTCTTTAAATTCGGATATCGGAAATTTCCAATAACAATTTTATATATCCGAATATCAAAATATCTATAATTTTTGAAAAACTTTTATATGAGTTCCAAAACTGACATTTCATTAAACCAATCATTTAATAAATTTTGATTAATTTTTTGGATATCCGAATACGAATGTTTTTTGAACATCCAAAACCTACATCAAGAAAATCCTATACGGCCGTGCCATCCATAACGTCGTTCCTATAACGTGACCATAACGCACCTCATGGTGCAGTATAATGACGTTATAGGTACCCAAATGGGCATATAACATGCGTTTAGCTGAAAGTACCGTATCTGAAAGTGATGGTAAAAAAGTATCAGTTATATTTGACTCGTTTAAAACCATAGTCACTCGGGAAGAGCTATGGGTGTTCAAACAAATGTTAGCTGAGCAAGGTATCTCATGGTTGACATTAGATATCGACTATAGTTGGGGCATGAGGGACAAACGTAAATTTATTTTTGCTCCTCCAACAACACATACTCGCTATAATTGTCAACTAAATTTTGAAACGGATCAAAAGAATGCATCTTACCATAAGAGATGTGTTAAAATCTAGTGGTGGCGTTGGTAGTATTATAAGAGCTTTTTGCGAATATGGTTTTATTTTTATTTTGCTTTGTAAACTTGGATTACTTTCTATTTTATTTGTAAAATAAGTGCACTTCAATGTCAAAGTTTCATTTACATCCTTTAGACTTGAAAAAAAAAATACTACGTTATGATCACTTTCTCCTTTATAATTTATCTTTGATATTACTAGGGGTGAACATGGGGTTTTTGGCTAAAATCAAACCTTGAACCAAAAATTATGTTTTAAGTTTTTTAAAACCAAACTCCGCACCAAAAGTTCGCTTTGGTTTTTGTTTTTTTTTTTCCGTTTAGTTTTTGGTTTTTTCGGTTTTCGGATATCCGAAATTTGAGTTGATGGTTTTATGTGAGACCCATTATTTTAGCTACGTTCTTTAAATTCGGATTTCCGAAATTTTCGATAACACTTTTATATATCCGAATATCAAAATATCTATAATTTTTGAAAAACTTTTATATGAATTCTAAAACTGACATTTCATAAAACCAATCTTTTAATAAATTTTGATTAATTTTTCGGATATCCGAATACGGATATTTTTTGAACATCTAAAACCTATGTCAAGAAAAACCTATACGGTCGTACCATCCATAACGTCGTACCTATAACATGACCATAACTTACCTCATGGTGCAGTATAGCGAAATTATAGGTACCCAAGCGGGCCTATAACGTGCGTTTAGCTGACTATACCGTATCTGAAAGTGATGGTAAATAAGTATCAGTTATATTTGACTCGTTTGAAACCATAGTCACTCAGGAAGAGCTATGGGTGTTCAAACAAATGTTAGTTGAGCAAGGTATCTCACGGGTGACATTAGATATCGACTATAGTTGGGGCCTGAGGGACAAACATAAATTTTTTTGCTCCTCCAACAACACATACTCGCTATAATTGTCAACTAAATTTTGAAACGGATCAAAAGAATGCATCTTACCCTAAGAGATGTGTTAAAATCTAGTGGTGGCGTTGGTAGTATTATAAGAGCTTTTTGCGAATATGGTTTTATTTTTATTTTGCTTTGTAAACTTAGATTGCTTTCTATTTTATTTGTAAACTGAGTGCACTTCAATGTCAAAGTTTCATTTACATCCTTTAGACATGAAAAAAAATGCTACGTTATGATCTCTTTCTCCTTTTGTAGTTTATCTTTGATATTACTAGGGGTGAACATGGGGTTTTTGGGGAGATTTTTGGCTAAAACCAAACCCTGAACTGAAAATTTGTTTTTAAGTTTTTTAAAACCAAACCCCGCACCAAAAGTTCGCTTTGGTTTTTTTTTTCATTCAGATTTCGGTTTTTTAGATATCCGAAATTTGAGTTGATGGTTTTATTTTGCTTTGTAAACTTGGATTACTTTCTATTTTATTTATAAAATAAGTGCACTTCAATGTCAAAGTTTCATTTACATCCTTTAGACTTGAAAAAAAAATACTACGTTATGATCACTTTCACCTTTATAATTTATCTTTGATATTACTAGGGGCGAACATGGGGTTTTTGGCTAAAATCAAACCTTGAACCAAAAATTATGTTCTAAGTTTTTTAAAACCAAACTCCGCACCAAAAGCTCGCTTTTTTTGTTTGTTTTTTTTTTTTTTTTTTTTGGTTTTTAGTTTTTTCGGTTTTCGGATATCCGAAATTTGAGTTGATGGTTTTATGTGAGACCCATTATTTTAGCTACGTTCTTTAAATTCGGATTTCCGAAATTTTCAATAACACTTTTATATATCCGAATATCAAAATATCTATAATTTTTGAAAAACTTTTATATGAATTCTAAAACTGACATTTCATAAAACCAATCTTTTAATAAATTTTGATTAATTTTTCGGATATCCGAATACGGATATTTTTTGAACATCTAAAACCTATGATGCGTGGGAATCGCACCTTGCTTTACCTCTCGAGGGATCTCGCGAGGCTTACAACCCCCACCAGGCAGTGTACCTGATCGTTGTAGTATAGTATAGTGACAAGTACCGGGGGATTGATCGTTCAGCTTAGGAATAGTGTCGCTAGGATTAGAAAATCTAATTAAAAGTTCTAGAGATGAAAGATGATTATTTTTTGTGTTTTTATATTTTTATGAAAGCAATTAAAATCTCGGGTTTTGAAGGAGTGGGCGGAATTAGTTGCTAATCAACTAACCCAAAAACTACTATATAACTAATTAAACTAATGAAAATAAAATTAAACTAATATTAAACTAAGGTTGTGAGCAGTAATTGGAGAAATTGTGTTTACTTAGACTTCATTACTCTCTAGATATCTTTTACATGTTAATTACTTGTTACACTTGTATGAATGACGGGTTGTATTCCTTAATACCATTCGTGGAGTGGCATACATAACTCCCCAACTCTATGAGCTCTTATCTCCTCCTACACCATGACCCAGCACAACTATAGGGATTGTAAACAGTGGCTCATGCATTAAATACAACCAATAAAGACCTAGTACGCCTCGGTTCATGTTTCTTAAGACGTTCAAGCATGTTACCATTTGGAGATCTGCCAGTTTTCTTAAGCCTAACATATAAAATCATTCATTCAAAACAAGAATAGACAAGTAATCAACACATAATCAACATCTAGGTTTCATTAGATCTAAGCAAACACAAGAGAGATCTAGCCTAGCATAGTAGAATTAAGATAAGAATAAAAGATAAACAACCAACACATAGACATATTGATTGAATTAAGAGTATACTTATCTCAATTACAATGCAAGGTCTCAAGGGTTTGGAACCCTTGAAAAACCTGTAAAAGAGGCACCAAAATCGTCTTTAGGGTTTCACCAAAACTTCTCTCTCAACTTCTCTCTTTTTAATGAAAAAACTAGAAAACTATATATAGGAAAATCGTCCTGACGGCGTCAAGAGTTAAATCTGACGCCGTCAACTCGCCGCCATACACTTCCTCGGACGCCCTAGATCCAATCGTGACGGCCTATGTGACGCCGTCACCACCTACGGTAAATTATTCTTGGCCACTTTGACGCCGTCATAACTCCATCTGACGCCGTCACCAGCTACGGTAAATTATTCTTCATGTCTGACGCCGTCAAGAGCAAACTCTTGACGCCGTCACCTTGTATTTCCAGCTTGGATTTTTGGTACTTTGTCGTTTTCTTCACTTTATGCTCCAAAAACGTCCAAAATAGCCTCTTTTCCAGAATTCACTCTCCAAACACCTAAAATCACAAAAGGGACGATTTAGGGCAATATTTGATCAAATAAATTCGGATTCGGGCTTAAATGACCCCCTAAAAACGGATCATTTTTCGCCTCATCATATACCCTTACACTTGAGATTTGCTTGTCCTCAAGCAAATGAGCTTTTATTCTACTCAAAAGACAAGTTAGGGGTCATTTAACACTAATATAAAAGTAATTACAACAAATAATCGTTCCACTAAAGACCAATAGACAAGCACGGAGGTCATACACAAGCACCTCACAAATAGTGTTTAGATACTCACATCTCTCGGGTGTAATAAAGTAATATAACATTATGGAAATGGAAGATATCTCTTACTACCTGTCATAGCAAAATAGATTACCATAGGCTTGGGAAAGGATCAAACCTCCACCACATGGCGTAAGCACCTAGGATAAACTATCAAAGAGGTCTTTTTAAAGGGTTATAACGTTAGGTGTAGGGATATGAATTACACGGTTTTGTTGGATAAAGGGAATTTTACTGGTGGCGAGTTAACAATCTTAGTAAATTACATGTACAAGATGGCGTTGCTAAGCCAAGACTAGACTCGACTTAAGCTAATAAATGAAAAATAACAAAAACATAAAATGAACATAAAATAAAAACGGGATGGTAGTCCGTATGTTTTTTTCTCTTTTTCTTTTCTATTTTTTTTTTCTTTTTCTTGATTTTTCTATTTTTTTTTCCGATTTTTTTTTTTTTTTTTTTTTTTTTTTTTTTCGCATACACTCTTACCCTACCATCCAAAATAATACATCACAGGGGTTTGAGCACTCCCCTTACACTTGAATCTTTACATACTTTACATTAAACTATTCTAATGACTCGAATTAAGAAAATCAAAACACTTGGAGCACTTTTTAAGATTAACGTACATATGGGGGTAATAAGTGATGTTCTTCCCCATTACTCCATAAAATAAGTACTTACCCATGAGTCCCAATCGTCCCAAAACAATATGTACAAGGATATGACTCGACTTAGCAACCATGTAATCAATTAGAAAGTTAACTTAGGGTTTAACAAATAACAATAATGCACTAAAAATGAGCGCATACACGGAAGGCTAAGGCGATTTGGGTGTACATTTAAGTGGGGTGTAACAAATTCTTCCTTTAAGTAAAATGCTTAAAGTTAGAAACGAAAAGATAGGCTCGGAGGGGTGTACTAGGGGTATCGTGTACTAAAAATGAGTACAACGCAAAGGGTGTGGGAAAAATTAGTTGACTTAACTAGCCAAGTAATATGACTTAAATAGTCAAGTAATTATAATACGGGTTTAACACAAGGGTGATCCTAATGCCTCTTATCATGTAGTAAATCCTACCACACGAATGTAGTCTCACTAGCGGTCTTGGGATGCATCACTAACGCAAGTTCTAGAATCTAAATGCTACCGGTACACTCATAAGCACTAATAATAAATGCTTTTCCTATCAAATCTAAAGGCGAACCTCACATTTTTGGGTGGAAAATTTTTCTGAATATACGGTTATGTGCTAGTCATACAATCTCCTATCCATGAGACGCTTGCTATGGCTAAAGTTTCACTCCTAAATGTTGTAAAAAATTTTAAATTTGGCGCTAAAATTACACTAACAAGTATTTCTCATAGTTTTATTACTCATCTACTATCAAACAAAACAAACTCAAGCGAAAGTGCATATGTAAGGTATCATCTTTTTACCCTCCCCTTACACTTAAGATGAACATTGTCCCAAATGTTCAAGTAAAGAATGTAAAAGTTAAAAAGTAAAGAGAATGAAATCAAATACTCCCCTGATTCGCTCGGTATGGATTTTAGTTGGCCAGGTTAAATCTTCTTCCAAGAAAACGAACAATCAAAGCTTCCATTCCAGAATATAAATCATCTTCTTGTCACAAATAACCTGTAAATCCTGACAAAAGTAGACAAGGCAACCTCGCGTAAAATCGGCGGCATCCTATATAAGTTACTAAATCCTAGAAAACAAAATAAGATATAATGCTTGTGGAATGAAGTTTGCAGATTTCCTGGAGATTATAAAACTTAATAATTCACAAAAACCATAAGACTCCGTTAGAAAAACAAAACTGGTAAAATTTCCAGATTTTTGACTCCTGACGCCGTCAAGAGCAATGCCCTGACGCCGTCAGAATGAACCTGCAGAAATCTTTATGTTAAGTTTCCGGAAAATTTCTGGAAAAACTTTGTCCTACTTCCTGGAAAATCCTGCAAAACTTCATTATGACTCAATACAAGCATTTGACTCTAACAAATACGAATATACATGTTCATTAAATATTGTGGATAATCATGATCGGTTTGTTTCTTAAAAACATATTTGGGGTTTCCCCTTACACTTATCTTTTGCAAAAATACCTTTAGGTTGGAGTTAAGACTAGGCTAAACAACATAATAAAGTATTTCACATTTTAATTGAGAAACATGATCAACCAACAATAAAAATAAAACATGCATACGGAAGCAAATAACAATCAAACAAATAAAATTCACACAAAACATGGGTTGCCTCCCAAGAAGCGCTTTTCTTTATTTACGAGTCTTGTAGCTAGACTCAAAGTCGTGGGTTAACGTGTATCGCTTATGCTCACGTAACCAAGTGTGAGCCATCTAATAGTCGCCTCATCTTTCTTGTATTCGTCTCCTAAATCTAAGCACCCGCGATAATATCTTTTATTCTTTTCATACGTGTACTTAAGTCCTTTCCTCTTATCATTCTCACTTAGCATTTCCATAGGCGGATACCTACTACACTTTTCCATGGAGAAATCCTTGAACCTAGGGTGTGTGCGGGGCATTTGATAGACAAATTCTTCATCCCCATCCGAGAATGTAATTAACCCTTCTATGAGTTTTTCATCGAGGTTGGTCAACCGTTTGAAAGGTCTTCCAAACACAACTTGGGTCAATTTATCATCAATAAATTCTCCTAGATTCTCCATAACCATGAACTCAACAAGATAAACCAAACTTCCTACAAACACATGTAATGGTATTGTCCTAGCCACAATGTTTTCTCCTTTGTATTCTAACTCATCTACCATGATTTTATTGTATTCATTACGTGAGATTATGTTCATGGAAAGAGATGAGTTGAGATAGGCGTTAAAGCTCTTAAATCCAATCTTACAAGGGAATTGCATGTTAAATGAACTATCGCACTCAATCCTAGTTCTAGGGTCAACATACCTAAGAGGGTTTACTTCTTCTTCCATTCTATCCTCATTAATCACATCACCATCATCAAGATCCTCATCGGAGTCTGAATAGTAAAAAGGACTAACCCTATGGTCATTATCATGATCAGACTCTTCCAACTCAGAATTATTGTCAAAGTGGTGGTTGGGTGACAGGTTAGGTGGGTTCTCATTTTCTGCTAAAGGAAGTGGGGCGGGCATTTGGAAAATCCTACGACGAAAAACACGAATAACAGGAATCAAGCGATCAATGTTATTGTTATCCATCGAAATTGTTTACGAACAAAGAACACAAAGAAATAAGATAGACAAAAGAAGACCTAAAAATAAAAATAAAAATCTTACTAGAAAGGAATCTAGCAAGTAGACCTAATAAAAAGAAATTCTAACCTAGACAATAACTATTCCCCGGGCTGCGGCGCCAAAAACTTGATGCGTGGGAATCGCACCTTGCTTTACCTCTCGAGGGATCTCGCGAGGCTTACAACCCCCACCAGGCAGTGTACCTGATCGTTGTAGTATAGTATAGTGACAAGTACCGGGGGATTGATCGTTCAGCTTAGGAATAGTGTCGCTAGGATTAGAAAATCTAATTAAAAGTTCTAGAGATGAAAGATGATTATTTTTTGTGTTTTTATATTTTTATGAAAGCAATTAAAATCTCGGGTTTTGAAGGAGTGGGCGGAATTAGTTGCTAATCAACTAACCCAAAAACTACTATATAACTAATTAAACTAATGAAAATAAAATTAAACTAATATTAAACTAAGGTTGTGAGCAGTAATTGGAGAAATTGTGTTTACTTAGACTTCATTACTCTCTAGATATCTTTTACATGTTAATTACTTGTTACACTTGTATGAATGACGGGTTGTATTCCTTAATACCATTCGTGGAGTGGCATACATAACTCCCCAACTCTATGAGCTCTTATCTCCTCCTACACCATGACCCAGCACAACTATAGGGATTGTAAACAGTGGCTCATGCATTAAATACAACCAATAAAGACCTAGTACGCCTCGGTTCATGTTTCTTAAGACGTTCAAGCATGTTACCATTTGGAGATCTGCCAGTTTTCTTAAGCCTAACATATAAAATCATTCATTCAAAACAAGAATAGACAAGTAATCAACACATAATCAACATCTAGGTTTCATTAGATCTAAGCAAACACAAGAGAGATCTAGCCTAGCATAGTAGAATTAAGATAAGAATAAAAGATAAACAACCAACACATAGACATATTGATTGAATTAAGAGTATACTTATCTCAATTACAATGCAAGGTCTCAAGGGTTTGGAACCCTTGAAAAACCTGTAAAAGAGGCACCAAAATCGTCTTTAGGGTTTCACCAAAACTTCTCTCTCAACTTCTCTCTTTTTAATGAAAAAACTAGAAAACTATATATAGGAAAATCGTCCTGACGGCGTCAAGAGTTAAATCTGACGCCGTCAACTCGCCGCCATACACTTCCTCGGACGCCCTAGATCCAATCGTGACGGCCTATGTGACGCCGTCACCACCTACGGTAAATTATTCTTGGCCACTTTGACGCCGTCATAACTCCATCTGACGCCGTCACCAGCTACGGTAAATTATTCTTCATGTCTGACGCCGTCAAGAGCAAACTCTTGACGCCGTCACCTTGTATTTCCAGCTTGGATTTTTGGTACTTTGTCGTTTTCTTCACTTTATGCTCCAAAAACGTCCAAAATAGCCTCTTTTCCAGAATTCACTCTCCAAACACCTAAAATCACAAAAGGGACGATTTAGGGCAATATTTGATCAAATAAATTCGGATTCGGGCTTAAATGACCCCCTAAAAACGGATCATTTTTCGCCTCATCAACCTACATCAAGAAAAACCTATACGGTCGTACCATGCATAACGTCGTACCTATAACGTGACCATAACGTACCTCATGGTGCAGTATAGCGAAATTATAGGTACCCAAACGGGCCTATAACGTGCGTTTAGCTGACTATACTGTATCTGAAAGTGATGGTAAATAAGTATCAGTTATATTTGACTCGTTTGAAACCATAGTCACTCAGGAAGAGCTATGGGTGTTCAAACAAATGTTAGTTGAGCAAGGTATCTCATGGGTGACATTAGATATCGACTATAGTTGGGGCCTGAGGGACAAACATAAATTTTTTTGCTCCTCCAAGAACACATACTCGCTATAATTGTCAATTAAATTTTGAAACGGATCAAAAGAATGCATCTTACCCTAAGAGATGTGTTAAAATCTAGTGGTGGCGTTGGTAGTATTATATGGTTTTATTTTTATTTTGCTTTGTAAACTTAGATTGCTTTCTATTTTATTTGTAAACTTAGTGCACTTCAATGTCAAAGTTTCATTTACATCCTTTAGACTTGAAAAAAAAATGCTACGTTATGATCTCTTTCTCCTTTTGTAGTTTATCTTTGATATTACTAGGGGTGAACATGGGGTTTTTGGGGAGATTTTTGGCTAAAACCAAACCCTGAACTGAAAATTTGTTTTTAAGTTTTTTAAAACCAAACCCCGCACCAAAAGTTCGGTTTGGTTTTTTTTTTCATTCAGATTTCGGTTTTTTAGATATCCGAAATTTGAGTTGATCGTTTTATGTGAGATCTATTATTTTAGCTAAGTTTTTTAAATTCGGATATCCGAAATTTCGAATAACAATTTTATATATCCGAATATCCAAATATCTATAATTTTCGGAAAACTTTATATGAGTTGCAAAACTGACATTTCATATAACATTTTGATTAATTTTTCGGATATCCGAATACGGATATTTTTTTGAACGTACATCAAGAAAATCATATAATTTAAGTTAAATATTTTTATCGTAAAATAATTAGATTAAATAACATGTATATAAAAATAATGCGCGAACATATCTGAAATAAAGAAAACTAATTTTACGAATTTATTATAGTGTTAGCTGAATGAACACCTGTTACGAATATCTAATCTCTCATTTTTTGGACTTTGTTGATTACTTGTATCAAAACTAATACATATACATTTTTTTATTAGTTTTTTGAATATTAGTATATGGCGGTTCGTTTTATCCGGTTGGCTTTTCATATAAAACCAAAACGAACCAAAACTTTTGATTTTTTAAAATAGAATTGGTTCGGCTTTTTTGGGGCGGTTTTTTTGGTTTTATGGGTCTTGGTTCGGTTTTTTCGGTTTTATTACTCACCCCTAGTATATACCAAAAGTGTAATCATTGATTGCATAATGTACATTATTATAAAGCATGTTCGGGTATATATGAAATTTTACTAATTAAAAAAAAAAAAGATATGAAATTGCCTCTAAAATCATTATTTTTGGCTAATCATCTTATCAACTTAGCTTGTAAGTTCATAAACTCATATTTACAAACTCATAAGCTAAAAAATGTATGGCCATAAACTATTAGAAAAAGGAAATGATTTGCACATACAATTTATTTATTTGGACACTCACAGCACAAGCAAATAAAGCACATTATAAGTTATGTACAAGTAACTAAAACATAAAAAAGAGTGTCTCAATAACTATTTTTAGTGTGCAAATCACCTCCCATTAAAAATCTAATACACATAACAAACACCTCTAAATTTAAATATAAGAGCATTGGGGCAGGCCAATGCACCCTCGCCAAGCCGACTTGTACCTCGCCAAAAAGTTCGCCACTTCACGGGTAGGTGCTTTCACCAAGTCACTCGCGAAGTTTTTGGCGCTCACAAGATGAGAGAGTTTGTGATTTAAAATGAATTTTACGAGTATTTTTATTTATAAAATGTATGTGTTGAATGAGGAAGATTTATTTATTTATTTATTTTTCATTTTAAACTTTTTAGAATGTTTTACTTCATGTTTTAGCTCCTTTATAATTTTGATAGTTTGTAATTGTTTGTAGTAATTTTTGGTAAGTTATAAACTGTTTTATTTTTGTATTTTTATATAATTTGCAATTTTATTTTAATGAATAAAAAATTAATTAGTTTGAGAAAAATAAACATAAAATAAAATAATGAGGTGTGGCGTGGCAAATGATCAAGCCTCACACCTTAGAAACTATGGCGAAGCTATAACGTTTATAAGACGTGATTTAAAGCGTCACAAAATATGAAAATATTTATAAATTTATACATTATTACGTATATCATATTTCATATACTCCGTACATTGATTTTTTTTTTTAAATGTTATGCAAAAGAAATTAAGTCAACACACTATCTTTACATTTAATCTTCTTCATGTCTTTTAAAAGGGAAAAAAAATCTTTTTCTTTATAGGAGTTAAATTCAAAAAAGGCGCCACGTATCATGCTTTAGCGTCTTATCGTGCCTTTTCACGCCTCATCTCACGCCACACATAAAGTTGACACATTGACGTATTACGTAACTTAAATGCCACGGCTCACACTTTAATGCCAAGACGCGCCTTTTACGACCCTTACCGAGAATTATGTTTAAGAGTGACGTTAAAGTGACAGTTTCATTTAAGCCATTGGACCTGATACTTTGAAACCCTTTTATTTCACTTGATCTACGTAACGTTAAAGTAATACTTTGCACCTGATACATTGGCATATTACGTAACGTAAATACCACGCCTCACACTTTAATGCTAAGTCGCGCCTTTTACGACCCTTACCGAGAATTATGTTTAAAAGTGACGTTAAAGTGACACTTTCATTTAAGTCATTGTACATTTGTACCTGATACTTTGAAACCCCTTTATTTCACTTGATCCACGTTACCCATGTGGATGTTTTAACGTTTCCATATTTCCATTCCCTGTAACAAAAGAAAAAAAATCCATTAAAAGTAAAAAAAAAAAAAAAAAAATCCGACCAACCAAACACCCCCCCTCCCCACACACACAGTGAATAGTTAATTAGTTTCTATCTTGGCTGTATTCACAGCAAGATCCATATACTAATTAACCTATTTAATTCTACAATTAATCATATTTTGATCTAATTCTTGGTCAAACTTAGTCAACATCATTTCCCCCAAACCAAAACTATGCAAAGACACCGTAACCAATCTAACGGATTCCGTTCAAACGGTCCGGTGTACCGGAATTACAACAACCGTGGCGGCGGCGGCGGCGGCGGCGGTGGTGGTTACCGGGGCCCACCACCGCCACGTAGGATTGATGTTTTTATGGAAGCTGGTAGGTTAGCTACTCAGTATTTGCTTGCTAAAGGTTTACTTAATAATAATAATAAAGGGCAAATTAATAATAGTACTATTATTAATGATGATGTTAAGAGTCCGGTTGTTGTTTCGGATTTACGAGATGAGAATAAGGTTGTTAGGAGGAATGTTAAGGATCCTAGAATTGAATTGAGTAATGATAATGAGATTAGTAAGAATTCGGAGAAAATAGAGGGCGATGGGGCGGTTTTAGGTGTTTTGGAGGTGAAACCTGTGGTGGAGGGTGATTTAGAATTAAGGAATGTGGAGACGAAAGTTGCAAATGAAGAGAAGGAGTTGCGTGATGAGGATGTGGGCGTTGATGCGCCAGTTTTGGAAGTTACGAAGATGGAAGGTGTCGAGTTTGAGGAGAAAAGTGATGATGTTAAGAATGTGGATGTGAAGACGGAGGAGGATGTGATGATGGATGATGGTGAGAAAAAGGATGAGAAGACGGTTGTTGAAGAAGACGTGATGGAGGAGAATGAGAATGAGAATGATAATGAGAATGGGAATGGGAATGGGAAGGGGAAGGATGGTGGTAGTGATTTGTTGACGTTGATTAGGGATGAGAATGTACCGACTAGGACTCGTTCTTCTCTGACTCTTAAGGGGTCTAAAAGTGATCCGGTATTGATATCCGGAGATGAAAATAGGACGAAAGAAGAGAATTTGGAAGAAGCTGAACGCAAACCTGAACCTGAACAAGTAATGGAAATGAAACATGAACCGAAGGTTAAACAATTGACTTCTGATGAGGATGACATGTACAAGTTTGGACTAGGGTTACATATGCGGTCTCAGTCGTTTCCTCAAAGATCTGTTTCCGAGACAGGATTAGGTGACGTGCATCAAGAGTTTAGTAGAAGCAGTTCTGATGTATTGGGTAGAGGTGAAAAACGACCGTTGGAAATTAATGATTTCACGGATATATCTAAGAAACCTAGGGATTGGGCCTCTGCGAGTCCTCCACCGCATAATTACTTTAATCTTTCAAGCTCGAGAGGAGATCAATCGACTTCTCACGAGGGTGGTTCTTATGCAGAAGAGAAGCAGCTCTTTCCCAACTCGTTTAAGATATGTGACCTTAATTTAATGGGAGGTTCGGAAGCAAATGAAAATCGTGATACTAAGTCTGCCATTGGGTTTTTGCCAATTGGACAAGCAAAGCAGGAACCGGTGTTGGTTGACTTTGATTTGACTATGAATAATAGCTGTGGTATAGGTGATAGACATGTTAGGCGTGGAATTGATGGCAAAGGGGTTGAAGTCATTGATTTGGATTCTGATTCCATGCAAGACGGCAACAATAACTCAGACCGGAGGCAAGTTCATTTATTTCTATTTTATGGAATGTTTATTTAATTTGTTTGTATATTAGGCAAGTGGCAGTGCACTAGCTTTGTTTTAACCTAATATGAATGTGATTTATTCTACAAATACGTATTTGTAATAACGAGGATATTTTCTATCTTATAGGGACGAAGCTATATTTACAGATCTTGAGAGCTTTCCAGACAATATGCAGAGGGTAAGTGACCTTCCCCAAGATGGTTACGGTCTTATGATATCGGAGTTGCTAGATGCTGATATTCCTAATTCGAGTGTATCAACGGGTGTTAATTCTATGCATAATGAAATGAGCCTCCAAAATGAGGAGGTATGTCCTCGTTTACTTTCCTGAATCTTTGCTTGATTAATCAATTTAAGCACCTATCCATGTACTTAATTATGAAAGTGGGTATTTATCTCTTTTAAAAACTCAGTCGGCCTATAAACACTTAGAATTTGGAATCCAATACACCCATGGCTTGCATCATGTAGTTAACCTTCGTTGATTAACATTAAAGTGCATTGATGTCTTTTGGTTATAATGGTGCTATATGGAATGTTTTCAAGTCTTTTTATGTGGAAATGAATCGTTTCAAAGTTTATTTTCTAGAATTCTGATTCTACTAATGGCTAGCTGACCAAATTTTCCCTGATTGTTTTCAGTGTACCCTTATATTGTTTTTTATTAACTCTGACTATTATTATTTTGATTGCTAACTAATTGCGTTGATGGTTGTTTCAGGGGATTCTTGGTGATGATGACTCGATATATATGTCACTGGGAGAAATACCAATAAGTATGCCAAAACTTTAGTTCTTTTGGTAATTCTGTTGATTTCCTTATTTAAAAAAGTTGTATCTATGTGTTAAGTGTTAACCTGCCCAATGTCATATCCACAAATGTGTTGTTATGATGTCGATTTACATTAAGAAGCATCTACTTTTTTGTCATGATCATAACTAGAGGCAGAGCTACGGAGGGGCAGCTGCCCCCTCAAAGCTTTCGGTGTGAACTGTACAAGTGTCATAAATTTTTGATTTTTTGGTTATATATTTACCGGGGTTAACCCCTTTACCAAAAAAAAAAAAAAAGTGTCATAAATTTCTGGGATTTCGTCATTTTGCCCCCCTCAAGACGTTAATAAGTAAAATGAAACTAAGAAACAATATAGCCCTTTGGTTTACTTGTTAAGCTGCTTTAGGTTGAAGCCACGGTCTGAGTTCGAATTCCAATTTTAACATTCTTATTATTCTTTTTCACCTTATAACATATTCCTTTCTTTGTTTTTTAGTTATGCTAGTATTATTTTAGCTCATTTTGTTATCAACGAATTTTTTACTTAAAAAAATCTTCCATTCAATAACAATTTTAAATTTTATACCCTTAACTGATGATCGCTTTTTTTTTTCCTTCCTCGTGTATTCGTGTACCGCAAAGAATGTAGCAATATAAAGGACTTAATAAACTTGTAATAGCTTCTCAATTCTAAAGCTGTACATAGCTAGAATTTTCTAATTTCTATCTAATTTTTTTTTCAACAATTGGAACAAAAATCTATTTCGTTTTCGGTTTGAAAACAGTATTGGATATCTGGTTTGGTTTGGTTAAAATTGAACCTTGTTTAGTTTAGTTATTGGTTTGACCCAGAAAATAATCATTCAACCAGATAAACTTGCACCTATGAGCTCGGACAACCATAGTCTGCCTCGATAAGGACTCCTAACTCTGCCCCCTCTTAGATTTTTTTCTGCCCCCCCCCCCCCCCCCCCCCCCCCACCCCCCCGGTCATAACTATTCATAACAGCTCAATAGATTGTATATGCTCAAGGTTGTGAGTTGATCATCTTTTATTAGTTGTCACAGCTTCTAGAGTTTGGTGCCAATAGATATATCCAGATGGACCTACAGTTCGATATAAGTGCAGTTTTGATATAAATGTGATGGTATGGTAGTGTAGAGCTGTTGACTAGAAGGGGGGTACTTTTCAATGCATTAATGAAAAAGTCGCCCCAAGTAACCATATTTTTTGTTATTAAAATTTAATCATTGTTTTGATATATAATATTCTTGGAGCTTTCTGCATACATTGTTTCGACTCAGGGAAGTTATTAAACTTTTAAGTTTTGATAAATGATAATACCCTTAAAAGCTTAAATTGGAAGTTCAAAACTTCGAATATTTTTTTTAGGCACAGAAAGTTGGTTACCTAGATATATGACCAAAGTTGGTCACCTTTTTATGCAATTTGCTCTTGTTGTAATCATATTTAATATGTCAGTTAATTATAACATTTAAAAAAGTACAACGAAAGTGCTGCTTGCCAAACCCACCCATTTTGACCACTACCGACCTACCCAGTTTTCTGTTGATTGCACAGAAAATGAACCACAAAGAATGCTGTCACTGGCAGCTTCTGTGATCACTTGATGCCATTTGAGAGACACACGTTTTGCTTTGCATGCTCATTCTGAATCCTAAGTTCTATATATATGCATGTGCTTACTGACTGCTTAATATGTGGCAGGTTTCGTGCCAGTCTGGGATCAGCAGCCTTCACAAAGATATGATAAGCGCTATTAAAATGGTGCATATAATGTAGGTTCCTAAGATATTTCAGTGTGTGATGTGGTATGTTCGTTTGTAATAAATGGTGATATATTAGCTGGTTTCCTTCAATCTCCAGATGTTTTATACTTTTGCTGTAGTTTGCTTAGGGTGGTGGCAACTAGGGGTGAGCAAACAAAACCGAAAAAACCGAAACCGAACCGAAAACCGAAGAAACCGAACCGAAAAAACCTACCGAAACTAAAAACCGATGGTTCGGTTTTTAATTTTTCAAAAACCGAAAAATACGGTTCGGTTTCGGTTTTCGCCCAAAAACCGAACCGTAAAAACCGAACCGAACCGATTTTATTATATAATGATATATAATTAATATAACATGAATAAATAACTAAATAAATCAAATTTATAAATTCATATTCATTTTGTTGGTAGATTTATAATATATTTATCTTAACGTTTATGTTTATATGTGTGTTTATCGTGTCGTGTGTTTATTTTAGAATATATTAATAAATATATGACGATGATCATACTATATGTATGTTCACTTGCATGTGTGTTTCTTATTTATATGTGTGTAATTAAATGTTTATGCAATAAATATTAGATTGACAAAAAAAAGTAAATAAGAATGACCAATTTTTTATGTAATATAAGTTTGTTGGTATATATTTTTCATGCCTAAATATAAACGGTTAGAAACCGAAAAAACCGAAAAACCGAACCGAAACCGATAATAAACCGAAAAAACCGAACCGCCAAAAACCGAACGGTTTCGGTTTTGGGTTCTATGAAAACCGAACATTACGGTTCGGTTTCGGTTTTAGCCAAAAACCGACCCAAACCGAACCGTGCACACCCCTAGTGGCAACCATACCTCCCAAAAAAATTCATACCTCCCAATCAACCAATAATATCATTCCACCTCACCCACACTTTTTTCATACCTCCCAACCCTTTTTTAGTGGCAACCATACTTTTTTCATACCTCCCAAACCACCAATTTTTTTTTTTTTTTTTTCTTTTTAAACATCACTATTTACGTTTCGCCTATTACATATTACTGCTCAAAAGAAATACTAATGACGGATTAATCAAAGAGATAATATTGAGGTTGATAAATGGGCCATGCCCAATACCATCTGAAGCTCAAAATGAAAGAAGAAGGGCCCAAGACCTGCAACAAACATAATTACATAAAGCCAAATGGATCGTCTTCTTCCTCCCTCCATAGATACCTGCAAAACCAACGGTGCTAACCAAAAAAAAAAAATTTTTGCTTCAAACCGTGGCCCATAAACAAGCCTGCTTGTCAAATAATTAATGCTCCAACGGTACAATTTTCTTCAAACCGCGTAGGTGAACTTCCCCGCTGGACCAAACCGCCGGTGCTAACCGCTGGGGTGGCGGCGGTGTTCACCGGCGGTTATGGCCAAACCGATGGGCAAACCGCTGTGGTTGCCACTACCCTAAATATAGGGCATAGCTCGTAATCATGAATTCCTGATTGTTATACAAGACAAAGCAAATGGGCAAAAACAGAGTGTATTTTGTAATTTGTTTTCCTTTGTGCTGAAATGGAAATATAGTACTTGATCCTTGTGCTGTCAGCTCTTTTCATTGTATGGATGGTTCTGTCAAAATATACCGATCAACACATCACCAGGTTAACCTGCTGATTAGAAGGTGAGTCGGTAGGTCGGTTTAAAGCTCGGCCGACCTGTTGAGGTTCACCACCCAAGACCGGCAAAAGTTTGTAAACTCAAGCCTACCTAACCTGTTTATTAAATTGTTTGATAGTTAGATTTTGGATGATAGTAGATTTCGTCTATTACGATGTTTTGTTTTAGGAAATTCTATGCACATGGTTGATCTATAATTGGAACGGCCGATTTGTTAAGGTTAATTTTTATTTTTAGACAGTAGTAGATTTCTGATTGAGTGATTTGAGTACATTATTAGCATTAGAGCTCAAGGTTGGCTCCTTTATATATATATATAAATCTCAAGCTCGAGCTCATTTCGAGCCTCATATTATGAGCTTGAGCTCGGCTCGTGAAAATTTTCACAAGCTTCAGCTCAGGCTCGGGCTCGACTAATTCATATGACTTGTTGAAGGACTTAAAGCTCAAATAAAAGTCGACTCTTTAATAGTACTAGGCTTGAGCTCGTTTATTTCTTTTGAACTCTTTATACATAGTTATACATATATATTTCTAGGACTCGTTTTTGGCTCGTGGGCATATTCGATCTTTATATATAAAGCTTGGGCTTGAGCTAAGCTCGGCTCATTCGATTTTTTTACTGATTTGATTCCGAGTTTTTCGCAAACAACTCAGCTCGTTTTCACTACTACATGTAGGCATGTAGCTTCTTTTAGGCTTTTTGGAACGCTTTAGTAACCTCCATTTACAAATTTGCCTCGTATGGATATTCATAGATATAGTTGCTAATGAGATTTTAAGGCGATTTTAACACGCTGGTCTATAGATATTTGTCTTTGCTTTTAGAGCATTGGGGGCAATGACCATGAGTTAAGCCTTAACTCAGCGTCACATCAGGTTTAACATTTCAACCTACAAAAAAAAAAAAAAAAAAAAAAAAAAAAAAAAAAAAAAAAATTGGGCTCTACTTTTCTTTAACAAATAAAATTTACAAATTCAACCCTTAAACTAATAATTTATTTAATAAACATTATTAACAACCATAAAAACATTACATAAACATTAAATAAAAGTTACATAAAATACAATACGAAATGCGTACACTACGAAATACAATACGGAAAAAAACATACGAACTAAAATACACTACGATACGGAAAAAAACATACGAACTAAAATACACTACGATAAGAACGGGATAACCAAAATTCAAATTCAAATTAAAGGTTACAGTACGAGCGGAAGGATTCAAAATTCAAATTCAATTTTAAATTCAAAAATTTTCATATATATACCCACACTCTGCTTTGTTTCTCTCTCACACACAACTTTTTATCACAGATTCTCAACAGTGTTTCAACAAAACTTCTCCCAACAATTTCCCAACACAAAAATCTTCTCCCAAAAATTTCCCAATACCAACAACTTCTCCCAACAGTTTTTCGAAAACAACTTCTCCCAACAATTTCCCGAAAACACGGTGAACACTCCACCAACATATATTATTCCGGTTTTCCCAACGGAAGAGAAACCTGTGGAGGAACATCAAGGCAATCCGTTTCAACTAACTGAGGAACAACATCGACTACTTGCTTAGGATGAAGAAGTATTAAGAGAATGGAAGAAAATGCAGCACGAGAGGAAGCTGCTCGTAGAGAGCAAGAAGCAACGGAAGCAGAATACCGCAACAACAACTTGTTTGACATCTTGTACAACGAGTGGAAAGAGAGCATGATTGCAGAGGGGTCTTCTTCTTACGACGAAGGTTACAACTCAGACTTTTCGTTGTAATTTGTATTTTCATTTTCATTTCCATATCGTAATTTATATTAATCTATAATTTGTAGTTTCAATTCAATGTTTAATGTATTTTCACTTCCGTATCGTAGTTTGTATTAATCTATAATTTGTATTTTGAGAAATATAATTTTTTTTAATTCAAATATAACTAGCCATTTAGGGTTTTTTTTTTTTTTTTTTTTTTTTTTTTTTTTTTTTTTTTTTTTTTCTCTCTCTCTCTCTCTCTCTCTCCCCCAACTAATCCTTAACGCTGTGTTACCACTATAACTCTCCCTTAACTCACACCCTTAACGCACACACATAGTGTGCTAACTTATCTTTAACGCAAAAAAAAGTTAAGGCTTCACTCACCTTTGAGTTACCATACCGCATGCTCTTAATACTGCATGTTCTTAGGTATATAGTCTCATAAATATCTATCTTTATTTGGTGGTTAACATAAATTTGGCAAAATATAAAAACAACCCATTTAAATTATAAAAAAAAAAAAAAAAAAAAAAAAAAAAAAACATTTGATTCTTTAGCAAATCACAAAATAACTTCTTTTTCTATACATCCTAACTTTTTATTACTAATTCGTCACATGATAACTTTACACTATTAAAAAAATAATACTAAAAAAAAAAAAAAAAAAAAAAAAAAAAAAAAGACTTGTCCCCTCACACACATGCATGTCAAAAAAAAATGGACACATCAAATGTTTGTTCAATGTATTCGGTATCTACTTGTTTCGATTGCATGCATCTCGTCTTCACGTACAGTACTTTGAATTGATCTTGCAACAACACTTTTTTTTTTTTTTACATATATATATATATATATATATATATATATATATATATATATATATATATATATATATATATATATATAAGGTAAAATTAAAATAAAAAGACAAATATCCGTAAAAAGAATAAAAATAATTTTTTTAAAAAAGTTCTCGAAAAATTCTAAAAAATTCCAAAAAATCGGGTATGTTGGTGCATAAAACTTTTGTGAAAGAAGTTTTTCTAATTTTGAGTTTTTATATTTTTTTTAATGCACAAAAAATGAATTTTAATGCGCAAAAAAAAAATTTAATGCACAAAAATTTCAACTTGTTTTAGTTAGATACTCAATATTATTTTGATGAAATAAAGTCAAAAGAAGTTGGGTCAAAAAACGAATTTTTGATGTACAAAAAAGCGATTTAATGCAGAAACGTATTTTTTTTATAATTTTTTTTCGGATAAAGTATCCACTTTTAGATAAACTTCCTTTAGAACTTTTTCATGCACCAACATACCCGATCTTGTGGAATTTTTTTAGAATTTTTCGAGAATTTTTTTTTAAAAAAATTTATTTTTATTCTTTTTATGTATGGGTTAAAATAAAAAGATTATTATAATAAAAAATGTAGAAAGGATTGTGAGGGCGATATGTGTCACCTCTATGCCACATCATATGACACATATCACCCCACCCCCACCCCCCGCGGCAAAAAAAAAATTTTTGGAGCAAAAAAAAAAAAAAAAAAAAAAAAAAAAATCCAGCCAAATTTTTTAGTGCATTACAGTTATAAAGTTACTTTTCTATGTGATAAGAAAGTACCCGTTAAGCTTAAGGGTAAATTTTATAGGGTGGCTATTAGACCGGCTATGCTGTACGGGTCAGAGTGCTGGCCTATCACAAAAGCTCAAGCAAACAGGGTGGAAGTAGCGGAACTAAGAATGGTCAGATGGACTTGTGGTAAAACTATGTCTGACATGATTCCTAACGGGGTGTTCAGATCGGCACTTGAAGTAGAATCTATTATCTCGAAGATGAGAGAAGGAAGGTTGAGGTGGTTTGGTCATGTCAGGAGAAGACCACAAACAACACCAGTAAGGAGAGTTGAATCGCTTATTGTCGATGATCGGAGAAGGAGGGGTAGACCTAAACTTAGATGGGAGGATAGGCTTAAGCTCGACATGGTGGAGCTTTCACTTGTCCGAGGACATGACCTCAGATAGGAACACGTGGAGAGATAGGATTAGTATTCGTGGTTAGTTTTGGGGCTAGGTTGGTAGAGGGTTTGAGGTTTGTTGTGTTTTAGGCTTTTTAGGGTCCCTTTGGCTTGCCCCCTTTAGGAGATAGGTGTTTTTGCTTTGCTTCGGCTTGCGCTTTGATTTTGCCTTTGTTGTGCCTTTAGGCTTTAGGCCCTTTGCTTGTGCTTTTTGTTTGCTCCTTTTGCTTTGCCTTAGCTATAGGCCCTTTGCGTTGCCCTCTTTGGTCTTAGCTGCTTGGTTTGGCCTTGGTCTTGTGCCCCCCTCGCACCCTTATTTGCTGGCGTTTGTCTAGGTGATTTTGTATTAGTTGTTTTGTCTTGGTTTTCTTGTCGTTTTGCTTTGCTTGCTCTTTTACTTGTTGTGTTGGTTTGCTGTTTTGTTTGCTTATATGCATGTTGTGTCGTTTTGCTTATATGTTCGTTTTGCTCTGTTTGCTTGTATGCTTTTATGCTTTTCTTTGTTTTGCTTTCTATTTCTCGTTTTCTTTACTTCGAGCACACTTTGCACACACTTGCCGGAGGTCTTTCTAGAAGCAGTCTCTCTACCTGCAGGGTTCTCTGGGGTAGGGGTAGGATCTGTCTACATCCCACCTCCCCCATACCCCGCCTAGGCGGGATTGGGTTTGTTGTTGTTGTTGTTGTTAGTTATAAAGTTACTGCATCACAATTATAAAAGTTACTGCATCACAATTTTAAATTTTAGTGCATTAAGGTTATAAGTTACTGCAACATAGTTGATGCACTAAACTATTAACTATGATGCAGTAACTTATAATAAAAATGCATCAAAACTTAAAAAAGAATTGTATTTTAATTGTGATGCAGTTACATACATATATGATGCAGAAAACTTATGATAATTCAGTTTCTTTATAATAATGATGCAGTAACTTTATAACCATGATGCACTAACATTAAAACCATGAATGCAGTAACCGTGATGCAGTAAAATCATAATTGTGATGCAGTAAAAAAATTTGGCGGGAAAAAAAATTTTTTTTGCCCCAAAATTTGTTTTTTGCGGGAATTTTTTTTTTTTTTTTTGGGGCAGGGGTGGGGGTGGGGTGACACGTGACATATGATGTGGCATGGGGGTGATACATGTCACTCCTACAATCCTTCCTACACTTTTTATTATAAGACCCTTTTTAGAATAACTCCACCATATATATATATATATATATATATATATATATATATATATATATATATATATATATAAATTTGATTCTCATATGATGATTTATGCTGGAGGGGTTTTGAATTAATTTATTTTCCTTTTACTAAATTATTTGTTTTGCTGTAGATATGATATTTTGCTTATTGATATTCAGTTTTTAATAAGCTAGAAGATTACAAGCACCTAATAACAAAAACCACTCCTAAGAAACAACCAAATTAAAACGACACCTAAACGCAATTATGACCGACGAAAGAAGTACTCAATCACCTAGACGCGCATACTAAGCCTAAAAATTAACTAGAAAAAACCAAAGAACACCTATAGAAACACTTGACACCGACAACCCGAAGCTCAATATATAAAGCAAACAAATTACGTACAATCCCATTTGACGAAGCAACTTGAAATGCTTTAAAAGACTTATATAACAAAGTTTTGGTATATGCTCAAAGACTTATATATCTGTTTTTATATATTTAAATGCATTTCATTTATGATTCTATTCTTATGTACGTTGGTTTGTTTGTATCGCTAATTAAATTAGGCTACTCGTGATAAGGGGAATTATTGGTGCGTCTTCATCTTTGTTGGCACCTTGTTCGACGCATCATGTCTATACATTACACTCGCCTTTGTTTGATGCCTCTTCATAGCCATTTGAGAAAACTCGGTTGTCTACATGCTAGTGTACAGCGGGGTATATTTGTATATTTGGGTGGTGATATTGTTTGTGTTATTACACTATGTTGGTGATAAAAAAAAAATGACGCCTGATATGATGATGATAAAATTTATGGGGGAGTTTATACGGACCCTTTCACAGAAGGGTTTCGTGAAGCCCTGTGCATTGCGAGTTTATACGGTGTGCATTGCGATTTGTACATTTTGACCAAAATCTTTTATTGTCATATTATAGGGGATCTTAATAACATAACCCAAAATCTATTGGGAAAATTACCAAAATGGCCCGTTACCCTGTGGTCTAGGCATATTTAGCTCATTTTTAAAAAATTACCGTTTTAGCCCAAGTTGCCCTGGGCAACTATCGTATAGCCAACTGAAAGATGACACGTGTCCTCAAGTTACCCAAAATACAAAAAAGTTGCTTAAAATACAAAAAAGTTGTCTCGACGTGGCACTTTGTAGTTGGCTATGCACTAGTTGCTCAGAGCAACCCGGTCTAAAACGAGAATTTTTCAAAGACGGGCTAAATATGCCTAGACCCAGAGCAACCAGACTATTTTACTAATTATCCCAAATTTGTTTCGGTGCTTTTTTATTGCTAGTCCTATGATTATATTTGTGCACATGAATCCTTATGCATGCGTTTGTGAAATGTTCCCAGAAACCAGTCTCCTTATTCTTGATTATATTCTCTAGCGAATGTATGATTGTATAATCATGTGACATTAAGTATTATTGTTCACGTTAAATTAGGTTATCTTAGTTGCAAACGATTTGTTACTATCATCATCAAAATGTAAGAGGCGTTAAATTTGATTATCTATAGGCGGAAACAATCTTGAAGTGTCTATATCAACTTTTTAAATAAATGAGTAGTTATCTGGTTTAAAGGTGCGTTTGGTATGTTGGGAGGAATGACAATGAGTATGAGTTTGATAGTACTCAATTATGAAAGTTTCATTCCTCACTTTCTAGCCATATATGGAGTATGGAAAATAATAGACTTTCATAGTTATAGTTGTGGGCCCAAACACCCTAAACAAACACCAACTATCACTTTCATAGTGATAGTTGATTCCCAGGAATGGGTACTAAACGCACCCTAAGTATATGTATCGATGAGTTCAAATTTCATGCATTAGTGAGCTAGAAGGTGAGAAACGTAAACCACTGGTATGGGTTATGTAGACCACACGTGTACGCACACGCGTTTAGTATTGACCATTAGTTGTGTTATTGTAGACCTAGCTACAAGGTGAAATTGTGATACCGGTGTTTTTAATGGGGTGAGGCTTCCAAATGGTGTTCCAATTGTTTCACATCTGCTTTATGCAGATGATGCGATGGTTATGGGAGAGTGGTCTCAGTTTAATTTCAAGGCGTTGAAGAGGATGTTACGCATCTTTCATTTATGCTCTGGCCTTAGAATAAACTTACATAAATCGAGTTTATTCGGGGTGGGCAAGAGTATGGATGATGTGTCTCTACAGGCTAGTGATATGGGATGTAGAGCGGGTGAGACTCCATTTACCTATTTGGGAATACAAGTGGGTGCTAACATGAGTCGCATTAGTAGTTGGGATCCGGTTGTCGAGGTGTTTAAAAAAAGACTATCGAGATGGAAGGCTAGTATTTTGTCGATGGGAGGAAGGGTTATTCTCATAAAATCGGTGCTAGAAAGTCTCCCAACATATTATTTCTCGTTATATAAAGCTCCGGTGGCCGTGATTAGTAAGCTAGAGGTAATTATTAAACGATTCCTTTGGGGTGGAAATGAGGAAAAAAATAAGGTGCATTGGGTTGCTTGGGACACGGTGACGATGCCGAAAAATGATGGTGGTTTGGGTCTTAACAAATTAGAAGAGAGTAACAATGCTCTATTATTAAAATGGTTATGGAGATATCGTGTTGAAGATGATGCTCTCTGGAGAAAAGTGATTGATGCGGTGCATGGTTCGGCCAGAAGGTGGGAAACATTTCCTTGCAATAAACGGTTTCCTGGAACATGGAGCAAAATTGTTTCTTTTGGTAGTCGATTGAGGATACAAGGTAATAATTTTGTTAATATGATTCGGGGTAATGTGGGTAACGGTAGAAAGGTGAAATTTTGGATCGATCCTTGGATAACTAGAGAGCCGCTAAAGGACATATATCCTGATTTGTTTCGCCTAGAAGTAAATAAATGGTGTTATGTAGATGATATAATTGGTTCTCAGCATCATGGAAGAGGTATAACTTGGAAATGGAAGAAGCAACCTGCCTCGGGTAGTGAGGTCGACGCGCTTATTAACTGTCATAGAATGGTTGCTGATGTCATTCTTGATGAGAAAGATGATCGCTGGTGTTGGAATCATGGGTCTAATGTGGAGTTCTCGGTAAGGGAAGTTAGGAAATGGTTGAAAGGAGCTGATGTGTTTGACGATGATAGTCGCTTTACGTGGTCTAAATGGATACCGAACAAGTGTAATATTTTTATGTGGAGGGCTAATATGGACAGGATTCCGACGCTTCATGCTCTTCGTCGAAGGAATATTTATGTGGGAGAGGGTATGTGTGTTTTTTGTGGAGAAGCGGAAGAGACCTCGGATCATTTATTTTCGGCTTGTAGATTGGTTGACGGAGTGTGGAATGGAATCGTGTCGTGGTGCAAGATAGATCCTTTCTTTGTTTTTTCGACTAATGATGTGCTCCAGATTGTTAAACATGTGGGGGGATCGAAGACCAAGCAAGACATTTTATATGGCGTTATTATTTTGACATGTTGGCGTATATGGAAAGCTAGAAACGAGAAGGTTTTTACAAGCAAAGATACGAATGTGGCTCAAATTATCTCGGATGTCAAGTCGTTGAGTTATCTTTGGTTTAGAGGTAGACATAAAGGGGGGTCGATAGAATGGAAGGATTGGTGTAATTTTTTCTTTCCTATGATGTAACGTTTGGTTTGGCAGGTTTTATGCCCGTCTGTTTTGCTTAATGAAATTCACTTTCCAAAAAAAAAAGCTACAAGGTGAAAGCAGGCCTCTAACGTCAGCAGACCATCCTTTATGGAGGACCCCACACACCATCAATTATTTAACTATTTAATTAATGATATTATAAAACCGTCACATCCTTTTCTTCTCTTTTTTTATTGTTGAACTTTTATTTGTTATACTCACTTTTTTTAATGTACATTCATTATATGTCAAGATCAAAGTACTCTAGGAGCGGACCTGTTTTGAACGGTAAAAAGATTAGAATGTCATAATATAAGTGAAAAACACATGTTTATTACCTAGGGCTGTAGACTTGTATCACTCTTCTAGAAAATTCTAGAGAATCTAACTCTATTTGCATTGCTTATTTCCAGTTTGTTTCCCATCTTTCAGCTTAATTGTATTCATGGTATCTCACGCGTTTGATTAAAATTTGACCTTTGATACTTTATGGTGTTTCAACTTTTATTTATATATGGTAATACCCTGACAAGAAGCTAGGAAAAAAAATAACCAAATATATATAACATTGAAATAGGAAAATAAATCGTTTTGGGGGTTGCTAAACCACTTGATTCGATCTACTGCAAAATGCTTTCTGTATCTACTTGAGATGAAAGTTAAGGAAAATTTAGCTTAACATTATTAAGGATAAGCTAGCTCTCTGTCGACCTTTTGTGCTCTATATATATACATTTGCATTTAAATTCTAAATCGTCATCAAATCTGCATTGTAGTTTGAACCTCGGCATCAAATAGAGGAGTGTGGGACACCAACACGTATGGTTGAGAGATATGCTAATCTGATCATCACATCCGAAACGCATGAGAATTGACGGGGATCAAGGTTCCACCATCTGAAGCATCACACCAAAAAAATAGTGTCACTTTGCATTGAGCAAAAATCATCATAAATAGGGCAACCTTTCGTAATGAAGTTCTCTAGATTTTGAGTACAACTAGCTGTAGTTACGTTCATTCAAATCCCTCCAAGATGCAATGTTAACGTTATTCGGAATAAGTGTTTGAGTCTTTCCACCTAGTATGCTGACCGTGTGAGGTATGAAGTAGAATTAAGATCGAATCCATGATAAGGTAACGAGCATACGTAGGTAATCACTTTAACTAAGCGAGCATACGTTAGCTATATTACATTCAAGGCCATTATATATAGTATTAAGGGCATCCACTATTGTGGTTTATAAAAGGGTTTAAAAAAAAATGAAAATGTCCATAATATTGTTAACCATAGTGGACATCAATTTCATGCTTACATGGCATGAAAAGCTCTAATATCTTAGACCTTTTCACAATTTAATGCATTGAGTTATGTTATATATTTATAAAGCTTTAACAAATTTATCTACAGTAGAAATAGGTTTATAGATCTCAAAAGTTTATGAGTTTTTGATGTGGCATAATTATAAACCTTTGTAAAGTTTTATCACAGTGGATGCTTTAAGAACTACTTAGAGGTCCCTTTATGACAAATGTACGTACGTCAATGCTTATCGATGCATGAGGACGAAGACATACAAAGATGCGTAGGAATTGCAAGCTATAGGGGATCGAAAGGGTTAATATACAAAAGAAAAGACACTTTCTATATGAGCAAATTCCACGAATGTCGATACATTTGTGGTTACCCTATCTGCTCCATAATTTTTCTATTTCTCAAAATGTCTGTACCAAAACGACTTTCATCTCAAGTGGGTCTTGAGCGACTCCACTAAAAAAGTGACACGTGTCCTTATGTTTTGAGCGATTGTTCCCACCAGTTTAATTTCTTGGGCAACCGATAAGTAAGAAATTAACTATATATATATATATATATATATATTTTTATTGGGAGTCATCCAAATCTACCCGAGTCAACTTTCGCCTTGTGACATTTTGAGAAATAAAAAAAATTTGAGCCACATAGGTAACAAATGTACCTTGGGAGTATTTGTAAAATTTGATTCTTTTTATATTCCTCACTTGAGTCATTATATTATTTTTGTAGCTCTTTGACAAGCTATATTATGGAAAATTGCTAGCCAAGTCACTCTATAATCAAAATCAGCTAAGTGGGTAACTAAGAGGCTGTTTAGTAATTGAAAAATGAGATGTTTACTTGAAAGATTTTAATTGAAAACTTAAAAAACACAAAAAAAGCGTTTAAAGTTTTTTATTTTATTTTTTTCATTCAAAAGTCTTATTGGAAAGATAGAAAACCTGTTTCTAACTTTCTAAGTTATAACTAATATTTAGAAAAACTCCTTTTATGAGTTCTCCATAACTTCTCTAAGAATAGCTCCCCAATCTAAACACGTTTTCAAGTGTTCTCTAGAGAAATGATATTTCTCCTATTCTCAAGAAAACTGAGAAATAAAAACTAAAAAAACTTTTTCATTACTAAACGCAACCTAAACTTTTATTATAAAACATTCATTTAGATCATTGTGGTAACTGAGTAACTAGTCTTAACGGGTCACCCATTTGTGTAATCTAGCACGACAGTTTAAAACTCATTTTTGTAAGTTATTTTTTCGACAAATTTAAGTTTTTGATAAAAGATAATTTTATAAAACTAAGTTGAAAGTGACGTGTAGAATAACATGACACATGATCTGAATATCAAGATCAATCGATTTATATAAGATACCACGTTACCGAGATAATCTAAATGATTGTTTATAAAAGTGTATAGACTCACATAACAAATTTGATAGTTTAGTGACTCGTTTAGCAAGTTTTAAAGTACACCGAGTCAAACAACAATAACTTTGTACAATAATTTTTGTGTATATATTAACCCTTTGTGAGAATTGAGAAGTTAAGGTGTGTGGAGGCGAGTAAGAACATAAAATGAGGATCGATATTGTAACATCGTTAGCGGACTGAAACACTAAAAAAATATAACATGTCAAATTGTCAACTATTGTCGATATCAACTTGAATTAAGCATTTATATATCTCTTAACTCTACAGATTATACTAAGATAACTTAACTAAATCATATTGATCATTCAATTTATATCTCTACTACTTAGAATGCATGTATATACATTTTTTATACTTACACTAGTACAATTATCGGCAAAAAACTCATCGTCCGTTCAACTTTATCTAGTAGTGTTAAAATACTTAAAATTTGAGTAATGTTGATTGCCTATAACACCTCTTAACCTTAAATGCTTAAATCACAAGTTTTTCTATTTTACTTTTCGTTTCAAAACAAGTTTAAGTCACACGTTTGTTTTATCTATACCAATCTTACTATTTTTAAAATGTCAACTTTTTAAATGTCAAATTCTAATATTGGTCAATCGTTACGTATTTATCAATTTAAAAAGAAAAATACAAGGTATATCTATCAATATCAATTTACACAGTTGCTCTTATAAAGTGTGAATAATATTTTTTAAAACTTTTCTTTTTTTTGAGCGAGATATTTTTTAAAACTTAAAAGCTTAAAACTGAGTAATAAAGTGGACTATAACATCATTGATTAAAAATTGTAACGACATTTATAAATAAATTAATATTTTAAATATTGTTCAATCTTTAAACTTTTATTATCATTTTCTGTTTCTAACTCATTATTTATTATTGTTATTTTTTTTTTTTTCAAAATGAGTACAAAGTAAACCATCAGTTTTGCTTCAAGTGTCAAAAATATAATTATTTACTACTATACACCCGTTGTTTTGCATGGTTATTCGTGTAGTATTAAATAGCGAACGGTAAAATCTTGCTCTAAATCAAAATACACACGGGGCCTGATATAGGGACCCCCAAGTAAGGTTGCTACAATAGCATGCATCGAGGAGTTGTATTGTGTGCATCATTGTGTTGTATTATATGCTTCGCGGTTTATACAGTTGACTACAGGGTGTCTCTATATTATATCCCAATGCACAATCAAGGAAATGTAGAATGAAATATACTATAAGGACCCCAAAGTAAGGTTGCTACAATAGCATGCATCGAGGAGTTGTATTGTGTGCATCATTGTGTTGTACTATATGCTTCGCGTTTATACAGTTGACTACACGAGGTCTCTATATTATATCCCAATGCACAATCAAAGAAATGTAGAATGAAATATACTATAAGGACCCCTCTATAATCAATTGTATAAACGACGCAATACATACAGTATAACTTCCGGATACATTGCTACTGTAGCAACCCCTCCTCGGGGGTCCTATGTCACGCCCCATTTAGAATTTATTGAAATTCACACTGCAATAACATCTGGCATTTACCTTTTGACTTGGGTGAGCCATGGAAGATACTGCCTATGAAATTATGAAAGTAGAGTAAATTACACCATTCGTCCTTGTGGTTTGCGTTGACCGCAACCGTTTGTCCTTTGACCAAAAAAACTGCACCGTTAATCTTTAACGGGCATACGTTAGGCGCCATTAGTCCTTCCATCACTAACGCTCATTAAGTGTTGTTACACTTTAAGTCCCATGAGGGTATACTGACCAAAAGGACGAACGGTGCAATTTTTTTTTCTTTTATTTTTAATATATTAGTAAGTTCCGTTTTCGTCCGTTTTTTTTTGTTTTCGTCTGTTTTTTTACGTTTTCATCCGTTTTTTTTTTATTTTCGTCTGTTTTTTTACGTTTTCGTCTGTTCTTTTTTTTACGTTTTCCTCCTTTTTTTTTACATTTTCGTCCATTTTTTTACGTTTTCGTCCGCTTTTTTACGTTTTCGTCCGTTTTTTTTTCGTTTTCGTCTGTTTTTTTACGTTTTCCTCTGTTTTTTTTACGTTTTCATCTCTTTTTTTACGTTTTCGTCTATTTTTTTCGCTTTCGTCTGTTTTTTTACGTCCGTTTTTTTTACGTTTTCGTCCGTTTTTTAACGTTTTCGTCCGTTTTTTTACGTTTTCGTCCGTTTTTTTCGTTTTTGTCCCTTTTTTTCGTTTTTGTCTGTTTTTTTACGTTTTCCTCTATTTTTTTACGTTTTCGTCTGTTTTTTTTACGTTTTCGTCTATTTTTTTACATTTTCGTCTGTTTTTTGACGTTTGCGTCCCTTTTTTAACGTTTTCGTCCGTTTTTTTTACGTTTTCGTCTGTTTTTTTACGTTTTCCTCTATTTTTTACGTTTTTGTCCATAAAAAAACGTGATAAGTTGCAACAGTGAAAGACCTAAATTAACATAACAAAGGTAAAAAAAAAGGGACAAAAACGTAAAAAAAAACAGAGGAAAGCGTAAAAAAAAACAGACAAAAACGAAAAAAACAGACGAAAACGTAAATAAAACAGAGAAAAACGTAAAAAAAAACGGACGAAAACGTAAAAAAAAAAAAGACAAAAACGGACAAAAACGTAAAAAATGGGACGAAAACGTAAAAAAAACAGAGAAAAACGTAAAAAAACAGACGAAAACGTAAAAAAAAACGGACGAAAACGTAAAAAAAACGAGGAAAACGTAAAAAAAATAGACGAAAACGTAAAAAAAACGGACGAAAACGTAAAAAAAACGGACGAAAACGTAAAAAAAAGTGACGAAAACGTAAAAAAAACGGACGAAAACGTAAAAAAACAGAGGAAAACGGAGGAAAACGTAAAAAAACAGACGAAAGCGAAAAAAATGGACGAAAACGTAAAAAAATGGACGAAAACTTAAAAAAACGAAGGAAAACGTAAAAAAACAGTCAAAAACGAAAAAAAAACGGACGAAAACGTAAAAAAAACGGACGAAAACGTAAAAAAGCGAACGAAAACGTAAAAAAAGGGACGAAAACGTAAAAAGACGGACGAAAACGTAAAAAAAACGGAGGAAAACGTAAAAAAAACAGACGAAAACGTAAAAAAATGACGAAAACGAAAAAAAACGGATGAAAACGTAAAAAAACAGACGAAAACAAAAAAAACGGACGAAAACGGAACTTACTAACATATTAAAAAAAAAAAAAAAAATTGCACCGTTCGTCCTTTTGGTCAGTATACCCTCATGGGACTTAAAGTGTAACAACACTTAACGAGCGTTAGTGATGGAGAGACTAATGGCGCCTAACGTATGCCCGTTAAGGATTAACGGTGCAGTTTTTTTGGTCAAAGGACGAACGGCTGCGGTCAACGCAAACCACAAGGACGAATGGTGTAATTTACTCTATGAAAGTAGTTTATAATGATCATGCATGTCACGTACGTTGCAAATTTGTACCAACGGTGCTTGTTTAAAGCAAAAATCAAATGAAAGTAAAGAAATGGGTGAATTTTTACACACACCCCTTTTATCCTATACATACATTCTTTTATCCATTAGTAGTGTTATACGGTATGCATCATCGATGTATTTTTTGTACTAATTTTTGTATTTTCTGTACTATAGGATGTTGCTATAGCAACCCCGAAAGAAATGTAAGAAAAGAGGGAAGTAAAATAAAGAAATTTAGTATATTATTTTTGTTTTTTAGTTTTAGTTTTAAAAACGAAAGAAATAAGGTGTAAGTATGAATATTTGATTATTATTATTATTTTTTTTTTTTGTATTATTACTAACATCTTACCTCTCTTATCCTTTTTGTTTTATATTTTTTGTTTTTTTGTTTTTTATTAATTTTGACTTATCAAAATTTATATTTTGATATTTGGTTGTTTTATCTCACTTTATTAATAGAACAAAACAATTTTTAATGGTTTTTTTTTTTTTTTTTTGACTTATCAAACTTTATATTTTATGTTCGTCACTTTTTGTTTCGTAGTTTTATAATACAAAAAAAATTACAAAAATTAAAAAAATGAAAATATTAATGGAATTACAATCATTTTAAGGGCGTACCAATAACCAATTCCTTATTATATAGATATTTGTTGACATATTGTTCTTACTATCTTCGTTTTTGTTTCGTAAATGCGACCCAAAATCGTTAATCGTTTTTAGAATAATAGAAACATCCTTAAGATATATGGTTTCGGTTAGACATTTAACCTTTTTTTTTTTTTTTTTTTTTTTTTTTTTTGCGTAAAAGAGGATACTCCGGTAAACTTTTTACAAATAAAAAACTAAAACTAGTACAGATTTTGTGTGGGATTCTCCGAATAACTTGAATCCACCCACACAGACGACCACGAAAAAAAAAAAAAAAAAGCTAGTGACATATGAAAAAAGTGTCACTAACAGGCAAAAGAGTGTCACTAAAAATAAAAAAAGTTTTACCAAATGTATTAAATAAATGTCATTAAAAAAATTATGTGCTTCTGTCACACTTAAAAAGTGTAGGTAAAAGTCGAATAGGTAAAAATCTATTTATAGAGAAAAAAAATGTGAGTACATATTTTTTTTTTACCTCTTGTGACACATTTTGTTTTTGAAAGTGTCATTAAATTTCAAAGTTTTAGGTTTTTCACACACTTTTTAAAAAATATCATTAAAAGCTTAAATTTAGCTATTTTTTGTTTCATTAAAAATCTGTGTCACTAAATCACTAAAAATGTCTAATTTTTTGTTGTGGGAGAAAAACTTAATATCTAATTATTTGTTGTGACTTGAGAGAGAAAAACACTGCTTCAACACGGGCATCTAAACATTTTATACTCTTTTTCTAGCAGCAACCTACACACTGCTGATACATAGACAATATCACCAGTTGATACATAAAACTTTTCTTGAAAGCTTCCAAAGATCCTCGATTTTTGATGTGTGACACACAGATTTTACTTTGAGGCCAAGGATTTTACACCTCATCACCGTTTCAAATATAACACCCGCAAGGCCGCAAGTGCATTTACAGACCGGGATTTGTTTCTCGAAAAACTGCTTATTGTGTTCAGTAGCAACAAGAACTAGGCATTTGTCTATGCTCTTAAAGTTTTTCCCTTTCGTTGTTGATTGATATATCATTATAATGTCACTCCACGAAGGACCATCATAACTTTTGTATGCTTCCACACTTGTAACGAGTATGTGCGGTAAGAAAAAGGTGAGGGTGAGAATTATTGCATGTATTACAAAATGCACAAGCCAAAATGAGCATGACTATCACAAGAATGAAGCTTGTCTTGAGTTTTCTGTTTTCCACGTATCACACGCCATAAAACGAAAGCGTGGCTGGGAATGCATTTAGTAAACCATACTAAGTGATATCATGAGACTTGCATTCCTACAAGTCTTCCGGGCCTACTGTTAAGGCACACATTACTAACCGAGAAATTGGTAATTTTACCATCTTTATTATTACCCTAAAGAGCACAATACGGCGTTTCATTAGTTAAGGTATGAGTCGTAATTAGTTGGAGACTTGGAGCCATGCATGTTTGTCTAACCATTCTTAAGGCCATTGAAACACACCTGATATAAGGTCATTTACTTTAAGTGTCTAAAGAAAAACCAGCAGGTGTATATCTATCTCTTTTAAAATTCTTCTAATGATTTTAGCTGATGTGTAGTCATTGTGACAAAACAAAATTGGATCATACGCAGAATAAAGGTGACAAAAATGAGATCTGATGATCTATGTGATAAACATTTGACAAAAGTAACTTGTGTCAAGAAAAACAGATCACATAATAGCTTTTGCAATTTTACATATATTTTTAGAAAATGTTAAATATTCATTATCGGTGTTCTTACTTGCATTTCTAGTTTTGGAATTGTGTTAGAGGTAAAACCAGTGAAGAAGATTAAAGAGATAAATACTCCTAATAGATAATACATGTGACAAAAATATAAATCAAGAGAATATAGTCAAAATGTGTAGCATTACTTTTTTGTTTTATCGCAACTTGTCCGGCTGCAGCTGCCATATGATTTAACATAATTACAGTATTATAATAAGTTGCCTAAAGACCCGACTAGTTTGAGGCTTAATAATTAAAAAAAAGTAAACATCAGAAATCAATTGGTGCCCTTCACCTGATCCAGAATAATTTATTTTTAGATACTACGGAGTACCATTTTTATTTATAATATTATAAGGTAACACCAAAATCATGTCTATTCTAAATTAGTGCCGAGCACAATAAATATTTTAACCAACCGAATATATTTCGGTCCGGTCTTTTGTCCACCTCTTTCCTTATGTTCATTCTTCGATCCGGTACAATCTTATGCAAAACAAGTTAATATGTTCTGTTGGACCGGATGAGCATCGGGTTAGAACCGACCCGAACCGAGAAAACCGAAAACCGAAAATCATCAAAAACCGAAACCGAAACCGAACCGACGGGCCGTCGGTTCGGTCCCTACTTAACATATTTTGTTCCAGTCTTCGGTTCGATGTTTTGGCCAACTCAATATTCGGTCAGGTCCAATTCCATATGATTTTGAAGAGAACCTTTGTTGTCCCATAATTATCACAAGTATACGATTAATCTAGAGAGAAGGAGAGTAAGGCGAACACACATATCAGAAAAAGAATAGATAGATCTCATTGGAATTGAATGTAGTATCACACCCCACATTGTGTGAGATTGGGGGGGGGGGGGGGGGGGAGGGAGGGTATTTAACTCGAATACATGTTATGATATCGCGACTTTACACTTAGTCAAACAAGTCACGAGATCTAAACCAAACATATACAAACAACTAATAAATAACCATTGTACCTTTAACTATTACAAAAATACAACATAAGACCCTAATTAATGATATACATTTTTTCTGTCATAACAATCTCCCCCTATGGGTAGATCATTGAGGGTCTTCTCCTGATTTGAAAGTTATTCGAATAACTTCGAGCTCCAATGTATTGTTTCATGCGCTTCCAGGACTCTCGAAGTTCCAACCTCTCTTCTATCATTTGCACAACTCTTCCAAGCATCACTCACTGATCATCATCCAACCTCTTCTCCCTATGGAAGTCCTTACTCAAAATAGTATTTACTTTTTTCCATGTCCCACTTCAGTGTCCCTGTGCTAAACTTTCCAAGTTCGTTCATTCTCATGAACCTCTTCTGCTTCATGTCTGTTACATATAAAATACCACACCAAGTTTTGTCCTTTCTACACATGACCATAACTTAAGTCTTTGAATTCCATGATGTTCCTCTTGCTATGTTTTCTGATGATGGTCTTAGTCTTCTTGCCACATTGATCGATACGCCCAAAATGTTAGATGCTTATACTAGCCAAATGTGCAAGGAATCATGGGGCCGTAGTAGTTTTGCTAGGTGCATGATTGAAGTTAAGGCGGATGAGGTGCTTAGGGATAGCCTCAATGTTGAGATACCTTTCCTTGATGGGACGGGTTCAACTATTGAGAAGATTCGGGTAGAATACGAGTGGAAACCGCCTCGTTGTGATAAGTGTAAGATTTTTGGTCATAATTTGGTTGATTGTCCTAAGTATGTTCTACCTACTACTCAGCCTACTCCAAGTGTTAATGATATTTTTAAAACAGTCAATACTAAGAAGAAGAGTAATAGTGGTGGTCAATCTGGTCCAAGTAAGGGAGGTTTTACTAAACCTGTTATGGGGAAGAAGATGCAATATCAACCCAAAGCGCTTCCTATTGCACCAAGAAAGTGGATGCCAATAAGAAGAAGTCTACTGATGTGACTAGTACTAGTGGTATGAAGGCCACTGATGTGGATAGTACGAGTGGTACGAATATTGCTACATCAAACCGGTTTGATGCCCTTCATATGGATGATACTGATGACTTTGGTATTCCTACCAATGAAGTGACTAAGGATGTGAATTCTGTTATTCCAAAGGAAGCTGTAGGACCTTAAATATCATAACTTTATCACACCAATATAGAAGCAAAGATGAAGAAGAGATGAAAGATGGTGACTTGATATGTATGTATATGTATTTCGTGTAAGTAGAGAGAGAGATGGAAATGAGAGCTTTTATTAAAGAAAACACACACAATACACACACAAGCACACCTTACACATGGGAGGTAAGGTGCCTTATATAGTTCCATACATAGGCTTTCAATGGGCTTGGGCTTGGGCTTGGACTTGGTTACATGGTAGATAACAAGGCTTATGAAACATAGCACATGACATATTAGCTTGCCAAGTCCAAGGCCCAATGACTGAATTATTACTAATCTTAACAAACGACACAAAGTTACAATATGAGAATGACTATCATTTCTATATATATATATATATATATATATATATTTTAATGCTAACAATCTCCCCCTAAGGGGTGGTCATTCGAATGATGCTCCACGTGAGTGGGTCTTCCGTGTTCTTTGTCTTTAACTTTGTGTGTCGTTGTAGAATAGTCTTTAGTCTTTGTTCCTTCATGCTTTGTATTCTTTGATAACTGATTTTTCATTGTTCTTTGTTCCTTTGTGATGTGGAGTTATCTGCCTTTCGTCACTTCTGCATTTGTGGTGGTTGTTTGCCATTCTAACATGCTCATACATCTTAAGTCATTGTGATACATGCTGACTCCTCCTAAACCAACCAGTCAACCGTGTGCAGTTGATAGGCCCACCTAGGAGAAAGTGCAAGTTTATATTGACCGTGGAAATATAGGGAAATCTCCGGGTCGTTAAGTCCCAACGAGATTGAAATTGTATTTTGAACGTTTAAGGGAATGAGTGGTACTGAGGACAGTAACCAAAATGATTGAGGAATGATTATACTACTGATTGCTTGGTATTTGGATAATATGAAAAGATATAAACAATAACAGAGATACACACAAAAGCACAAATTAGAAAATCAGATAACAGACAGAGAAAAGTGGGTTTTATCAAATTACAAACTACAGGGGGTACAATTGAAACTTTTTAAAACTTAAAATTAAAAGAAAATTTAAAATGATATTAAAATTATGAAAATGATTATTTTAATATTTAATTACTATTTAATTAATTAAAACTATTTAATAAGTAAATTAAACCTAAGTTAAATTAACTAAAAATTATAAAGATTACAATTTAAACTAAAAACTTGAAAAAATAATTTCTAAACCTTAAAAAGAACTTGAAGAAAGTATAAAAAATGAAAATAAATATTTTTGTCTTTTTATGAGTTTTCTATTAATTAAAAACTATTTATCTTAATTAAACTAATTAAATTATTTTAAATTACTATTAATACCTAAATGACTTATAAAATTATGGTAAAATTTATAAAACTAATTAATCATTACAGGAATCCTAAAAAATTATAAAAAGTTACTAAAAATTAAATTTAAGCTATTTGACTAATTAATTACTTATTAATTAATTTAAATCTAATTTAATTAAATTAAATAAGAAAATTGGAAAATGGACAGTGGAAATTATGAAATTATTTTCTAAAAGTCTTAACTAATTTATAAAACCTAGGAAAAATGTAAAATTATACTGTTGTTAATTAAAATTAAAGAAGACTAATTAATTACTAATATTACCTATTTAATTATTTAAACTATTTTTAAATCTAATAAATAGTAAACTGCTTAGGAAAAATCTAAGAAAATTATTTTAACTACTTAAAGGTAATAGGAAATTAAGAAAATTATAAAAATGGACAAGTGCTTATTATTAAGCTGAAAGGAAAATTAAATAGATAGTTTCTATTAAATAGAAGCTATCACTATAATTAAATTGGCTTTTTCTGGTTTTTCTTTTATAGAACTATTAGAATACTTAAATTATGAAACTTTTACAAAGACAACTAATTTGGAAACTCAGAATAAGCACTGTGAGTGCTTATTACCCTTGACAGTTGACTTAGTTTGACTAAATCAAGAAATGAGCTCAAATGGACTTATGTGGGGTCCACTAGGGTGAAATCTGGTTTACCTAAGTTACTTAGACTTGAATAATCTAGACTTGATGAGATAAGCTCATGGGATAAGCTAAAAAGCCACAATAAGCAATTGCTTATTTGGGTTCTGGGTCAGAAATGGGACAAATTTATGAGAGGTGGGCTCCACTGATGCACAGGTCAAACAAAGGGTCAACTCTTGAACCCTGGTAGGAGGGGGGTTGTAAGAACTAAGATTTGGAGTGTGGGACCCACTGGGGTAGCCACAAACAACCACCAAAGTGGTGGTGGTGATATGGTATGCTGTGTAGCAGGGCAAAGCCCTTTCCCTGCAGGTGTGTTCAAGGGGCAAAAAGGTCCACAAAGAAAATTCACAAAAATGTAACAACCATGGAAATCTTAAGTTCTACTGATAAATATTACTCCCAACAAGTTTCAAAGCTTAAGATTGAACACAAAATTCTAGATAAATCATGTCATTTTGAGGATTTCTGAGGTAATATGAATTTGACTTTTTAAGATTATGATCTAAGTTGACTTTAATGAGATTACAGCTGATCCTACTTATCAAATATGATGTAATAAGCCTAAATGAAACTAAATTAAGCAAGTACAAACACTTATGAGCTGATTTGCAAGTTTATGGATCCAAAATATCACCACAGTTAACTGTGGTGATGAATTGTTTGTGATTTTTGACTTTTATCAAATGGGACTTGAATATTTTTGTTGTTCTGAGCTAATACTACCCTAGATGACTTGTATGAACCAGAAACAACAACAATAAAGCACTGGATCACCTAGGATTATCTTGATCCAAACACACCTTATACCTAGACTGTTTTGTGATTTAGGAAGCAAATGATTACAAGGGCTCTTATAACTGATCCACAATGACTTTTTATGTTATATTAAGTATAAATAAGCACTTAGAAACAGGTGACAACCACAAATAATCAAGAATACTAATTATGCTTTGTTGACTGTTTTACTAAGATTTTTAAACAACTAATGAATTTATCAAACAAGCTACTAATTTTATGTTGTATTATCACTACTTTGGACTAAATAAGCACAAAGAACTGAATAAGCAAAAGAATAAGCACAACTATAGTAAAAAGACAGATATGAGATTTTGATGACTTACAATATGCTTTCCTGCTTAAAACCAATGAACCAAGGACTTCCAATCAATCCTATAGAATCTCCACAGATTCACTAACCCAGGGCAATCTATAATGCACTCTGCTCCAACTTGATGATCATCATAACTATGATTTTTGATTTTTTCTTTATTTTTCTTATTTTTTTGTATTTTTATCTTTTATAACTAATACTGAGTTTAATGGTTTCTAATAGCTTATAATAGCTATATGAGGAGCTTATATAAGCTTATGAATCCATATAATCATATAGTAACAACAATAAAGCTTATTTAGAATTTTGAAATGAAAGTGAAAATTGCACCAACTGAGATATGACTTAAACCTTGAAATTGATTATCAGAAAAGTTGAGATTACACTTACATTAACTAATAGAATGCTTAAAAGCTTGAGAATCAGCTGAAATAACAAGTTACAATTTAACGAGATTAATTTAAGCTAAGATAAACTATATCTAGGTCTTCTGCACTTCTCTTCCTTTTATAAGCTTACATTAGGGTTCCTTGTAAGTCTCTGAGCATATCCCACTTTATCTGAGCCTTTGATTTTGTCCAATTGATCTCCACCGTTTAAATTACTTTTGGCGCCAAAAAGTCTACACGTTAACTTGGGGCCAAAGTTCTTCAATTAAAGATTTTTGGGAGCTTGTGGAAGTGTCAGGGGACAAATGAGATAGTTTGGAGGCCAAGTTGGGGCTGTATGATGAAAACAGAGGATGTGGAATGGCTTGGATAGAAAATTGGTGGGAAATGCATTTAATGTGGTGTGGGATAGGGTTGTGAGGTGGAAGGGAGTGGGAGAGGGGTAGGTAGTGAGCTGTGGGTGGACAGGTGGTGGTAAAACCACCTGGTTTTCAGGTTTGAGGTTGGGGAGGAGAGGGATGAACAGTGGTGGGTGGTTTGGCGGTATTGGTGAGGTCAAACGGGGTTTGACCCGTTCTAAATAATAAAGGGGGTGTGTGGGCTGAGCTTATTTTGGGCCTAGGGGGTGGGCTGGATTGTGTTGTGTTGTGTTTGGATTTGGATTAGGTTTTATTTTTGGGTTAATAATAAAGGGTCCGGTTGGTATGTGGTATTAAACAAGGACCAAATTTGTAATTTGGTGAAAATTTAGGGACTGAATTTGTCACTTTTCCAAACCACTTCCAAGGACTAAACCTGCATTTAAACCATAACACAAGGACAAAAGATGTAATTTTTTCATTTTTAAAATCCAGGGACCTTTTTTGCCAATTTCTCAAACTCCAGGGACCAAACTTGTAATTTTCTGAAAGTTGAAGGGTTGAAGTTGTGATTTCCCAAAAGTTATCATAAGGACCAATTATGCCATTTAAGAATAGTACAAGGTTTATTTTCATATTTTTCCATTTTCAAAACCTTAAGGACTATATTTGACATTTTTGAAATTGAGGGACTAAAGTTGTCATTTTGCAATTTTTAAATTTAAAGGACTATACTTGACAACTTATGAATCCCTAAGGACCTTTGATGATATTTTTCATGTTTTGATTTACCAGGGACTAGTTTTGACAACTTTTGAAACTTGAGGGACTGAAACTGCCAATTATGCAAACTTTGTACTTTTTTTATCTGTTTTTGATTATTTTGCATTTGAAACATATAAAACACACTTCTAAGATATTTTAAGTATTATGATGCATATTTGAGTGTTTTTGAATGTTTTGGCAGTTCAGAATAGTATAAAATGATGAGTATTTAGACACTCATCACATGCATTTGTAGTTCCCGTTCTTTCACACAGATCTTTGTCACTTTTTCTTCTGTAGATTCTTTCACATTGCGTAGAATCTTTCTTTGAACCTTTCTTTGCTTTGATCTTTGTGAGAACTTTCCTTTGACTTCGAGATGCATGTATGAGCATGTGGAATCTGTCGCCATGGAGATGAAGTGTACCTGCATATAAACAGTTAGCAATAAAACATCCGGTACTTACAGATAAGAATTAGAGATCGTCAACAACATAGTGTGAAGACTCCTTCTAATCCTTACCAAGGCCGTTCCCATGTCAGATACTCTCGAGAGAGCATATAAGACCTACTAAGTAGCTCAATGACTGGGTGAGTCGTTGGGGATCACTCCACGACTGTAGACCGTTTGAAACCACCGCGAACACTAAGCGTAACCCATAAAGAATTACCGAAGTGACCTGCTGTCAGGGCTGCTTGATGTTGACCCTGGCAGGAGTTTCCATTCAATCATTGAGAATCACAAATGTGAATCCTCTCATAAATGTTCTCGGCAGATTGCTAAGATCTGCGTAGGACTCTAAAGTTTACATCTGGCGTCCTTAATGATGAACAACCAGTGTAGAAATATCATGTGTTCCTATGAGATCTTTTGATGAATCTCGGGGCTCTAGACTCGATAAGTGCACATTTGGTTTCCTATGCGGAGATTAGGGAGAGGTCTCCTGCTTCAATATCAACCATCTCTAAGAGACAGGTCGATAGATTACACTGGTTCCCCGTGAGAATGAAACAAGCTCTTTTAAGAGAACTTGAGTGGTTAAGAAGGTTTAGTGCAGTGCGTCACTGGGTCCATGATGTCTTTGTCTTCAATACCGGTGTCACCTTAGTAACAACCAGTAGCATACGAATTGTACCCGGTGTCTGCCCTAAGGTTGAACATTTGGAGGGCTATTTCTTTTCACCCTTTTTCATATCTTTTCTTTTTAATTCTTCAACCCATTCTTTCTCCATTCTCATTTTCTCCTTTTTTCAATCATACCTAAGGACTTCTAATTCTACTCTATTGGAATTGTCCTTGGGTAGATCCCTCCGGCTCTGGCGGATCATAGGATGGTTTATCCTAACCTTAGTCACCTTATAACTCCATGACTATCCTATAATTGATCACATGCCATAAAACCTTTTGTGAAAATCTCTCAAAGTGTTTATGATAATAAAACACATTGTTGACACTTCGAGAGTTTTGCATTTCTTTTGAAGGACTCCCCCTTCACATGTGCTCATGTAATTTTTAAGAAATTTGCACATGCGGGAGGAGTTTGCACTTTTTGAATTGATCCACTTTCAGTGAACATGACCGATTCGAGACACGCTTACATCACTAGTTAGACTAGCTTGAAATTATTACCCGTCCTGGTCAAGTACAAAGAAAGTCTCTCGATACGGTACACTCTACTCAGACAAGTCCTATTCGAGACACGCTTATATCACTAGTTGGACTAGCTTGAAATTATTACCCGTCCAGGACAAGTCTTTTCGATTACTGACATTTTAAGCTTCGTCAATTCATTGGTACTTACTGAGTCGAGCTCTTCTAAGATTCAGCCACAATCTTTAAACATCTTTGATCACATTTTAATCATGTCTTCTCCCCTTCAAAAATAGCATAGCGTGAAATTTTTGATATCAACTGATTAAGAAAAAGCTTTTTGGAGAGATAGACATATTTCATTTTCCATGAATTCGGAACATTTTAGTTTTTATACTCCCCCTTAATGATAGCTCATTTAAAATCAATTTAAGGGTTTTGAGGAAGTTATCTTGAGCACTAATTTTGAGAGATTTTTGTTGGGAATTACAATTAAGTTGATAAGACAAAACATGTGAAACATGAGGGACTTATGGAGACAAAGAGGAAAACTACAAAATATGGAGAAGGACTTGCTTGCAAAAGAAGATTTATATTTTAGTCCTTCGTAGTATTATTGTAACCCTAATTCTGTATTATATAAACAGAATACAGGGAATAGGTTTTAGTAAGTCTTCCACACTGTAAAACCAGAAAAACGTGTGTGTATGTCTAGGGCTGGAAATGCCTAGACTTGTGTGTACAGGTGTTTTATGGGAAACACCTAGGGTAGATTGATGTTAAGCCTCAACTATCTTAGATAGCTGTTAGGATGTAACCGTGCTACACTTGATCACGTAGCATTGGGGCTTTGGTGTATGTTAGAGTAGAGATGATGACGAGAAACCTTGTTAGCAATAATAATGATGTGTTTGTTTATTCCGCTGCGTACATGTTCTTTATTCATTATTATTGTGCAATCCCTAGATGAGGTTTAAACAACCTCGAGCTTAAACGATCTTAACAATTTTGATAAATCTTTTTAACAATCTTGAAAAAGTGCTCAAGGATTTTGTTTGAAAACGAGTTTATGCTTGAAATCTTTTTCGTTTGTTTAGACTCGAACTTTTTGAAAAAGATTTCGTCGTTGAACGTACGAGTCCTTGATTTGAAAATAATCAGAAGTCATCATTCGGTCCTTATTTGAAATCTTTTTGAGTTATTATACCCGGACCCATGTTTTGAAAAGATTTTTCTTTGAAGCACGGGTTTCGTACTGAGGTATACGAAAGCCATAGTGAAGAAAATTTTGAGAAACGACATGTTTTAGAAAAACATTAAAAAGAACTCCCGCTCAAGCATTTGTACATGTCCGTATCATTGTTGAATGACATTTCTAGAAACGTACAGAATATTGATTTATACGAGAGACATGTCGTGAGAAGAATATTTTTGGATTTTTTGATTTTATATTGTTTTTGTATTTTTTGAAAATTTTATATTTTTGTATTTTGTTTTTTTCAAAAATATTTAAAGCGAAACGATTTTGAAAACTTTTTCAAGAAGATTCGAGAAGACGTTCTAGATCCTCAGGAGTTAGGCTTCGCATGCCAATTCGTCGAACTAAATAGTCAAACCGTTCTTTTGGAAGGGCTTTAGTAAAAAGATTGGCGAGTTGGTAGTCAGTCTTAACGAAAAATAATTCAACAGTACCCTCTTCCACGTGTTCTTTGATGAAATGGTAGCGGACTTTGATATGCTTCGTCTTAGAGTGATGTACGGGATTGCACGAGATGGCTATGGCACTTTTTGAGTCACAATACATAGGTATTCTATCAAAAGTAAAGCCATAATCTGTGAGCTGTGTCCGCATCCAAAGAACTTGGGCACAACACGCAGATAGAGACACATACTCGGCTTCGGCGGTTGATAGCGCAGTACAATCCTGTTTCTTTGACGACCAGCTTACAAGCTTTTCACCCAAAAATTGTGCTCCACCTGATGTACTCTTTGCTGTAACTTGATCATCAGCATGGTCTGCATCTGAAAATGCTGTTAGATGAAACCCCAAATCCTTCGGATACCAAAGTCCCATGTTAATGGTGCTTCATAGGTACCGAAAGATCCTTTTAACCTCTTTGAGGTGAAGTTCGGTAGGCTTTTCCTGAAACCGCGCTAATAAACATACAACAAATTGTATATCGGGTCGACTAGCAGTCAGGTACATGAGAGAACCGATCATACTCCGATATTTTTTCGGATCGATGGGTTTCCCAAACAAATCAGCACCTATTTTTGGTGAAGTGACCATTGGTGTACCAACAGAATCACAATTTTCCATTCCATGTTTTTTCAAAATCTCTATTGTATATTTAGCTTGATTGATAAAAATACCACGAGGAGATTGATGTATTTGTAAACCAAGAAAGAATTTTAGTTCCCCCATCATGGACATTTCAAATTTTCTTTTCATGAGATTTTCAAACTGTTTTGAATGGTTAGGATTGGTTGATCCAAAAATAATGTCGTCCACGTAAATTTGAACGATCAAAATGTCATCTTTGAATTTTTTGATAAACAATGTGTCATCAACCGTTCCTTTTGTGAATTTGTTTTTGAGCAAGAAAGATGATAGTTCGTCATACCACGCTCTTGGAGCTTGTTGAAACCATAAATTGCTTTCTTAAACTTGTAGACGTAGTCTGGATGATCTCTGTCGATGAATCCCTCTGGCTGACTCACATACACTTCTTCTTTCAGAGTTCCATTTAAGAAGGCAGTCTTAATATCCATCTGATAGACTGTGATGTTTTTGTGAGCTGCATAGGCTAAGAAAATCCGGACTGCTTCAAGTCTAGCTACAGGCGCGAATGATTCCTCGAAATCTATCCCTTCTTCTTATGGATAACCTTTAGCCACAAGACGAGCTTTGTTGCGAATAACAGTCATTTCCTCATCCAGTTTGTTCTTCCACAACCACTTGAGATCAAGAACACGTATATCAAGTGGTCGTTCAACAAGTTCCCAACTATCATGTAAATTGTATTGAAGAATTTCCTCCTGCATCGCTTCAATCCATGGGTATTCTGCCATTGCTTCCCGAATGTTCTTTGGTTCTTTGAGGCTGATTGAGCAAATGTAGATGCACAATTCGAGATCGGTGGTAAGTTGTCTCCTTGTCTGAACTGGCTTTCAAGGTTCACCAATAATATGTTCTATTGGATGGTCTTTTGTCCATTGAAACGTAGAAGGGTACCTTGGGTGTAACGAATGTGTGTTAGATGGTTCTTGTAACCTTGAAGAAGATTCAGCAGAGTCTGTTGCAAATGGGTTTTCAAATACTTCTTCTTCTTCTAACGCAACATCGTTTGAATTATTTGTTGGTTCTTCTTGAAAATTTGTGTTTTGGTTTTGCTCATCAACTCTTGGTAGTTCAGTTTCAAGTACTGGAGTTGCTTGAGTAGATGTAGATGATGTTGATGTAGTTGGTGCTTTAGCTTCGATTATGGTAGATGTATCCTGTGGTGGTGGTGGTTGATGGTTTTGAGCGGGTGCAGCGGAATGTTGTGGAGATGCATTTGTCGAAGTTCCACCATAATATTCATCAAACATTAACTCGAAGAAATTTTCCAGTTCTTGTTCTGAAGGTTTATCCGTGTTTGTTGACTGAGCTCCTTGAGGTACGAGTCCTGAACTGATGTGTCCAGAAGTCTGCATGTTTGGTGCGGGTCCTAATCCGTTTTGATTAGAAGCCATCGGATTAAGCGCGGGTTCTAAAGCGTATCTCTCAGAAGCCATTTGTGAAATCTCGTCAAACTTCACATTCATCGTCTCCATTATTCTTTTCGTTCTTCTATTATACACCCTGAATGCCCTCGAGTTTTCTGAGTATCCAATGAAGATTCCAATATCACCCTTAGCTTTTAACTTTCCTAGATCTTCTCTATCATTCGTCGGATAGCACAAAGCACCAAATACGTGAAGATAAGAGATATCCGGTTTATGGTTGTTCACTAGCTCATATGGGGTTTTATTGAATCTTGGATGGACTAGGGATCGGTTTTGAGTAAAACAAGCAGTGGCAACAGCATCAGCCCATAAGAATAGTGGTGCACTAGAAAAAATTAGCATTGTGCGAGCAGCTTCCACAAGAGTTCGGCTTCTTCTTTCAACTACCCCATTCTGCTGTGGAGTTCTAACAACTGATGTTTGGTGTGTGATTCCAACATCTTCAAGGTAAGTTCTTAACTCCTGGTTTGTAAATTCTGTGCCATTGTCTGTTCTTATAATCCTTACTGGAGCTTGAAGTAGAACTTGAATGTGCTTCAAAAAGGTGATGATGATGCCTGGTGCTTCGTCTTTTGATCTCAAAAACTTTACCCAAGTATATCTTGAATAATCATCAACAATAACGAGAATATACTTCTTCCCATTAATGCTTTCAACTCTCATTGGGCCACATAAGTCCATGTGCAACATGTGTAACCTTGCTTCCGAACTAGGTACGGTTTTGGGTTTATATGATGCTCTTTTACTTTTTCCTTGTTCGCATGATGGACATAAGTGTTCCTTGGTGTATTTGAATTTAGGAAGTCCGGTGACGATGTTGTCTTTGGCTAACTTGTTGATGGTGTCGAAATTGAGATGGGATAAACGTCTATGCCACAGCCAGGACTTAGTTTCGGTTGCCCTTGTCATAAGACAAATTGGTGATGTAGAAGCCATTTGGTTGATGTCGATAGCATACAAGTTTGTACCACGATTACCAGTTAAGAGATCATCACCAACCAAATTTCTTATAAAAACTGTGTTTCTTCTGAATGCCACTTCTAAATCTGCATCACAAAATTGTCCAACTGAAAACAAGTTGTGTCCCAACCCTTCGACGTAGTAAACTCGAGTGATTAAAAAATTCCCAAATTGAAGATCTCCATAACCCTGAATAGCTGCTACATGATCATTTCCAAAACGTACAGTTACCATGAATTTCCAGATGAAATTGATCAGCAGCTTTAAATTCCCGGTCATGTGCTTGGAGCAACCCGAGTCGACAAACCAAAGACATATTTCGATTACCTGCCAAGAACAGAAGAGTTTGTATTTGGAAACCGTTTTGAATTTGGTTCCATGGGGTTAGGAGTAAAAGCAGAATCACACTCATAGACAGTTGCTACTTGATTAGCTTGAGTTATTTCTAATTTTCCGTTCTTGAGAGTGAACTCTCTACCCGTCGGAATCCACATACAAAACTTAAGATAGTTCTTAGGCATTCGACTAATAGTGGTAGTCCTAAATCATGCAACTAATCTTTCTATAGATCTGGATCTAGCACTAGGTCTTTTTGGAACATTCTTCTGTTCAGGCGTAACATACACATTCTTAGAAACACATTCATCATGAACATCATTAATTAGACATTTCTTGCATATTAAACAAACAGAGTCATTACATGCATTAGAAACAGTACGCTCGACATTACATTCAGATGAAACATGTCTCTTATTACAAAGCGATAAATTCCTGGGGTGTTCTTCTACATCTTCAACTTTATTCTTGCTACTACTCTTAGAAACAGGCGAGACTCTATTGTTCCTTATATTGCTCTTAGGCTTTAGTCTGCTGCTCCTAGAGGTGCTTTCTAATCCTGTAGAAGGTAAGGCACACACATTAGGATTTATATTGTTGTCCTTTATAGCATCCCTAGATTCTTTATAATTAGCCTTTATGCACTTATCATTTGTCTTAGATGTTGAGGCAGACACACTAGTGGGACTAATCCTAAAAAGGCCAGGTGCTAACACTTTAGGAGTTTCGACAACCGCTTTTCCTTTATCAACAATCTTATCATTTTCACTTTTCTTGGGCAAGGGTGTTGGAGTGACTGGTTTTGTCAAATCCTTTTTCTCATCGACTTTTGGAGCGAACCTTGAAATTGACATTTTTGGTATTTGAACCGTGTTAGAAACATTTGGTTTCTTCGAAGTCAATGGTTTTGCAAACTTAGTTTCCTCACCCTTTCCTGTTTGACTTTCAAGCTGAGCCCTCAAAAGATCATTTTGCTCTTTCATGTTCTTTAATGCACGCTCATATGACAATTTGTCATACTTGCATTCTTCCTTTTTTCGATCAAGTTGTTTAAAATATGAGACATTTTCTTTTTCAAGCTTTATAAGAGCATTTTCATATTTGGAAACAATGTCGGAGGTCTCAGCTCTTAGTCGTTCATCGTCTTGAACAGAATATGTTTGTAAAATGATGGACATTATATCAGTAGTCATAACAGCTTCGAAGAGAGAATCATTTAGGTTTTCCAAAACATTGATTTGCTCAAAAGATTCATAGGCCTTCTTTATCAGGGATTTGTGATCCGTGACGAAGTCAATTGTTTCTTTCATAAATGCTTGTTCAAAGTGAATTACACGAGCATGAATGTTATTAATTTGAGGAGAAAATTCACTTTCAAGAATCTTTTTAAGCTGTAAATGAATCGTGGAATTCCAGTTAATCTCATTAAGTCTCGTTTTAGATTCTAAAGTCGTTTTAAGTTGCCCAACTCTTGTTTTAAGATCATCAAGATATCCTCTGGCAGCACTTGTGTTAAAAGTGTTGTTTGAAGATATCTGTTCCATGTTTGAAAGCGATTTGGAAGCAACTACTTTTTTAGAAAACATTTTCGAGAATGGTCTATGGAAAACACAGATGGTTCTTTTTGTGTAACAAAAGTAATTCTCGAAAGTTTATTCAATTTGTTGTAATCAATGGGTTTCAAATCCTTTTGTTTCATTTTAATAATGCTCTCTTCGACATGTTCTATCATTTGCACAGAATCCCGAACGACGGGAGGATCATGTTTGGTGTAAAAAACACTACCATTATACAAAACATTCTGTTCTTCCTAAGCTTTCTTGAGATTACATGGATTGTTGTTACCAAGAGCCATTTTGTGTTTCGTATGGTAAATCGGATTAGTTTGGTTTGAAATCATTTTCATTGTTTGACTTGACTGACCCGACTTGACCACTAATTCTTCTAGATGTGCAATCTTGTGTTCTGACTCTACGATTTCTTCCAAAAGTTTATCTTCTTTCTTTGCAAAGTCCTTTTTCAACTCATCCCTTTCTTTTTCAAGATTGGTATAAGCTGTTTTTTGTTATGAAAGTTGGTTTGTTAATTCAGAAATTTCTTGATTTAAAGAGTTAATGTTTTTGTTGAACTTATATCAAGATTAGCAAACTTGTTTTTCCATTCCCTATCTTTAACAAGTAACTTCTTATAACTAATTTCAAATTCTGACTCGCGTTCTTTGTTAATTTGAAAACTTTTTGCATTTTCCTTGTATCTCTCAAGCTCAGTGGTCAATTTCACATTCGCGGCCTTAACATCGCGATTGACCTTTTTCACTTTCTCGATTTCAATACCACAATTATTTAATAATGATTCAAATAAAGCACGTTTTTCCTTATCATTCTCAGCATGCTGTGAAACGAAGCCTCCATTATGATTCACATCTGGAGTTGCTGAAGAAGTATTGCTACTATAACAATTCACATTTTCAGGTTAATTACTATTCCCGGAAAATTTTACTATTCACTTTTACTATTCATTTTTCCCGAAATTTTCCCGAAATTTGATTTTTGTTTCTTGGCCTCGAGTGATAAATCATTTCCATGGCAAATTAAAAGTTTGACACTCATCAGATCATTTTCGTGAAAGTTAATAAGGAATTACACGTTTTAGGGTAAAACGTCATTAAAAAATTCTACGCACAACGAAACTCGACCGCGTTAATTTTCCCCGTATCAGAAAAATATTTGATACACTCATGATTTATTTGAGAATTAATCATGACTGTGAAAAACATGACCAAAATAAGCCTCGGCCGTGAAAAACTGGAATTTTCAGTTTTAAGCGTTTTTACTCAGCCGTAACCTTAGCTTATACCTGCACCATGTTTCTAAGACGATTTGAGTTTTCACATTTTTGGAAAAAGTCAACATATTTTTCCTCCTCCTTTGACCAAAAATCATTCCTTGATTTTATAGGTCATTCCTTGATTTTTAGGCTTACGGTTTTATGTCTAAAAGACATTTAATACCAACCGACACTAGACTGAGCCCAGTCTAGACATTATAAGTCATTTTAAATCATTTTTATCCTATTAGAAAAGTAACATTTTACTTTTCTCAATTTTACGCAATATTCGTACGTTTTACGTATTACGTGTTTTAGACCCGTGTTTCCAGTTTTAGCAGGGTTTTAGCACCCCAATGGAACCTACCACTCATTTTATATTTTATTATGGAGTTTTTTGACAATTTTAATCATTCTTCCAAGTTTCGTATTTTTACAACACCCGGTTTTACGTTTTGAAACGTAACAACTTACGGTTAGCACTTTACAGAGTCAAAACTATCAATATAACTAGGATAATATTATCACAAGCCAACTCACTCCTCCTTATCCACCTTGAACCGCCTCTAAGGGGGGGGGGGAATCACACTTGTGGCATGATCTCATGCATTGAGCTCTTAGATCATTACATGTGTACAACTTGGCCACCAAGTTTATGAATCTTCCTAGTTACTTCCTTGCACCTCCTCAAGCTCATATAAAACCCCCTCCTACCCCTTTGTGCCGTCCATATCACCCACCAAAACCACTCCACACTTAGCTTAAATACTTCTAGTTTTATGCAAGATTCAAGAGCAAGTTCAAAGATAGAAACCCTAGTTTGGTTTTAGGTTATCAAAACACTTCCAAACTACATAAACTTTGGTGATTTCTCTTGAGTTTGGATCCACTCAAGTCACCTCAACTTTCATCATCTCTCTTTCAAGAATACAAGAGTAGAAAGATTGCATGAAGTGAAGTAGGTTGAAGCTAAAGTCTATCAAAGTCTTTACCTTACATGTTAACTTCCTTTCTTATTTGAAAGCCAAAAGTTGTAAGCCAAACCCTAACATGCTTCTTGTTAAATATCATAATCATGTTATTTACATATCATTTATGCTATATTATGTCTTGTATTCATGTCCATGATGTATAAAAATGAATAAAACAAGTTATTGTATATGATTGTTAAGATAAGTTATTGAAACAGGTAAAATAGTGACTTTATTGGTGTAATCTGATCAAAATGGAAAAATTATGATATTGGATCATTACATATTGTAGTAGAGGACTTAAAAAGGAAACCATAGCAATTTGAACCACCTAAAACGAGTATACGAGTCAAAAGTTATGACGATTTGAAGTTACCAAAACTTTGCGGCAAAACTGCCAAAATAGTTTCTGTGACAGAACCTAAAACACTCAAAAAGAGGCCTTTCTGGTCCGTTTCATGAAAAAGTTAAAGCACGAAAGTTGTCCGGAATCACGTTTTCTTCAAAAACTCAGGGGCACGTCTCCAGAAAACTAATAACGAATGAGATTTTTCTCAGTTTCTTAACAGCTATATAAGTCACTATATAAAGGTTATGGTTTATAAAGACCAAAGAGGTCTTATGACCTAGAATCAAGACCACAACCATGGCTAGAGCCAAGGTTGAGTCGCAAGACCATGGAACAATGACGAAAGGTCATGGCAAGGCGATGACTAAAGACCATATAAACATACCAAGGCGAAAACATGAGCTAAAGTATTGGCGATAACTTGAACATACAATTTGGATCTATTTCATCTAAAGAACCATGAAATATCACAAGTATTTGTCATACAAGATTTAAGAAACTCATGCTAATAACAATCTTCATGTGAAAATAAACTTTCCTAAGTTTATTCAAGTACTTGGACATGTAACTTTTCGGATCAAAACTTATATACATATATATTTTATCAACTACTACAATAGTAGGGAGCCTCATGTGAGGAGTTCATTATGTAAGCCGTCGAGATGAGTTGTGGATTTATGAATTAAAGTGTCCTGGCTCCTCGAACGTTTACTACATGACTTCTGAATTATGTCGGCCCGAACGGTAGTAAACGATATATAAACTATACATGTTTCATGAACCATTTCTTTTCATATACTTACACTATACAAAGTACCACATCATGGACTAAGTGCAAGACATATATTGGCATGTTTATGTTTCCTTAGGCATTATTCCAAACCTAAGTTGCAAAAATTATTCTAGGTTGCTCGTAGAAGTTCTTACGGCATATCCATCATTCTCATTATACATCATCCAACTCAAGGTGAGTTCATAGCCCCACTTTCCATTACTTAATTGTTTTACAAACCCTTGGGGGGAATACATGCTATTTTAACCGAACACAATGCTTTCAAATTGTATGCTTTCCTGATTGTTTTATTATCACTAAGTACCAGCCTTGCTAAACCGAGATCCCTTATTATGAACCATTTAATCACTAGCAATAGTGAGCGCAAATATTGTAAATAGGCCTATTGGGATTGACGAATCCCATTTGTATTGACTAAGTTCATACAAATGCATTAATATTTGAGACATGGGTATGACAGCAAAGTACCTACCGGGATAAATCTGCCGATCGATATTGGTACACGTTAACATTTTGGTATCATAAGCTTAGTAATGATAATAACTGTTTTGTTTTCCAACCATTGGTGTGAGCCTATAACTCACACTACCAACATATTTTGTTCAACCATTAAACAAACTCTATGAATATCACTCAACCTTTGTGTTGACCTCTCAAGCATGTATTTCAGGTTCATGATGATCAAGGATGGCACGGAAGGGCACGGGTACTCAAGAGGGCTATAAATTTTATTATCATTCAAAAACTCATTTAATGAAAATTGTAAACATGGAACCATTTGGGACCTCATTTTTGTAATCTCTGATATTTATACAATTTGAATGATAAATCTTTTAAAACGACTCAATTGGAGTTCGTTTTCTATTATTATGACTATTGTGCCGTCGAGTAACACCCAGTTTGAATTCCGCTGCATCCATGAATTGGGGGTGTTACAGATTGGTATCAGAGCCATGGTTATAGAGAAACAGGTCTAATTGAGACCTAAACTATAACCACACATACAAGCAAAAACATTTTTTATAGCCTTCCGCTCTCCGTGTCTTCCATCCTCCAGACAATTATGGACTTATTAAGCATTTTATGCTACATGAACATATAAGTATATTTATATATACATTCGAGTTATTTTCAATCATTTTTTCTAAACATATCTGCGTATGCCTATTCTAGGGCATTTCGGCACAACTACATTATCCCAATCATGTTCCTACTCCAACATTTTATGTCCAAGATATTGTAACGAATTACGATGGTCTTTTCTATTTCCCGGACATTGTATGACACAATGGTCTTAATCATTTCTCAAATGTTTTGAGTCACACAATGGTCTAATCTACTTCCGAGACATTGTGATTTGTGCAATGGTCTCTGGAATTATTCCACCACCTCATCAATATCATTTCATATGATATCAAAAACCCATCACAATCTATCGATTTCCAAACAAGAAATATGAGATTTCTAAAGGACAAACTAATCCATCATCGACAAAAGCTGAACTTTCTCTACATTCATCAAAGTTTTCTTCTGAAAGCTTCATTGTTAAAAGTTCGTGATCCTCGTCAAGTATGGACTGTTTTAGAACTACTTAAAACTTCCTTTCCACACGTATCTACCGGTACTATCTTCTATGCAATGGAATGTGAAAACATAGATTACAAGTCTTGTATGGGCGGGACTTGCAACTGAATTGTTTGACATCGCCTTTGTTTAGTGGACAGTTTCCCAAAAGCAACGGACATATCACAAGTATACCTAATTTAGGTATTTGAAAATTTTATCGAACCTTGGCTAAATATAGACTAGTCACCTATATTTAACCTAGGGACAGTGGAATATAGTCTGACTAACTATATTCGACTTAAAATTTTCAAATACTGAGAATAGTTGTGCTAGGGTTATGTTCAGATTGATTTCCTACTTGAACTCGATAAACCACCAGAATTCTTTAAAACGATCTAGAGACACGATAGTGTTTTACCACTCAGCAAAATCTTAACACCTTATTTGTACTACCTAATTTCATTCTTGAAAGTTTTCATTTATGAGATAATCCGAACTACTATCTTGGGATAGTTATCAATTCTTCTCTTCATCCCGTAGAAGTACTATCCTGTTTAGGTCCTAAGGATACCATTCCATCATAAACCTTTAAAATCTCTTAAGATTTTCAAAGCAAACTCAACATCTATACCTAAGAATATTAATGTTAAGCATACACTACATAATTTTGTTCATCAAACATATCACATCATTATCTTCACAACCGTTACAACCACAAGCTCATTAACAAATCTTGATGCACTTTTAAAGCTCAAATCATCCTTAGTTACATCACAAGTACCCTCATCAGCTTTACAAGATTGAATATTCATTTTGTACTTTTGGAACACTAGTATCATCTCGTAAATACACTACCTTGTAACTCACCGGCTAAGTATGAATGTTGTGTTGGGAATTCTTAAGTAGGATGATTTATAATTATTTGAATGGATTGAGATGCCTTTTCATTTAAATAAAGAAATTGTAAATCACCAAACCATAAGTTTATATTCCTATATTTACATTGTTTGGGATGCCTCTCTATGTAAATAAAGAATTATAAACAAGTGGGCTTATTTGTATCTGAAATAACATAAGTATGAAGTCAATAAACACTAGGTACAACAACAGATTACCTACTAGGCTATGATTGCAACTACTATCCCAATTTCTGTTTGATATTCAACAACTATATCAATTTCTGTACAACTACTATATGAATTCCTATTAATATTCGACTGCTATATCAATTTCCTTTTATATGCGACTATTATATGAATCTCTATTAATCACTCTTACCCCACCTACATAAAAGTAAGCCACATCCTACACCATACACTAAAACGACAAATCAAACTACATCACCGGTAATCCCAGAATTTAGTCCTCATAAGTAACCACACATGTTCATCGACACCACTCCAACATATGACACACATAGAACTTCGGGACGAAGTTCCCCGTAAGGGGTAGACACTGTAACAATTCACATTTTCAGGTTAATTACTATTCCCGGAAAATTTCACTATTCACTTTTACTATTCATTTTTCCCAAAATTTGATTTTTGTTTCTTGGCCTCGAGTGATAAATTATTTCCATGGCAAATTAAAAGTTTGACACTCATCAGATCATTTTCGTGAAAGTTAATAAGGAATTACACGTTTTAGGGTAAAACGTCATTCAAAAATTCTACGCACAACGAAACTCGACCGCGTTAATTTTCCCCGTATCAGAAAAATGTTTGATACACTCATGATTTATTTGAGAATTAATCATGACTGTGAAAAACATGACCAAAATAAGCCTCGGCCGTGAAAAACTGGAATTTTCAGTTTTAAGCGTTTTTTCTCAGCCGTAACCTTAGCTTATACATGCACCACGTTTCTAAGACGATTTGAGTTTTCACATTTTTGGAAAAAGTCAACATATTTTTCCTCCTCCTTTGACCAAAAATCATTCCTTGATTTTATAGGTCATTCCTTGATTTTTAGGCTTACGGTTTTATGTCTAAAACACATTTAATACCAACCGATACTAGACTGAGCCCAGTCTAGACAATATAAGTCATTTTAAATCATTTTTATCCTATTAGAAAAGTAACATTTTACTTTTCTCAATTTTACACAATATTCGTACGTTTTACGTATTACGCGTTTTAGACCCGTGTTACCAGTTTTAGCAGGGTTTTAGCACCCCAATGGAACCTACCACTCATTTTATATTTTATTATGGAGTATTTTGACAAGTGTAATCATTCTTCCAAGTTCGTATTTTTACGACACCCGGTTTTACGTTTTGTGACGTAACAACTTACGGTTAGCACTTTACGGAGTCAAAACTATCAATATAACTAGGATAATATCATCACAAGCCAACTCACTCCTCCTTATCCACCTTGAACCGCCTCTAGGGGGGGGGGGGAATCACACTTGTGGCATGATCTCATGCATTGAGCTCTTTGATCATTACATGTGTACAACTTGGCCACCAAGTTTATGAACCTTCCTAGTTACTTCCTTGCACCTCCTCAAGCTCATATAAAACCCCCTCCTCCCCCTTTGTGCCGTCCATATCACCCACCAAAACCACTCCACACTTAGCTTAAATACTTCTAGTTTTATGCAAGATTCAAGAGCAAGTTCAAAGATAGAAACCCTAGTTTGGTTTTAGGTTATCAAAACACTTCCAAACTACATAAACTTTGGTGATTTCTCTTGAGTTTGGATCCACTCAAGTCACCTCAACTTTCATCATCTCTCTTTCAAGAATACAAGAGTAGAAAGATTGCATGAAGTGAAGTAGGTTGAAGCTAAAGTCTATCAAAGTCCTTACCTTACATGTTAACTTCCTTTCTTATTTGAAAGCCAAAAGTTGTAAGCCAAACCCTAACATGCTTCTTGTTAAATATCATAATCATGTTATTTACATATCATTTATACTATATTATGTCTTGTATTCATATCCATGATGTATAAAAATGAATAAAACAAGTTATTGTATATGATTGTTAAGATAAGTTATTGAAACAAGTAAAATAGTGACTTTATTGGTGTAATCTGATCAAAATGGAAAAATTATGATATTGGATCATTACATATTGTAGTAGAGGACTTAACAAGGAAACCATAGCAATTTGAACCACCTAAAACGAGTATACGAGTCAAAAGTTATGACGATTTGAAGTTACCAAAACTTTGCGGCAAAACTGCCAAAATAGTTTCTGTGACAGAACCTAAAATACGCAAAAAGAGGCCTTTCTGGTCTATTTCATGAAAACGTTAAAGCACGAAAGTTGTCCGGAATCACGTTTTCTTCAAAAACTCAATGGCACGTCTCCAGAAAACTAATAACGAATGAGATTTTTCTCAGTTTCTTAACAGCTATTTACATATATAAGTCACTATATAAAGGTTATGGTTTATAAAGACCAAAGAGGTCTTATGACCTAGAATCAAGACCACAACCATGGCTAGAGCCAAGGTTGAGTCGCAAGACCATGGAACAATGACGAAAGGTCATGGCAAGGCCATGACTAAAGACCATATAAACATACCAAGGCGAAAACATGAGCTAAAGTATTGGCGATAACTTGAACATACAATTTGGATCTACTTCATCTAAAGAACCATGAAATATTACAAGTATTTGTCATACAAGATTTAAGAAACTCATCCTAATAACAATCTTCATGTGAAAATAAACTTTCCTAAGTTTATTCAAGTATTTAGACATGTAACTTTTCGGATCAAAACTTAAATACATATATATTTTATCAACTACTACAATAGTAGGGAGCCTCATGTGAGGAGTTCATTATGTAAGCCGTCGAGATGAGTTGTGGATTTACGAATTAAAGTGTCCTGGCTCCTCGAACGTTTACTACATGACTTCTGAATTATGTCGGCCTGAACGGTAGTAAACGATATATAAACTATACATGTTTCATGAACCATTTCTTTTCATATACTTACACTATACAAAGTACCACATCATGGACTAAGTGCAAGACATATATTGGCATGTTTATGTTTCCTTAGACATTATTCCAAACCTAAGTTGCAACAATTATTCTAGGTTGCTCATAGAAGTTCTTATGGCATATCCATCATTCTCATTATACATCATCCAACTCAAGGTGAGTTCATAGCCCCACTTTCCATTACTTAATTGTTTTACAAACCCTTGGGGGGAATACATGCTATTTTAACCGAACACAATGCTTTCAAATTGTATGCTTTCCTGATTGTTTTGTTATCACTAAGTACCAGCTTTGCTAAACCGAGATCCCGTATTATGAACCATTTAATCACTAGCAATAGTGAGCGCGGATATTGTAAATAGGCCTATTGGGATTGACGAATCCCATTTGTATTGACTAAGTTCATACAAATGCATTAATATTTGAGACATGGGTATGACAGCAAAGTACCTACCGGGATAAATCTGCCGATCGATATTGGCACACGTTAACGTTTTGGTGTCATAAGCTTAGTAATGATAATAACTGTTTTGTTTTCCAACCATTGGTGTGAGCCTATAACTCACACTACCAACATATTGTGTTCAACCATTAAACAAACTCTATGAATATCACTCAACCTTTGTGTTGACCTCTCAAGCATGTATTTCAGGTTCATGATGATCAAGGATGGCACGGAAGGGCACGGATACTCAAGAGGGCTATAAATTTTATTATCATTCAAAAACTCATTTAATGTAAATTGTAAACATGGAACCATTTGGGACCTCATTTTTGTAATCTCTGATATTTATACAATTTGAATGATAAATCTTTTAAAACGACTCAATTGGAGTTCGTTTTCTATTATTGTGACTATTGTGCCGTCGAGTAACACCCAGTTTGAATTCCGCTGCATCCATGAATTGGGGGTGTTACAGCTACTACTTGGCGTATCCAGGTATGTATCATAAGTGGGTGCTAGCTTCTCAGAATGTTGTTCCTCATGAGGAGACATATCAAATATATCATTATTGTGACATGTGTTGAAGTTTGATACCTCAGATGGTGCATTGGTGTCATAAACAGGAAGAGTGTCAGAATCAGTGTCATACTTAGCTTCCTGAAGATTCGCTATGAATATGCAGTTCGCATCGATATCCTCTCTATCTTCCATGTCATCTATAAGAGCTATAAAATCATTTTCCTCTGCGTTCAACTGAAACCCTGCCTTTGCCTTTTGTGCCAACATCACTGCTTTCTGCAAGTACTCTAGATCTTTCTTGTTCGGCTTAGTAGGACAGTTCCTTGCCATATGACCTACACCCTGGCAGTTGAAACACTTTACCGGATTACCTTGATTCACATTTCCATTATTCCCAACAACTGGAGCTGCAATATTCCTATTCTGATTACCCCTTGCTTGATTACCAACATTCTGACCCCTCTGATTTCCAACAACTGGACCCATCTGATTCCCTGTATACTGACCATACTGATTCCCTGCATATTGACCCGCATTCTGATTCTGCATATTCTGATTACCCATGTTAAATCCAGTAGCATATCCTTGCTGATTCCCATAAACTCTAACCATTTGGCCTCCGTTGCCCATATTGAAACTCGGCTGAGTGATCTACCTGTTGCGAGTGTTCGATGAAATCCTTTGGTTGTTGTTTGTTGGGGTAGAATAGCGTCCTTGGAATGCCTTTGATAGAAAAGCAAACGCTTGTGATACGTGGGAATCGCACCAGGCTTTACCTCTCAAGGGATCTTGAGAAGCTTACAACCCCCACCAGGCAGTGTACCTGATCGTTGTAGTATAGTATAGTGACAAGTACCGGGGGATTGATCGTTCAGCTAGGAATAGTGTCGTTAGAATTGAAATTAATCTAACTAGGTCTAAAGGTGAATGATGATTCTTTTTATGTTTTTATATTTTATGAAAAGCAAGTAAAAATCTCGGGTTTTGGAAGAAGGGGCGGAATTAGTTGCTAATCAAGTAACCCAAAAGCTACTAATTAAACTAATGTGCAAGAAAAGTAAACTAGGATTCTACAAGATAAGTGAAGCATGTCTACCCATGATATGTTACTCCTTGCTAGCTATCCAATTCTATCTATTGACTGTAAACCTTATTTTAATTGATGGGTGTATTCCTAATAACTCATGGAGTGGCATACATATCTCTCCAATTCTATGAGCTCTTATCTCCTCCTATGCCATGCCCGACACAACCATAGGGATTGTAAACAGTGGCTCATGCGTTAAATACTACCTTAATAGCCTAGTATGTCTTGGCTACATGTTTCTTAAGACGTTCAAGCACATTACACGATGGAGATCTGCCAGTTTTCTTAAGCCTAACATCGAATTCATTCAATCAAAACAAGAATCAATAGGAAACAAGAATTATAAACTAAACCAACTAGATCTATTGAAGTTGTCACGCCTTAATTGATGGAGATAGACACACACATCAACAAGCCCTCATTGATGGAGATAGACACAACCATCAACAAGAAATCAATGAGATCTAATCAATTATATACAAGTTTCACATAATCATAAGTAGACACAAGGTGAATTAACAAAACATAATCAAAGAAGGACAATCAACAAGAATAATGAAAGACATAGTTGAGATAGAATCATCAAACCAATACATGATGTTTATGGAGTGATTGAAACCCTTTAAGTTGCTGGAAAAACACCCACCTAAACCCAGGAATCGACCTTAGGGTTTAGGGCTTACAAAAAGTGAAGTTATGATGTTATATTTATAGGCATGTTTTCTGTCGGCAAGGCTTGACGCTGTCAGGTCGTTTCTCTTGACGCCGTCAAGACCATTTTTTCACCAAATTGTAGATCTCTTCGTCCTCTTCGCGTGGGATTTTGAATCACCTAAATCCGAGTTCGTATGCAAAAGTTATGACCAAAACAATATCAGCTACTCCGCGCGCAAGTTTTGACAAGTTAACACGTGACGGCCTTGGGTGACGCCTTCAATTCTGTACTGGGCCATCATGAAAATTACTCTTGACGCCGTCAGGATTTTCTTCTTGACGTCGTCACCTACTGTTCCCAGCAAGGAAAATTAAGACTTTGGCGTTTTCTTCACTTTTATGCTCCAAAAACGTTCGATTGCTTCCTTTTCCAGATTTCTCTCCCAAAGTACCTAAAATCACAAAAGGAACAATTTAGGGCAATATTTGATCAAATAAATTCAATTCCGGGCTTAAATGACCCCCTAAAAGTGGTTCATTTTTCGCCTCTTCATATACCCTTACACTTGAGATTTGCTTGTCCTCAAGCAAATGCACTTTTATTCTAATCAAAATACAAGTTAGGGGTCATTTAACACTAATATAAAAGTAATTACAACAAATAATCGTTCCACTAAAGACCAATAGACAAGCACGGAGGTCATACACTAGCACCTCACAAATAGTGTTTAGATACTCACATCTCTCGGGTGTAATAAAGTATAAATTACAATATGGAAACGGAAGATATCTCTCACTACCTGTCATAGCAAAATAGATTACCATAGGCTTGGGAAATGATCAAACCTCCACCACATGGCGTAAGCACCTAGGATAAACTATCAAAGAGGTCTTTTAAAGGGTTGTAACGTTAGGTGTAGGAATATGAAATACACGGTTTTGTTGGATAAAGGCAGTCTTTACTGGTGGCGAGTTAACAATCTTGGTTAATTACATGTACAATGTGGCGTTGCTAAGCCAAGACTAGACTCGACTTAAGCTAATAATTGAAAAATAGCAAAAACATAAAATGAACATAGAATGAAACGGGATGGTAGTCCATATGTTTTTTCTCTTTTCTTTTTCTCTCTCTCTCTCTCTCTCTCTCTATATATATATATATATATATATATATATATATATATATATATATATATATATTTTGATTTTTCGATTTTTTTTTTTTTTTTTTTTTTTTTTTTTTTTTTTTTTTTTTGCATACACTATTACCCTACCATCCAAAATAATACATCATAGGGAATGAACATTCCCCTTACATTTGAATCTTTACATACTTTATAATAAACTAATCTAATGACTCGAATTAAGAAAATCAAAACACTTGGAGTACTTTTAAGATTAACGTACATATGGGGTAATAAATGATGTTCTTCCCCATTACTCCATAAAATAAGTACTTTACCCATGAGTCCCAATCGTCCCAAAACAATATGTACAAGGATATGACTCGACTTAGCAACCATGTAATCAATTAGATAGTTAACTTAGGGTTTAGCAAATAACATTAATGCACTAAAAATGAGTGCATACACGGAAGGCTAAGGCGATTTGGTTGTACATTTAAGTGGGGTGTAACAAATTCTTCCTTTAAGTAAGATGCTTAAAGTTAGAAACGAAAAGATAGGCTCGGAGGGGTGTACTAGGGGTTTCGTGTACTAAAAATGAGTACAACGCTAAGGGTGTGGGAAAAATTAGTTGACTTAACTAGCCAAGTAATATGACTTAAATGGTCAAGTAATTATGATACGGGTTTAACACAAGGGTGATCCTAATGCCTCTTATCATGTAGTAAATCCTACTACACGAATGTAGTCTCACTAGCGGTCTCGGGATGCATCACTAACGCAAGTTCTAGAATCTAAATGCTACCGGTACACTCATAAGCACTAATAGTAAATGCTTTTCCTATCAAATCTAAAGGCGAACCTCACATATTTGGGTGGAAAATTTTTCTGAATATACGGTTTTGTGCTAGTCATACAATCTCCTATCCATGAGACGCTTGCTATGGCTAAAGTTTTACTCCTAAATGTTGTAAAAAATTTTAAATTTGGCGCTAAAATTGCACTAACAAGTATTTCACATAGTTTTATTACACATCTACCATCAAACAAACAAACTCAAGCGAAAGCGTATCTGTAAGGTATCATCATTTTACCCTCCCCTTACACTTAGGATGAACATTGTCCCCAATGTTCAAGTAAAGAATGTAAAAGTGAAAAGGTAAAAAGAATGAAATCAAATACTCCCCTGATTCGCTCGGTATGGATAATTAGGTGGCCAGGTTAGATCTTCCTCCAAGAAAATGAACAATCAAAGCTTTCCTTTCAGAATATAAATCATCTTCTTGTCATACATAACCTGTAAATCCTGAGAAAACAATCACAAAAACCCAAAGCATCAACCCGAACAAAGATAACTCACAACTAGATGTAATTCCAAACTTAGGAATAAAAACAAAACAATTAAAGATATAATGCTTGTGGAATGAATGTTTGCAGATTTCCTGGAGTTTATAAAACTAAAGAATCAACAAAAATTTTAAGAGTCCGATATAAACAAAACTAGCAAAATTTCCAGAATTTTACGCGTGACGCCGTCAAGAGTAAACTCGTGACGCCGTCAGAAGTGACCTGCAGAAATTCTTATGTTAAGTTTCCGGAAAATTTCTGGAAAAACTTCGTCCTACTTCCTGGAAAATCCTGCAAAACATCATTATGACTCGATACAAGCATTTGACTATAACAAGTAATAATACACATGTCGATTTAATATTGTTGTGGTTCATGATCAATTTCGTTCTTATAAACAAATTTGGATCTCCCTTACACTTATCTTTTACAAAATACCTTTATATGCAATTAAGATGAAGTTAAAAACAAAATAAAGCATTTTCACAATTTATTTTGAAACATGAGCCACAAGCAACAAAAATAAAACATGCATACGGAAACAAATAAAATCAAATAAACAAACAAACAAACAAACAAATAAATAAAGCTTGGGTTGCCTCCCAATAAGCGCTTGTTTTTGTTCGAGTCACGAGCCTGACTCTACCCTTATTTAATGGAAATAAGGGAGGTTTTCCCTACACTTTGAATTAAGTGCGGGTGGAAGTAGCGATACACACCCTTAGGGTGGAAATATGCCACGTGAGGTGAAGGGGGTGAGTGAATGGCTTCCTTCATCCTAAAACTACCCGGATAATATTGGTTGATGGGTGGGTCGGATCCTCTTTTGTCTCCTAGAAATATATCTAAGGATGAAAAGGTGTGTAAAGATTGAGGTTCCGGTTCATCAACACTAGGAAATTCCTTAGAACTAGGAGTAAGGTTATCACTACAAGTATTCAAACCTATATCCTCAAGTGATGCCTGGTCCAAGGGTTCTACCTCCATCGGAATTCCTAAAGTTTCTTCTACTTCTTTCGGGTAAGTCATGGGTGGTGTGTGTGCCTCAAATGATGGTTGAGTATTTTGTGGGCTTATGTTATTTACCTCATCATTCCACGTGTTACGATCACCTATATCCTTAGGTAGTGATAATAACAAACCTAGTGCTTCATCCAACTTATTGTTTATTGATACGGCTCTATCCATAATTCCTTGGCAAACTAGGTCGCTTTTTCTATTAGCCTCACTAAAACGAGATCCTAAACATGGAGGTTGTTCATAAGAATCTATCCTATGTGAAGGCTCATATGATTCATAGGTGTCTCTAAATGAGGTATTTTGCACATCTTGGTGTTCTAGCCACTCAACCATATATTGCAATCTTAGAAGTCTAAGTGAAGTGTCCATTTGAAGCAAATTACATACAAAATCACAAAGAAAAGATAGACTATGAGAAAGCTACAAAGTAAAAAGAAAAAATCTCACTTGATAGGAATCTAATGAGTAGACCTAATAAAAATCAAATTCAACCTAAACAATAACTATTCTCCGGGCTGCGGCGCCAAAAACTTGATACGTGGGAATCGCACCAGGCTTTACGTCTCAAAGGATCTTGAGAAGCTTACAACCCCCACCAGGCAGTGTACCTGATCGTTGTAGTATAGTATAGTGACAAGTACCGGGGGATTGATCGTTCAGCTAGGAATAGTGTCGTTAGGATTGAAATTAATCTAACTAGGTCTAAAGGTGAAGGATGATTCTTTTTATGTTTTTATATTTTATGAAAAGCAAGTAAAAATCTCGGGTTTTGGAAGAAGGGGCGGAATTAGTTGCTAATCAACTAACCCAAAAGCTACTAATTAAACTAATGTGCAAGAAAAGTAAACTAGGATTCTACAAGATAAGTGAAGCATGTCTACCCATGATATGTTACTCCTTGCTAGCTATCCAATTCTACCTATTGACTGTAAACCTTATTTTAATTGACGGGTGTATTCCTAATAACTCATGGAGTGGCATACATATCTCTCCAATTCTATGAGCTCTTATCTCCTCCTATGCCATGCCCAACACAACCATAGGGATTGTAAACAGTGGCTCATGCGTTAAATACTACCTTAATAGCCTAGTATGCCTTGGCTACATGTTTCTTAAGACGTTCAAGCACATTACACGATGGAGATCTGCCAGTTTTCTTAAGCCTAACATCGAATTCATTCAATTAAAACAAGAATCAATAGGAAACAAGAATTATAAACTAAACCAACTAGATCTATTGAAGTTGTCACGCCTTAATTGATGGAGATAGACACACACATCAACAAGCCCTCATTGATGGAGATAGACACAACCATCAACAAGAAATCAATGAGATCTAATCAATTATATACAAGTTTTACATAATCATAAGTAGACACAAGGTGAATTAACAAAACATAATCAAAGAAGGACAATCAACAAGAATAATGAAAGACATAGTTGAGATAGAATCATCAAACCAATACATGATGTTTATGGAGTGATTGAAACCCTCTAAGTTGCTGGAAAAACACCCACCTAAACCCAGGAATCGACCTTAGGGTTTAGGGCTTACAAAAAGTGAAGTTATGATGTTATATTTATAGGTATGTTTTATGTCGGCAAGGCTTGACGCCGTCAAGTCGTTTCTCTTGACGCCGTCAAGACAATTTTTTCACCAAATTGTAGATCTCTTCGTCCTCTTCGCGTGGGCTTTTGAATCACCTAAATCCGAGTTCGTATGCAAAAGTTATGACCGAAACAATATCAGCTACTCCGCGCGCAAGTTTTGACAAGTTAACACGTGACGGCCTTGGGTGACGCCTTCAATTCTGTACTGGGCCGTCATGAAAATTACTCTTGACGCCGTCACCTACTGTTCCTAGCAATGAAAATTAAGACTTTGGCGTTTTCTTCACTTTTATGCTCCAAAAACGTTCAAATTGCTTCCTTTTCCAGATTTCTCTCCCAAAGTACCTAAAATCACAAAAGAAACGATTTAGGGCAATATTTGATCAAATAAATTCAATTCCGGGCTTAAATGACCCCCTAAAAGTGGTTCATTTTTCGCCTCATCAGCTTGTGTCAATGCTGCAGTAGCTTTATCATTTTCAGTGAATTCTGGTTCTTGGAATTGTGGAATAAGATGTTGTTGTTGTGGGTAGAACTGTTGTTGGTATACCGGTATTGGTTGTTGAATGTAGGATGGTTGCATGTAGTTGTAGGTGGAAGATGATGATGGTTGTTGTTGTGTGTTCACTGGTATAGGTGTTGGTGTATCAACCATTAATGCTAGAGGATCATGCTTTTTAGCTAGTAATTCAGCTCTTACTTCATTAGCTTCATCTTGATTTTGCTTCAAGAAGTCATACACCTGATCATAAGTTACCTCATGCAAATTCTTTGACTGATAAACAATAGTGACATATCTTCCCCATTCTAGTTGTAACTCATTCAGAAAAATGGTGTTGTTAGCAATATTTGTCTGACTGAGGTTGTGTCTTGATAAATCATTCATGATCTTACAGAATCTGTGGTAGTACGTCTCTATGGATTCACCAGGAATTGAAGTAAACTTGCGAAGTTCCTTAAGCAATTGTGTTTCCATTTCCTGTTTCCCGATGTCTGTCCCATACATTAACCTCTTGACTCTTTCCCAGACTGCATGAGCACTTACTTCACTGTCAACAGTAGCATAGATGGTTTCAGGTAAACCAAGATCGACGAAATGAAATGCCTGGTCATCAGCTTCAATCTGTTTTCTGTCTTCCACAGTGTATTCAGTCTCATTCTGTTCTCTGTAGTATGGTTGTACTGGGGGGGGGGGGGTACCATTTGGATCACCAGGGTCTAGTACTTGTGTTGGTTTGAAGGGTCCAACCACAATGGATTTGATGAGAAGATTTCCATTTGTTTTGCTCTTAAGATAGCGCATCATATGACTAGCCCACTGTAAGTATCCACCGTTTGACAGCATGGGAGGTCGGTTTTCGGCACCGACTGCATGAATGTCTTGCTGTGTTGCCATTGATGATTTGTAGATGGATAAAGTTGATTCTTGGATCGTTCTAACGAAATAGGAGTAGAGTTTAGAGTGAGTTGATGCAAGTTTTTATGGTGAAAATTTTGACTTAAAACCTTAAAACCTCAATAACTTCTTCTCGGAGCGTTTTTAGGCCTCAAAACTTCGCCTTAACTAATAAATCATTTAGCATGTCGTTCTCCTTTGTCTCACGGTCGTTTTGACAGCTGATTCATCGAAAACGGAGTTACGGTTCAAAAGTTATGGCCTTTTGAAGTTTGGTCGTCAAAAACCTCACTTTTGTCAAAATTCTCGAAACTTTGTTGTGTTCTCGAAACTTTGGGATTGCGAAATTTTGACTGATTGCGAAAATTAGGTGATTTCGAAACTTGTGTTCTCGAAAATTTTGACAGATTGCGAAACTCTGAGTGATTTCGAAAATTTTGGGTGATTTCGAAAATTTTGATTTTTTCGAAAAGTTTGTAGTGTTCTCGAAAAGTTTGAGTTTTTCAAAAATTTTGCAAAGTTCTCGAAAAGTTTGATTTTTTTTTTCGAAAACCCAATCACACAAACAAATTTCGAAATTATACAATTTCGAAATTTAGCCAAAAGTCGAAGTAATTTCTTTCTTATACAAGAGAGAAAATACCGAGTATCCAACAGTGAGCACGAACGGAGCCTTTTCTTGTGTTCTCGAAAACTAGTCAAAAGGGAATTCGAAATTAGGGTAGTGATTTCGAAATTTTGGCAGATTTTTGAATAAGCTTAAAGCACACCCAAATGACGTTTGTAATCCAAGATTCTTGTACTTCTAGGCTAAAAAACACCAAAACTTTAAAAAAATTGCAAACTTGATGATTTTTATGAAACTTTTTTGAGATCTAGAAAACAAGTACAAAAACCAAATCGAATTTTTAAGCTTGAAATTTTCAGAAAAGTTGAAACTTTCTTGTTAGAAAAGGTTTATAACACTAGTTTGTAATAAAAAAAAGTGTTAAAAACCAAGCAAAACAAGAAAAGTAAAGAACTTTTCTAAAAAAAACCGTGATGTAAAGCTTAAAAAACACAAAACACAACAAACTCTTAACCATCCTAAATCATTGTTAGGCGATTGATACCACTTGTTGGACCTTAGATTTCACAACTTTATCACACTAATATAGAAGCAAAGATGAAGAAGAGATGAAAGATGGTGACTTGATATGTATGTATATGTATTTCGTGTAAGTAGAGAGAGAGATGGAAATGAGAGCTTTTATTAAAGAAAACACACACAATACACACACAAGCACACCTTACAAATGAGAGGTAAGGTGCCTTATATAGTTCCATACATAGGCTTTCTATGGGCTTGGACTTGGACTTGGTTACATGGTAGATAACAAGGCTTATGAAACATAGCACATGACATATTAGCTTGCCAAGTCCAAGGCCCAATGACTAAATTATTACTAATCTTAACAAACGACACAAAGTTACAATATGAGAATGACCATCACTTCTGTATATATATATTTTTTAATGCTAACAGAAGCTAAGGAGGACGGGTCTTTAGAGACTAGTAATGCATCACAAGAACCGCTTGTGAGTGATTCTATGGGAACAAGGGAAGTTAATTCTACTCATTTAGTTGAGAAAATTAGAAAGTTTGAAAAGCTACTTATTGATGGGAAAGCTACTCTTGTGGATGATGATGGTTATCCTATTCAAAAGGTTGATTATCCGGGGTCTACTTCTTCAACTAAGAGGGTTAACCCATTCTCTAAGGTGGGAGAGATTGTTGTTTCAGAAAGTGATGAAGACGAGGTTGTGAATACGTTTGATGAGTCCATGAACCTATTTGGTGGTGGTCATGATCGTGAAGATGATTATGATGACTATGATTATGATAACTATGCGGATCAGGCCTACGATCTTCCAGGGAATTTGGATGCTTTATATGAAATGTATGGTATCAAGCTCCAAGGTTTTGGTAGAAAGTAATTTTGTTTTCATAGGAGTCTAATGGTATCTTTTGAGTAGTGGTTTTTTCTTATTTAGAGAATTGGAAGTATCTTGTTATGTAAGCTTTTCCGCCTATGTAACGGGCTGAGATATGGGATTCACTCATATCCTTTGTACTTACATGTTTTTTGGAGTAATATATTTACTGGGTCTTTTGACCTTTTACCAAAAAAAAGGATTACCCTTTTCTGGAAACTCTCTACTGTCATCTGAAAGTATTCGACATGTACCACAATTAACCTTGACCTCATAAATATCTTTAAGGATTCCACAATGTCTTGGTCAAGTCTAGTCTTGTTCCAGAAGCTTATTTGTATGTTGTACATGTCTTCAATATTATGAGGATGAAGGTTACATAGTCTACTTTAGTGAAATGATAATCTAAATTGTCAGCTCTTCGTAAGGTATTCGATAAAGCTATGATCCTTGAATTGTTCTGAATTGACATCTATATAGTGCATTATCTAGTGATGAGTGTAGACTTCACCATGAGGTTTAGCTTTTTCTGGCTAATTTTGAAGCAACTTCTTGCGAATTCTTCTAAATGAGAGATTCCCAAATATGCGCCTACATTGTACTTGAGCGATGACAATTGCAATTTCACGAACTTCTTTGCATACATTCCTTCTTCCAGAAACCTGTCAGGATATTCCTCAAACAATGGACTTCTTTTGGTTGATGGACGATATTTGTGTTCTCTGGATGTAAGGTAGTACAATTAAGGGTGTCAGTTAGGTCGGGTTGGTCAGGCTCGGGTCAATTTAGGTTGGGTCAAAGTCAGGCTAAAACTAAAAATAACATACTCGAACCCGACCTATTTGAACTTGGGTAAGTCGGGTTCGGGTTAATTTGGGTTAGGTCAACTTGGTCAGGTTAATTCGGGTTTGGGTCAACCCGAATATGAGTAAAATAGTCATAAAGTTGTTTATTGATTCTAATTTATATAGATAATTTATTAAAAAAAAATACTACGTATATTAAAAAATTAAAAAACACTTTTATTCGGGTCAAACGGGTCGACTCGAATCCAAGTTAGCCAAATATTTCAACCCGATACTCGACCCTATTTGGTTTTCAGGTTACTCGGGTTGACCCGAATAACCCGAATTCAATTTTTAACCCGAGTAAACTGTCCAAAATAGGCTTAGTCAGGTTCAGGTCCGAGTCGGATTCAGTCGGGTCGGGTCAGTTTTTTGGCACCCCTAAGTAAAAGTAGGGGTTCAACCCGAGTAACCGGAATACCAAATAGGGTTGGGTATCGGGTAGAAAGCATTTGGCTAACTTTGGTTCGGGTCGACCTGTTTGACGCAAATAAAAGTGTTTTTTAAATTTATAATATATTTTTTTAATAAATTATCTGTATAATTTAAAATCAATAAACAACTTTATGACTATTTTACTCATATTCGGGTTGACCCGAACTTGAATTGACCCGCTCCGAATTAACCCGAACCTGACTAACCCGACTTCAAATAAGATCAGGTTCAGGTATGTTATTTTTAGTATTGACCCAACTTTGACTCGACCCGAATTGACCTGAACCTGACCAACCCGTCCTGACTGACACCCTTAAGTACAGGTCATGATTTTCAAATGTTTTTGGTTCAATAAATTTAAATTTGTGTAGTACAGGTATCGGGTTACATGTGCAAATGGGATTGATATAAATGATGATGACGATGATGAGCAAGATGACTGTGATCCGATGAAAATATTTTTTTTTTCAAAAGAAAACATGCCTGACATCAAAACAAAAAACAAAAAATAATAATAATAAACGATGATGATAACGGTACATGTATTTCAATTTTGAGAACAAACGAAGGTACAATTCAAATGTTAGATTATGTAAAAAGCAATATTGTTGATAAGATTGACTCGCCAAAATGTAACTAGTGATACAGAAGAGGATGTGCTGAGAGAGTTTGCACCAAATTCTTTCACCACATCCTATTATGCTTCCCATCTTTCTTTGAAAAATCAGTTCTATTACCAATATTGGCTTCTTCATAATCTAAATCTGAACATCTGTAAAAGAATGATCGCCGTGCTATTCTTTCCGCAATCAAAACACGTTACCATCATCGCCATCTCTTTTATCTAATCCAAAACACGCTATCTTTTTTATGAAGATATTTTAGTTCTCATAATCATTTACCTTAATGACATGTGAAACTTTAAATACTTTAACATTTCACCGGCTCGACACTTCTCTACGTTCAACATTCCCATTCCCTGATTTAATAAAAACTAAGCAGAAAGAGTATCCAGAAGACGCCTTTTTACCCGGAGAGCATCAGACGTAATGAAGTTGCCTTTTTCCATTTGAATCTGTGAGAAGAAAGGTCGTTTTTGGGGAGTACACAACAAAAAAGCTCGACAATACCTCTTCAGCTAATTAAGGAACACTTTCTTAAAATTTGAATGCAGGTCCTTATGCCGGTCTTCAATAAACTCACAAATCAGATACTAACTTGATCTGTTTCTTCAACGTCACTATTGCACCACTTATCATCTGTAAATACATTCAAAACAACACAAATTAATTTGGCTTTAGTACAACAATATTAACAACAAATATTACTAACCTTTAGTTTGAACACTATTTGCAGTAGCATTTTCAACTTCCATATCATGGGTCCTGACACACCTTACTATAGATCGTGTCTTCGATGTTGTTCGCTGGTGGTCATTGTTGCATATATAGAATGGAATCAAACAACAATCAAAAAGCAACATTGAAAGAAGTTATTAGCTACATCATGAAGGTCATTGATCTTAAAACCCATTGTAACACCCCCATTTTTCACTGATCGTAGCGGATAAAGTGTTTGTGGTATTACTTCATAGAATCACATGTACAGTAATAGAAAACGACTCGAAAAGAGACTTTTTGAAAAATTAGTTATCATTCATAATTATCAGAGTTTTAATTATAAAAGATATACTTTTATTTTGTTGAGGTCCCAAAAATCTAAGAGTTAGGTTGGTGGTGTTTGAATGATAACCATGAGAAGTCTTCCGAGTTCAGTACCTCTGTTGGGAATTATTCTATCAGTTACCACGGCTAGTGAAGAAGTTACAACTGCAAGAAGATTGTACTTGCAGTGGAAACTCATTACCACTGCAAGAACAAATATTACCACTGCTCACTTGTTAGCTGTTAGAGAAACGCGCTTAGATAAACATAGAAAAGATATTGTGTATATCTTATTCTATTAGCATTATACTTATCTTGTACAAGAGGACTCCTTGTTCTATAAAAGGAGATCCTAGAATATTGTTTTGATATACGTTTTCTTAGAGCTTCAAGGTGTAACCCTAGTGATATCTTAGATCACTCGTATTATTATTATTAATAATATTGGAGCTAGTTGTTTTGTCATATTCATTGTTCATACATTGTTTCACCTACAATTAATCTTCTAAGTATCATTAAGTAGATTCCGCATACTTAGTGGTATCACTCAAAGTATCATTATCAACACAAGTTCAAGGTGTTCACGATCCAACAAGTGGTATCAGAGCAAGGCTTTGATATTTTGATTTAGAAGATCCTATGGCAGATTCAAAAGATACAATGGAGACAGAAACAAGTCAATCTAATATTGCTGCAAAGCTTCCCAAGCTTAAAATTAATGACTTTGAGATGTGGAGGCTTATGATTGAACAATTCTTTATGGTTCAAGACTACACATTATGGGAGATCATAACGTGTGGAAATTCATTCAAACCTGGTACAACTGTTGAGACAGTTGGTGACAAGCCAGTAACAAAAGTAAATACTGGTCCAGTTACAAATGATGAAAGAAACCAACTTAAGAATGATTTGAAGGCTAGAGGTTTGCTATTGATGGCTCTACCCAGAGATCAAGTCCAGGCTTTTACCAAATACAAGGATGCAAAGACCCTCTTTGATGAGATATGTGAAGTATTTGGTGGTAATGACTATACCAAGAAAACTCAAAAGACTTTACTGAAGCAGACTTATGAGAATTTTGGCTCATCAAGCAATGAATCTCTTGATAGCATATTCACAAGGCTACAAAAGATTGTAACTCAGCTGACTGCTTTTGGAATTGAGGTAGAAAAGGAAGACCTAAATCTTAAATTTCTAAGAAGTTTACCTGCTGAGTTTGATACAAATGTTGCTGTATGGGAGGACAAGTCAGATCTTGAGACTATGAAGCTTAATGATGTGTACAATAACTTCAAAGTTATTGAACAAAGACTTAAGAAAGCTGGCAAGTTAAAGACAAGTTCTGCAGGAGTTGCACTCATATCATCATCAGGTAATGACAGTTCTGATGATGAAAGTGACAGTGATGATGACAGTGGTAACATGATTGTTTCCACTGGTAATGGAAATGTTTCCACTAGGAGCTCTAAAAGGCAGATTGCAGGACTAAGTGATGCTACTTTCTATGCCTTTATATCCAGCCATGTGGGTGGTTCAATCCTCAATCATGAGGACTTGGATCAAATTGATGAAGATGATATGGAGGAGATGGACATCAAATGGCAGGTAGCATTGCTCAGCTTAAGATCAAAGAAGTTCTGGAAGAAGACAGGGAGAAAGATTCATATAAGTGGAGATGAGACTGTAGGTTTTGATAAAAAGAAGGTGGAGTGCTATAACTGTCACAAGAAGGGGCACTTTGCAAGAGAATGCAGAAAACCAAGGAAATCTGACAATAAGTCAACTTGGTACAAGAAGGAAAAGACCAAAGAACCTACAACAGAAGAGCCAAAGGTGCTATTGGCTATTGATGGAGTAAGCTTTGATTGGAGCTTTATGGGTCAGAATGGAGAAGATGATTCAGAATGTGCAATGCTTGCTACTGAGCATGCACTCATGGCTTTCTCAGACTCTGAGGTACATACTGATAATGCTTGTTCTAAAAACTGTAAGGCCTTAAAAGAATATAATAGTTTACAAAAACAATATGATGAGCTGATGCTAGAGTTACACCATACTAATCATAACTTAGCAAATCATAAGAGAGGTCTAGGTGTTTTAGAAAAACAGATAGAGCATTATAGGGCAAATGAGTCTAAATTTAGTGATGACATTGCTGTGTTAAAAAGTGATTTAGACTTTAAGATTGCAGTAAATGAGGCTCTTAGGGAAGAGATTGAAAAAGTTAAAAAGGCTAGTGAGAATATTGAGATTACTAAGAAAACACTAGACCATCAATCCAAGAGCATTGACAAAATTTGGGAAGCCCAAGTTGTGAGCAAAGCTAAATCTGGTCTTGGATACAAATCTGTTCCACCACCTCTAAGAGGTGTTCCAGCACCACCTGGCATTGATCTAGCTCACACAGGCTTAGAAGAGTTTCAGGATCTACCCATGACCTATGGACCAAAATTTGTTAAACCAGTTGAAACTAAAAAGGTTCAGATTGAGGTTGAAACTTTTGATAGTGCTAGTGACTCATCTCTTAAAGATGAATGTTTAAATGTTGAGTCTAAAACTAGTGTTACTGAAGATGTTAAAGTTGAGGAAAGAAAAAGTATTCCTGAAGAAGTCAAAGAGAAGCCTAGAACACAGTCTAATTTCACTAGGTCTACTACTAGGTATGCTGAAATGTACAGGGATAGGCCTAAATCTCCTAGAGGTAACATGAGAAGTTGGAATCATGTTAAAACTAGACAGTTTGGTAGTGATTTTGTGTTCAACAATAAGGCTTGTCATATATGTGGTAGCTTTGATCATTTAGCTAAAGACTGTACCTACCACATGGGAAGAAGGGAAGTATTTACAAGGGTGAATGGATCAAATGCTAATAAATTAACTCACCCAAATCCCCTAAGCAAGATGGTTCCCTGATCTGTTATGCTTACCACTGGCATCAAATCAATTTCCACTGCTAGACCAGCAGTTACCACTGCCAGAAGTAATAACAGAGTTTATCCTAAGTCCCCTGTCACTTCTTTTGTTAAATCTTATCAAACAGGGAAAAAGACTTATTTTGAAAAGAATGATCACAAGAATCACATGTGGAGACCAAATTTTTCTAAACCAGCAGTTTCCACTGCTAGGCATGCAGTTACCACTGCAAGACCAATTGTTTCCACTGATGTTCAAAGGGTAAAATTGGGAAAAGCTGTTAAGGCCTCAGCTCGTTGGGAATGGAAACCAAAAGGAACAACAAACAATCCCAATGGTGTATCAATGACCTTTGATAGATATAATTATATTGATACACGAGGCAGATCCAAGTCATTTGTGGCTTGGGTCCCCAAAAGGTACTAATTTCTTTATGATGTGTGCAGGGACAGTCAAAGATTATTGTTTTCTATGAATGACTTGATGATATTTTCTGTGTTGAACTAATATGGTTTCAAGTTGTTTGATTTATGTCTGTTCTGCAAATGTTCATGTAAATTGCATGATGTGTGTTACAGTCACCAAGTGATATAGCCAAGGAATGTGGTCTAATAAGCTGAAGGTCTTACAATATTGATTTATTAAAGAAGAACTTTTCATTCATTCAAAGACACAAGTTACAGCTTACATTCAAAGTTCCAACTGCATTACAATGACCATTCCTAAAACTTTTGGCTAATGGAGAACTAGTAGCTTCTATCAATTATTACATAATACTTGAGGCTATGACAAGTACAATGAAGAAGCTGAAGATGAAAATGGAAAAAGAAGAGTAGGAAGACTGTGAAGCTGCTCAAGTAACAAAGTAAAGAAAATACTCAAGAACTTTGTTCCCTGGCAACATTCTTCAGTCATCTATTTCTGCTTCTCCTTTCCCTTATGTGTGATCTGAGCTTTCTTGCTATGTCCAATATGTTCTTGATACTGAAGATCAGGTTCTGGAGCTGGAAGATCCAACATCAAGGTTGATGATGTTGGGAGAGATGGATCTCTCTTACCTAATCTTGATTGGGATCTCTCTGGTGTGGAAGGAGGAAGAAAGGTTGGATCTTCATTCTCTTCCTCTGAAGATTCTTCATCAGATGTCCAGATGAAGGGAGAAACAAGCTCTCTCTCTGCAGGATTCGGATCATGGTTTGATACACTCTTTATATATGCATTCCATTGTCTTTCCTGCACATCCCATCGGTTCTTTATCTCTCTCTCAAAATCAGAACCTTCAAGATCCCATGGATATGGTGGTACTTCTTCTGATGTTGGAAAAGAAGGGTGTTGATCAGAGGACTCAGGGTTTGATGACATGATTTTTGGAAGAAAACTGGGTTGATTGGGATATTAGGGTTTGAGAGATTGTTAGTGACTGAGATGTGGTGTTTGGAGGAGGTTATATAAGCCAAAGTTAGGTGTTACAATAATTAATGAAGATTATTTACTTCCATCTGTTTTGGTTGGTTTGAGTAGTAACTGTGGTTTGACTTTTGAGAAGATATTTTGTGTATAGTAACTTGGTTAAAAGGTTACTTGGGTTAATATTTGTGAGTTAAGATGAGATTTTTGTGATGTTACATATCATTGGAGTTATAAGGTGTGTAATATTGACACACAACAAATGGTTATTGATTCACCATGTCTAATCCACATAAGAATCAACTAGTCCTGAGCAAACGGCTACAGGTAAAGACACATCAAATCCGTTCATGGTTGATAGTTTACCAAAAACTAGGTTATCAACTCACCATACATCCTTGTGATCAAGAGTTGGCTAGTCCATAGCAAACGGCTCATGGTAAAGACTTATCAAATCCGTTGATAGCTGATAGTTTGCTAAAAACTATAATTAGAGCATAAAATTTTACATGTTTTACTTCTCATTGCTCTTTGAAAAACTCTTTTGCTTTTTACCACTGCAGGTTCACAGTTACCACTGACAGTGTAAACTTTTTCTTTGGCAACACTTCATGTGTCTGATTCTCACGAATTAGATATAGGTTGTGTAGTTTCTATGCCTTATGATGCACCTCTCTCAGAAGGTAATACATCTGGACGTGCTGAAGGTAGTATGTTACCAAAAGGAATTGATGGAACTGTGTACCCCATTCTCTTAACAGGTGGATACTTATTGATGGAAGGACTTCTGAATTTTGTCTGATTATGCTGCTTATTGATGGGGATTCTCCCAAACAGGGGAGGATACAAAATTTTGATTATAATGATCAGATTCAGGGGAGGTCTGTCTTCAGCATGGTTTGCTCTTAGCATGTCAAAGTTAAGAGTGTATGCAGATAATGAAAAGGTTCGAGCTTTGATTCAGAAGATTAAAGATCAATATGCAAGAGCTGATAATGAATTAAGTAGAACAAGATAAGTGTTTGGAAGAATTCCCATATCCTCAGGTTTATTGTATACTTGAAGAAACTTATTGATTTACAAAGCAATCATAAGTTTAGGGGAGGATTGTTGGGAATTATTCTATCAGTTACCACGGCTAGTGAAGAAGTTACAACTGCAAGAAGATTGTACTTGCAGTGGAAACTCATTACCACTGCAAGAACAAATATTACCACTGCTCACTTGTTAGCTGTTAGAGAAACGCGCTTAGATAAACATAGAAAAGATATTGTGTATATCTTATTCTATTAGCATTATACTTATCTTGTACAAGAGGACTCCTTGTTCTATAAAAGGAGATCCTAGAATATTGTTTTGATATACGTTTTCTTAGAGCTTCAAGGTGTAACCCTAGTGATATCTTAGATCACTCGTATTATTATTATTAATAATATTGGAGCTAGTTGTTTTGTCATATTCATTGTTCATACATTGTTTCACCTACAATTAATCTTCTAAGTATCATTAAGTAGATTCCGCATACTTAGTGGTATCACTCAAAGTATCATTATCAACACAAGTTCAAGGTGTTCACGATCCAACAACCTCCTTCCGCCATAGGTCCATAGAAGAATTAACCTAGAATACATGCTTAAAAAGTCAACACTAGGTGTTGAGTCAGAATCATAGGTTTAGGGGTTAGTGAATACATGTTCCCTGGGTTCAGTTGTTACATCCATCTGAGAAAATGCAAGTATTTGTGATAATTGTGATGCATGCACAATTATCAGGAGTTTAGTAGGTTGCACTAAGCTCATGAATCACACCTTAACGATCCGGGTCATGTGGGCTGCAGACCTTGAGTGGATTCAAATATAGTACTTATTGGTACCACCTAGTGAGATGTTAATACCAACGGGGAGTTGTCAAACTCCAATAGATCTATCAACTATTTCGTGTTCGATTGGTTAAAACCTTCCAAACGATTAGATTCATGAATTTTGTTTATGTAGTGGTGGCAGTTAGTTTACTCGTGCAAACAAACAATGAAAAAGACTTGTATTCGGTTTTAAGTAAAGCATTTAGCATGTATCCCCCTTACAGGGTTTATAAAAGCATTTAGAGAGAAAGTTTAAAAAGATGTAAGGCTATGAAGACTCACCTGGGTGTATAGAAATCTAAGTAATGCATATAGTGACTCGGGAACAAGACCGCCTTACTCACGTATCCTAGTGTGTTGTTGTTGGTTTTGTATGTATGTCAAGCTTTTAGTTATCATGTTTTATGTTTCTTAAGTTATTGTTTTTAGGTTTGTTAATGTTTTAGATATAACATAACACCGTTCAGGCCATTGTAATTCAAAAGTATATGACTCCTCACATGAAGCTCCCTACTATTGTATTATGTTACCAACAAAATACCGTTCGGGCCATCATAATTCAGAAGTTAATACTCCTCACACAAAGCTCCCTATTATTGAGTTATGCTTTTTTTAGGGTTTAGTTATAATCATATCACCGTTCGGGCCATCATATCTCAGAAGTATATGCAATAATCGTTCGAGGAGTCAGGGCACTTTAATTCGTAAACCCAACAAACTCGTCAAAAATGAAATATCCACATAGTACTCCTCGCATAAAGCTCCCTAGTATTGTGTTATGCTTCTAACTTATTTAGGTTTTATACTTATATGATATTTTCACTTTTTACCCGTATAGTTTATATATTTACGTTTTCTACCCTAAGTTTTATATTACTTATACTAATAACTATCTATATTAGACACAACTAGTCCCTAGACTTCTACATTAACCTAAGACTCCTAAGTTTTCTATATTTGCCATTTTAGACCTTTAACTTTATACTATTTACGTTTTTGTCCTTTTAGTTTATATTTATGTTATTATCTATCCTAGGGTTTTAATATTATGCAAAACTAATCCTTACTACTTATCACTTCTAGGAAACGTCAAAAATAGTCCATAGACTTTATAATTTCAGGAATTTCTGATATATACCCCTATGCATGTAAACTATTGCAAAACTAGTCCTAATATGCATGTAACTTATATTTTATCTAGTATTTAAGTTTTCCAATCTGTAACACCCCAATTTTTCACTGATCGCAGCGGATAAAGTGTTTGGAGTATTACTTCATAGAATCACAGATACAGTAATAGAAAACGACTCGAAAAGAGATGTTTTGAAAAATTAGTTATTATTCATAATTATCAGAGTTTTAATTATAAAAGATATACTTTTATTTTGTTGAGGTCTCAAAAATCTAAGAGTTAGGTTGGTGGTGTTTGAATGATAACCATGAGAAGTCTTCCGAGTTCAGTACATCCTTCCGCCATAGGTCCATAGAAGTAATTAACCTAGAATACATGCTTAAAAAGTCAACACTAGGTGTTAAGTGAGAATAATAGGTTTAGGGGTTAGTGAATACAAGTTCCCTAGGTTCAGTTTTTACACCCATCTGGGAAAATGCAAGTTTTTGTGATAATTGTGATGCATGCACAATTATCAGGAGTTTAGTAGGTTGCACTAAGCTCATGAATCACACCTTAATGATCCGGGTCATGTGGGCTGCAGACCAAACATGAGGGGATAGAATGATAACTTGCCAAAGTTATACCTTGAGTGGATTCAAATATAGTACTTATTGGTACCACCTAGTGGGGTGTTAATACCAACGGGAGTTGTCAAACTCCAATAGATCTATCAACTATATTCGCATTCGATTGGATAAAACCTTCCAAACGATTAGATTCATGAATTTTTTTTATGTAGTGGTGGCAGTTAGTTTACTCGTGCAAACAACCAATGAAAAAGACTTGTATCGGTTTTAAGTAAAGCATTTAGCATGTATCCCCCTTACAGGGTTTATAAAAGCATTTAGAGAGAAATGTAGAACCGTAGAGGGGGGTGAATACGGTTTCTTAGGCTTTTAAGATGTTTAAAAACTTTAAGCCTCAAAGGAAACTAAGTGGTTGTATAATCAATCCAAACAACCACACATACAAACGAAGTATATAAAGCAAGTAAACGACACCACAATATATATTGGTTCGGGATGGGGGGTTTATACCATCCGTACGTCCAGTTGCGAATCCGCGACTCCGATACTATTCACTAGTATAATCCTTTCGGTGGACTATAAACCGTTACAATTCAATCCACCGATATTCACCAATATCGATGCTCACAAAGAAGGAGTTACTCACCAATGGTATTCCGCCCTTGGAAACCACCCAAAAGAATCTCACGATTCGACTTTACCTAAGGATCACAAAGATCTCTACCAAGACTTCCACCCGGAAGTATCAAACCCCAACTAGATCCCCAATGATCTAGGCTTGTTCACCAAGACACAAGACTTCCCTTATAAACAATTGAATGAATGAATATATGTTTGTTCAATCAAGTTCTAACCTAACCTAGAGACTCGATTGTAATAGAAAGGGTATAAGAAGGAAGACCCTCGACACAATCACAAGAGTGGATTAGTTTCTTGTGATTCTTCCCTTGCAAAGATATGTGTTCTTTCAAAGATGTTAGTATAAAAATCAAGAACACAAGATTAGAGATAGAGAGATAGAGAGATTTGAGAGTGTTTGGAGAGAAAGAGTCTAGAGAGAAAGAATAATGGCAAGGGGTGAGGAATACAAGAGGCAAGGGTGGTATTTATAGGCCAAGACCTAAGCTTGGGAAAAATTTACCGAGGCCGGCGCGTCACCCGCGCGTTAACGCGCTGGAAGCGCGCCAGGACTCTGTCTCAAGTTTTCCTAAAACTTGGGTGTTGGACCTTGTAAATACCTATCCTTGCTAAAGCCCCAATTGTACTTCACACTAAACCTTAACATTAATCATTCTAAGGTTTGCCAACTCAAATATCCAATTTGGAAAATGTTTTGTGAAGTGTTTAAAGAGAAACCAAATTACCAAGGGTTTAAAGTGTAGATAGGATAATTTGGAAGGGGTGGAAGTGTATCTCCTCACATGGCATAGAAAAGAGAGAAAGAATATGCCAAGGAATATTCCAATGCTTGGGGGAAGAATGAGATGGAGGGTTGAGATGAAATGGTTTGAATTGGATGGCTAGGATCAAAGGGAGCCTCCCTTGGTTTTCAAACAGTTTGGCATGTGGTGAATGTGGATGGTTGAGATGATCTCATTTGAAATAAATGGCTAAGATCAAGCCTAGGTTAGGGTTGAGAAAGATATTCCAAGGGAATATGCTTTGCTTAGGGGGAAAGGTGAAATGGAGGGTTGAGATGGTTTCATTTGAAATAGATGGTGGAGATCAAACACATGTGGTGGCATAGATAGGAGAGATTGGATGGATGGTTGAGATGAGTTTATTTTGATATCAATGGTTGAGATTAAGCACATGTGATGATATAGATATGAAGGGTTGGATGGATGGTTGTGATGTGTTGTAATTTGAAATCAATGGCTAGGATGAGAGGAGCCTTATTAGGGTTTTAAACAATTGTCATGTGTTGAATATGAAGGGTTGGGATGTGTTGTAAGGGAATGAATGGTTTAGATGTAGTGTGTAAGGGAATATGTAAGGGTGTAAGAGATTGTGTAAGAGAATATTTGATTTGGATATGATTGGATATGATTGGTTTTGTCTTATGTATAAATGGGATTAGGAGAGGATTAAGGCATAATCTAATTGTCATTAAGAAGAAAAGGTTTAGACAATTAAGATTATAAGTTGAGAAAATCATAGGTTACTTATAAGTTCAAGTAACACAACGTCGAGAATCCATAGTTTCATATCTCATGACTTTCCACGACTCGACGTTCTCAACTAATACCTTGGTTCAAACAAGTTAAGTGCTTTGCCTTGATGTAAAGCATAACCCAAGTGGGAAAGGATGCGTTTACACAAAGTGACCTTTGACTTAGTTTGACCAATAAGGGAGTAAACCCGTTACGTAATTAGAGAAGACGTAATCACGGGATATGAGCATATGGATGCTTCAACACGATGTCACTTGAAATATATAAGCTCCCTAAGTTTAGAAAAGCCTTGGCTAGAGGCGATAGTTAGAAAACATGAGTTGGCGTTTTCCCGTAAACGGGTGTTCTAAAAGTGGGATCTCTCAAGTCTCAAAACTCGTTTCGAGTGTTCTCAATTAAGCACATAACATATTCATACCTGTATTGAAAGATCCACATTTGTCGGGTAAGGGGAAAGCTGACTTTCAAAATTCATCCGGAACCATACAGACTCCTGGCGCGTCACCCGCGCATTGACGCGCGGGCAGCGCGCCAGGAGCAGACATTGGCTCCGGCGATTTTGAGCTAACGTTTGTTATTTTATGTTGTTTCGATGGTTTGTTTGTCATCATTAAAAAATAAAGAGATCTTGATCATGTTGCCTCAACAAGAAAGTTTAAAAAGATGTAAGGCTATGAAGACTCACCTGGGTGTAGAGAAATCTAAGTAATGCAAATAGTGACTCGGGAACTAGACCGCCTTACTCACATATCCTAGTGTGTTGTTGTTGGTTTTGTATGTATGTCAAGCTTTTAGTTATCATGTTTTATGTTTCTTAAGTTATTGTTTTTAGGTTTGTTAATGTTTTAGATATAACATAACACCGTTCAGGCCATTGTAATTCAGAAGTATATGACTCCTCACATGAAGCTCCCTACTATTGTATTATGTTATCAACAAAATACCGTTTGGGCCATCATAATTCAGAAGTTAATACTTCTCACACAAAGCTCCCTATTATTGAGTTATGTTGTTATTAGGGTTTAGTTATAATCATATCACCGTTCGGGCCATCATATCTCAGAAGTACATGTAATAATCGTTCGAGGAGTCAGGGCACTTTAATTCGTAAACCCAACAAACTCGTCAAAAACGAAATATCCACATAGTACTCCTCGCATGAAGCTCCCTAGTATTGTGTTATACTTCTAACTTATTTAGGTTTTATACTTATATGATATTTTCACTTTTTACCCTTATAGTTTATATATTTACGTTTTCTACCCTAAGTTTTATATTACTTATATTACTTATACTAATAACTATCTATATTAGACACAACTAGTCCCTAGACTTCTATATTAACCTAAGACTCCTAAGTTTTCTATATTTACCATTTTAGACCTTTAACTTTATACTATTTACGTTTTTAGTCCTTTTAGTTTATATTTATGTTATTATCTATCCTAGGGTTTTAATATTATGCAAAACTAATCCTTACTACTTATAACTTCTAGGAAAGGTCAAAAACAGTCCCTAGACTTTATAATTTCTGGAATTTATGATATATACCCCTATGCATGTAAACTATTGCAAAACTAGTCCTAATATGCATGTAACTTATATTTTATCTAGTATTTAAGTTTTCTAGCCAATGTTTTACTTGTTTTAAGTTATCTAAGTTATATTTAACTAGTGTATGACCTAATCTAACTACTTATAGCATGCATGCAAGTATATGACTCGATCTAGGGTTTTAAAACGTAAACTAGCAAGTAGAATGGTTCTAGGCTCATGCAAGGTTATCTAAGCTATCTAAATCTATCCTAAGACTATATTAAAGCTATATTAACTAAGAGTAAGACTTACTTGGCTAGGGGGTGGTTTACGTGGGTTAGAACTAAGTTTAGGGTTTTCTAGGGTTTCCTACACCTCGTACGACTTCAAACCACAACAAAACTCAACCAAGGCCTAGCTACTCATTCCTAACAGCTTCTAATGGCTTAGTACTACAGAAATATAAGGTAGAGAGGATGGGGAAAGGTGTGGAGAAGTAATGAGAGGGGAGGGGGTATTTATAGGTTGCGACAAGCGGTTTAGGGCAAAACGGGGTGCCTAGGTGTCACGGAGGGGGAGGGCTGAGCAAGCAAAGCTAGGGGAGGTTGTGGTAAGTCTAGGTGATGATGAGGAGCAGCTAGTAGTATCTAGGGGGCTGGCGTAGGACGGTTGTGGTGGACGAAAGCCATGGGAGGCGGTTAAGGAAAAAGGGCGACAAGGAGCTTACAAGGAGGTGATGCACCTCCTTGCTTGGGTGCTTGGAGGTGCTTGTAAGCTTAGAGGTGTTACGGTGGGTGATTGGGTATGGCTAAGGTGTTAGGGTGCTAGCTTGAGGTGTTTAAGGTGCTTATGTTTTAGGTTTTACTATGTTTTAGTTAAGTTTAGACCTAGTTTCTACTTACTATGTGTTTAAGGTTTTACCTAGGGTTTAGTGCCTAACTTAAGTTCCTAAGTGTGTATAATGACTAATCCTAAGACCTAAAGGGTTTATACTAAGTGTGGGTAACCTATGGGGAAGTTTTGGGAAGGTTTGACCTAATTTTATAACCTAAATGACCTAAGTGGGTTTAGTGAGAGACTAGGGTTTATCCTATGGTTTTGTGCCTAAGTTAGTGTCCTAAGGGTATCTAATAACTATTCCTAAGTTCATAAAGGCTTATACTAAGTGGTAGTGACCTAAGGGGAAGTTTTGGGTGGGTTTAGACCTAATTCTAGTTATCTATGACCTAGTTATGGTTTAGGGCTTAGGGGGTTTATATCTAAGTTCTAAGGGTTCTATTCTATAACCTAATAGTCCTAATATACCTAAAGATACTCTTACTTAAGCCTTGAACACATTCTTACTAGTTTAATTAAGAATATAAGTTCAGATAAGCACATAATCCTACTTAAGTTTTAGTTTAGGATTTATTAGTGTTTTATGTTATGTTTAGTGTTTTAGGTTGGTGTTATTATGGTGTTGTTATGAGTTTATGCTTGACATACCTGGGGTTTATAGGATGTGAGTGTTGAGTTATTTGGCTTGTGTAGATACGTGAGCAGGTCTAGTGAGTCATGCAAGTAATTATGTATATACAAAGCAAAAATTTACCTGTGAAATACCTACTATAGGTATTTGTAATGGGAATGATAGTAATGGGTGTTTGTGGGTTGTTATACCCATTTAGACCTAAAATACAACACATCAATTCTTAGGAAAAATATTGACAATAGGTAATTAACTGAAGCTAACCTCAAATAGAAATAACAATATATTTTCTTTTTTAAAGCAGTAACCACATACTTGAACAAAACAGTTTAGCAAAGATGACCAATGTTTAATCATCAATGTGAGCAGTCACTAATTTTTTTGACCGCAACATGTATAAGACGTAACAATAGTCAATAAAACTCCGATCCCGTCTTCAGTTTGGAATTTCCAAGTGATACAGAATAACATGATGATCATTAGGCAATTTAGCGGCAACAATGCTTGTGTCATACATTTTCTGCTCTTCCACCGCCTTGTTCAAAGCTCTCTCAGAATCTCCATATCTATAAATATGGCTTTCCACTCCCATAGCCACATTTTGTCATGGTTTGGTAAAGATTTCATCAGCTTCGGATCAAGAAATGGTATTCACTATAAACAAAACAACGATGTCACTTAAAATTTTGATCAAATAGTTGATAGCATATCATTCCTCGATATTAGTGATGAGGCGAAAAATGAACCATTTTTAGGGGGTCATTTAAGCCGGAATTGGAATTTATTTGATCAAATATTACCCTAAATCGTTCCTTTTGTGATTTTAGGTACTTTGGGAGTGAATTCTGGAAAAGAAGGCATTTTGGACGTTTTTAGAGCATAAAAGTGAAGAAAACGGCAAAGACTTAATTTTCCTTGCTGGGAACAGTGGATGACGGCGTCAAGAGCATTCATGTGACGGCGTCAAGAGTAAAAGTGGTGACGGTCCAGAAGAAACGTGACGGCGTCACGCAAGGCCGTCACGTGTAAACTTGTCAAAACTTGAGCGCGGGGTAACTAATATTATTTTGGTCATAACTTTTGCATACGAACTCGGATTTAGGTGATTCAAAAGCCCACGCGAAGAGGATGAAGAGATCTGCAATTTGGTGAAAAAATGGTCATGACGCCATCATATGTACGGGCTAACGCCGTCAAGATGTGCCGACAGAAAATTAGCCTATAAATATAACATCATAACTTCACTTTTTGTAAGCCCTAAACCCTAAGGTCGATTCCTGGGTTTAGGTAGGTGTTTTTCCAGCAACTTAGAGGGTTTCAATCACTCCATAAACATCATGTATTGGTTTGTTGATTCTATCTTAATTATGTTTTCCATTATCATTGTTGATTGCTCTTTTTTGATTATGTTTTGCTAATTCACCTTGTGTCTACTTATGATTGTGTGAAACTTGTGTATAATTAATTAGATCTCATTGATTTCTTGTTGATGTTTGTGTCTATCTCCATCAATGAGGGCTTGTTGATGTGTGTGTCTATCTCCATCAATTAAGGCATGACAACTTCAATAGATATAGTTGGTTTAGTTTATAATTCTTGTTTCCTATTGATTCTTGTTTTGATTGAATGAATTCGATGTTAGGCTTAAGAAAACTGGCAGATCTCCAATGTGTAACTTGCTTGAACGTCTTAAGAAACATGAACCGATGTGTACTAGGTTTTTATGGTTGTATTTAATGCATGAGCGAATTCTAGTAATCCCATGTTAGGAGCTTCTTAGCCGGCTCGACATAGAAGTGAAGTAGGAGCTTATAGAATTGGGGAAGTAAGTACGCCACCCCATGATTGGTACTAAGGAATACAACCCATCAATTAAAACAAGGTGTGACAATTCAATAGGTAGAATTGGATAGCTAGCAAGGAGTAACATATCATAGGTAGACATGCTTCACTTACCTTGTAGAACCCTAGTTTACTTTTCTTGTTAATTAGTTTAATTAGTAGCTTTTGGGTTAGTTGATTAGCAACTAATTCCGCACCTCCTTCCAATACCCGAGATTTTTACTTGCTTTTCATAAAAACAAAAAAGAATCATCCTTCACCTTTAGACCTAGTTATATTAATTTCAATCCTAACGACACTATTCCGGAGTTGAACGATCAATCCCCTGGTATTTGTCACTATACTATACTACAACGATCAGGTACACTGCCTGGTGGGGGTTGTAAGCTTCTCGAGATCCCTCGAGAGGTAAAGCCTGGTGCAATTCCCATGCATCAAGTTTTTGGCGCCGCAGCCCGGGGAATAGTTATTGTTTAGGTTGAATTTGATTTTTATTAGGTCTACTCATTAGATTCCTATCAAGTGAGATTTTTTTTCTTTTTATTTTGTAGCTTTCTCGTAGTCTATCTTTTCTTTGTGATTTTGTTTGTAATTTACTTCAAATGGACTTTACACTTAGACTTCTAAGATTACAAGATAAGGTTGAGCGGCTAACACATCAAAGAGTTCAAAATACCTCATTTAGAGACACCTATGAATCATATGAGCCTTCACCTAGGATAGATTCTTATGAACAACCTCCATGTTTAAGATCTAGTTTTAGTGAGGCCAATAGGAAATGCGACCTAGTTTGCCAAGGAATTATGGAGAGAGCCATTGCAACAAATCATAAGTTGGATGAAGCACTAGGTTTGCTATTATCACTACCTAAGAAAACAATTGAGGAGGATTTAGCCGAGCATGATCACATTGATAAAAAAGACCTAGGTTTTATGATCGATGATGATGAATCTCAAGAAACAGATGATGAATCTCTTGGGCAATTTGTATATAGCAGTCAGAATATTGAGGATGATCCTTATGATTCGGACATAGAAGTTGAGATGCTTAGAGAAGCACGTGAGATACTTAGGAGAATGCTTAGGATAGATTCTACCAAAACACATGATGAGGATATAGGTGATCTTGACACATGGAATGATGAGGTCAATAACATAAGCCCAAAAAAATACTCAACCATCATTTGAGGCACACACACCGCTCGTGACTTACCCGGAAGAAGTAGAAGAAACTTTAGGAATTCCGATGGAGGTAGAACCCTTGGACCAGGCACCACTTGAGGATATAGGTTTGAATACTTGTAGTGATAACCTTACTCCTAGTTCTAGGGAATTTCCTAGTGTTGATGAATCGGAACCTCAATCTTTACACACCTTTCCATCCTTAGATATATTTCTAGGAGACAAAAGAGGAACCGACCCACCCATCAACCAATATTATCCGGGTAGTTTTAGGATGAAGGAAGACATTCACTCACCCCCTTCACCTCACGTGGCATATTTCCACCCTAAGGGTATGTATCGCTACTTCCACCCGCACTTAATACTAAGTGTAGGGAAAACCTCCCCTATTTTCGTTAAATAAGGGTAGAGTCTGGCTCGTGACTCGAACAAAAACAAGCGCTTATTGGGAGGCAACCCAAGCTTTATTTATTTATTTGTTTGTTTGTTTGTTAATTTGATTTTATTTGTTTCCGTATGCATGTTTTATTTTTTGTTGTTTGTGGCTCATGTTTCAAAGTAAATTGTAAAAATGCTTTATTTTGTTTTTAACTTCGTCTTAATTACATATAAAGGTATTTTGCAAAAGCTAAGTGTAAGGGGAAACAAAAATTTGTTTATAAGAACGAAATTGAGCATGATCCACAACAATATTGAATGAACATGTATAGAGTCAAATGCTTGTATTGAGTCATAATGATGTTTTGCAGGATTTTCCAGGAAGTAGGACGTAAGTTTTTCCAGAAATTTCCCGAAAACTTAATGTAAAGATTTCTGCAGGTCACTTCTGAAGGCGTCAGGAATTAATTCCTGACGGCGTCATGTGTAAAATTCTGGAAATTTTGCTAGTTTTGTTTTTCTAACGGAGTCTTAAAGTTTTTGTTAATCCTTTAGTTTTATAAACTCCAGGGAATCTGCAAACATTCATTCCATAAGCATTATATCTTTAATTGTCTTGTTTTTATTCCTAAGTCTGGAATTACATCTAGTTGTGAGTTTTCTTTGTTCGGATTGATGCTTTGGGTTTTTGTGATTGTTTTCTCAGGTTTAACAGGTTATGTATGACAAGAAGATGATTTATATTCTGGAAGGGAAGCTTTGATTGTTCATTTTCTTGGAGGAAGATCTAACCTGGCCACCTTATTATCCATACCGAGCGAATCAGGGGAGTATTTGATTTCATTCTTTTTACTTATTTCACTTTTACATTCTTTACTTGAACATTGGGGACAATGTTCATCCTAAGTGTAAGGGGAGGGTAAAATGATGATACCTTACAAATACACTTTCGCTTGAGTTTGTTTGTTTGATGGTAGATGTGTAATAAAACTATGAGAAATACTTGTTAGTGCAATTTTAGCGCCAAATTTAAATTTTTTTACAACATTTAGGAGTGAAACTTTAGCCATAGCAAGCGTCTCATGGATAGGAGATTGTATGACTAGCACAAAACCGTACCATTCAGAAAAATTTTCCACCCAAATATGTAAGGTTCGCCTTTAGATTTAATAGGAAAAGCATTTACTATTAGTGCTTATGAGTGTACCGGTAGCATTTAGATTCTAGAACTTGCGTTAGTGATACATCCCGAGACTGCTAGTGAGACTACATTCGTGTAGTAGGATTTACTACATGATAAGAGGCATTAAGATCACCCTTGTGTTAAACCCGTGTCATAATTACTTGACCATTTAAGTCATATTACTTGGCTAGTTAAGTCAACTAATTTTTCCCACACCTTAGCGTTGTACTCATTTTTAGTACACGAAACCCCTAGTACACCCCTCCGAGCCTATCTTTTCGTTTCTAACTTTAAGCATTTTACTTAAAGGAAGAATTTGTTACACCCCACTTAAATGTACACCCAAATCGCCTTAGCCTTCCGTGTATGCACTCATCTTTAGTGCATTATTGTTAATTGTTTAAACCCTTTGTTAGTTGTCTAATTGATTACATGGTTGCTAAGTCGAGTCATATCTTGTACATATTGTTTTGGGACGATTGGGACTCATGGGTAAAGTACTTGTGTTATGGAGTAATGGGGAAGAACATCATATATTACCCCCATATGTGCGTTAATATTTAAAAGTACTCCAAATGTTTTGATTATCTTGATTCGAGTCATTAAAATAGTTGATTGTAAAGTATGTAAAAGTTCAAGTGTAGGGAGGAAACGAGCTCCCTTTGATGTATTATTTTAGATGGTAGAGTAAAAGTGTATGCCAAAAAAAAAAAAAAAAAAAAAAAAAAAAAAAAAAAATCGAAAAAAACAATAATAAAAAAAATAGAAAAAGAAAAGAGAAAAACATACGGGCTACCATCCGTTTCTTTTATTTATGTTTAAGTCAAATAGTGTCTTGAAAATCCAAAAAGAGTCGTAGTTAGTTCAAGTTGAGTCGAGTCTTGGCTTAGCAACGCTTTATTGTACATGTAGTTAACTAAGACAATTGACTTGCCACCAGTAAAATATCCGTTTATCCAACAAAACCGTGTCTTCCATATCCCGTACACCTAACATTACAACCCTTTAAAAAGACCTCTTTGATAGTTTATCCTAGGTGCTTACGCCATGTGGTGGAGGTTTGATCATTTCCCAAGCCTATGGTAATCTATTTTTCTATGATAGGTAGTGAGAGATATTTTCCGTTTCCATATTGTGATATTACTTTATTACACCCGAGAGATGTGAGTATCTAAACACTATTTGTGAGGTACAAGTGTATGACCTCCGTGCTTGTCTTTGGTCTTTAGTGGAACGATTATTTGTTGTAATTACTTTTATATTACTGATAAATGACCCCTAACATGTATTTTGACTAGAATAAAAACGCATTTGCTTGAGGACAAGCAAATCTCAAGTGTAAGGGTATATGATGAGGTGAAAAATGAACCATTTTTAGGGGGTCATTTAAGCCAGAATTGGAATTTATTTGATCAAATATTACCCTAAATCGTTCCTTTTGTGATTTTAGGTACTTTGGGAGTGAATTCTGGAAAAGAAGGCATTTTGGACGTTTTTGGAGTATAAAAGTGAAGAAAACGGCAAAGACTTAATTTTCCTTGCTGGGAACAGTGGATGACGGTGTCAAGAGCATTCATGTGATGGCGTCAAGAGTAAAAGTGGTGACGGTCCAGAAGAAACGTGACGGCGTCACCCAAGGCCGTCACGTGTAAACTTGTCAAAACTTGCGCGCGGGGTAGCTGATATTGTTTTGGTCATAACTTTTGCATACGAACTCGGATTTAGGTGATTCAAAAGCCCACGCGAAGAGGACGAGAAGATCTACAATTTGGTGAAAAAATGGTCATGACGCCGTCATGTGTACGGGCTGACGCCGTCACGATGGGCCGACAGAAAATTAGCCTATAAATATAACATCATAACTTCACTTTTTTTAAGCCCTAAACCCTAAGGTTGATTCCTGGGTTTAGGTAGGTGTTTTTCCAGCAACTTAGAGGGTTTCAATCACTCCATAAACATTATGTATTGGTTTGTTGATTCTATCTTAATTATGTTTTCCAATATCATTGTTGATTGCTCTTCTTTGATGATGTTTTATTAATTCACCTTGTGTCTACTTATGATTGTGTGAAACTTGTGTATAATTAATTAGATCTCATTGATTTCTTGTTGATGTTTGTGTCTATCTCCATCAATGAGGGCTTGTTGATGTGTGTGTCTATCTCCATCAATTAAGGCGTGACAACTTCAATAGATCTAGTTGGTTTAGTTTATAATTCTTGTTTCCTATTGATTCTTGTTTTGATTGAATGAATTCGATGTTAGGCTTAAGAAAACTGGCAGATCTCCAATGTGTAACTTGCTTGAACGTCTTAAGAAACATGAACCGATGTGTACTAGGTTTTTATGGTTGTATTTAATGCATGAGCAAATTCTAGTGATCCCATGTTAGGAGCTTCTTAGCCGGCTCGACATAGGAGTGAAGTAGGAGCTTATAGAATTGGGGAAGTAAGTACGCCACCCCATGATTGGTATTAAGGAATACAACCCGTCAATTAAAACAAGGTGTAACAATTCAATAGGTAGAATTGGATAGCTAGCAAGGAGTAACATATCATAGGTAGACATGCTTCACTTACCTTGTAAAACCCTAGTTTACTTTTCTTGTTAATTAGTTTAATTAGTAGCTTTTGGGTTAGTTGATTAACAACTAATTCCGCCCCTCCTTCCAGTACCCGAGATTTTTACTTGCTTTTCATAAAAACAAAAAAAATACAAAAAAGAATCATCCTTCACCTTTAGACCTAGTTAGATTAATTTCAATCCTAACGACACTCTTCCTGAGTTGAACGATCAATCCCCCGGTACTTGTCATTATACTATACTACAACGATCAGGTATACTGCCTGGTGGGGGTTGTAAGCTTCTCGAGATCCCTCGAGAGGTAAAGCCTGGTGCAATTCCCACGCATGAATTAGCTTTATCAATTTCAAAATAAAACAATGTCAGTCTTAAATGCAAGAAAAAAAATTGTCTAAAAATATAATAAAGAGCAAACTGTTGGTGCAACATTGAGTATGTCTCCTTCATGTTTTAATGATGAAAAATAAATCTTCGCAACACATAAAATTATAAACATTAGCCAAAAACCAAAACGACCCAAAACTGGGTGTAGCTAGCTGTAGGCGCTCCACCGCGCCAGCCTTGGGGTTTTAGGCGTCTCGGTTTTTGAAAGTCGGCTTTCCCCTTACCCGATAAATATGGATCTTTCATTATAGCTATGCATATGATAATAGAGTTATTAGGAACACTCGAAATAAGTTTTAGATTTAGAGGGATTCAAAATCACGACCTCCAGTTTTTGACAAAACGCCAACTCAAGTATTTTATCAAATGCCTCTAGCAAAGGCTTTTCTAAACCTAGGAGACTCATACCTTCCATATAACATCAACTGAAAGTATTCGTATGACCATAATCCGTGTGTACGTCTTCTCTAATCACGTAACAGGTTTTCTATGTCTGATTATGTCCATGCGAAGACATCTTTGTAGGTTTTGAGAAGCTCCTTCAGCCTAGCTTTGAACGTGTTAGGAATTTGCTTTCCTATTGCCACCTTTTATTCAGGATGGAGCTCGTTTATTACAATCTGCTCCTCAGCATCTGTACAACTTAAAACAACTTTCGGAGGCCCTATGGGACCCTCTTTGGTCTTTCTTTTTACATTTTATGCCTTTTCCTGGTTATAACTGGAGATTATGGTTCCGGTCCCGTTTGCTGTCTGGAATTTCACCATTGCATGTACGGTGGAAGCCACAATACCCATTTTTTGCATAGATGTTCTCCCTATTAACAAATTATAGGGAGATTCAGACCTTACGATTGCGAAGGTGAGAGTTTTCGTCCTTGCGAGCTTTCCCTCGCCAAGAGTTACATCCAACGGTACTTCTCCTAGAGGCCATGAACACTCCCCAGAGAATCCTATCAAAGGTGTCTTTGAATCTACCCTCTTTGATATAACCAAAGGCTTAAGCTTCAGAAAACAATGCTCATAGATTATCTCGTAGGAGCTTCCACAGTCCATGTAGACCATGTTTACTTCTAGGTTGGAAATCACGACTTTAATAACCACCGGATCATTCGAAGGGAATTTTCCTGCCTTTGAGGGAAATGTTACTTCTCCTACCTCGTATACCTCTTTTTCTACAGTCTTCCTTTTCATATTTGGCTTACCCCAGCGAACCATAAAGATTGGGGATTCTTAAGGAGCGGTATCTTCTTCCAATTAAGTGTCGGAGGCTTTATCTTTACCCTTCTATATGCCCTTCACTAGATGTGCCAATTGGCCGGATTTTACGGCCTTTTCGATCTGCCTCTTTAGTTCTCTACAACTATTCGTATCATGGCCAAAATCCTCGTGAAAGTAGCAATACTTGGTTGTATCTCTATTTTTTCCTTTGCCTGTCATGCGAGGGGGTGGCTTGAAAGCTTTCGCAACTTTCTCCATTGCCAATATCTCTCTCGGGGACTTCGTCAGGTTTCCTAACAAGCCATGATTGGAACCTTTATTGTACGGGGTAAACCTGTTATGGTTCTTGTTTCTGTTCTTTGATCCCTCCCATGAAGAGTGTTTTGAGAACCTGTTGTTTTGTTCCCTGTTTTCAATCGGAGCCCCATTGGTGGACACTTCTTTGGCTTCTATCCAAGTATATATTTTCTCCATTAGACCCTTGTACATTGCGGGAAGATCAGTCGATAGGAATTCCACCAGAGTTCGGTTTCCTAGGCCATGTACGAAGCCAGAGATACGATGATCTTCATGTAGGCTGAAGTTCTGCAAAGTTTCATCTGTGTATCTAGTAACAAAACCTCTTGTGCTTTCATTCTCCTTTTGCTTGATGTTGTGTACTGTTAAGTGAGTTCTCGTGAACTTCTCTTACTGGCTAATGTGTGAACGAAACTTAGCCTTCAAGTCATCGAGGTTAACAATACTGCCTGGTTTTTGCCCATTCCACCAAATACGAGCAGAATCTCGGAGAGTGTACGTAAACATGTGGTAGGCTACGAGCATGACCCACTTTTGCATCCTAATTGCCCCTTCAAATAAATGTAAGAAAATATCTGGGTCCCCCTTCCCATCATAGGTGCCTATATGCGAAGGCATCTTTAAACCGTGGTGCAAAGGGTAATCTTATATCCATCTTACGAAGGGTGTGGAGAAGCCTGTAGGTTCCGAGTATAGGCAATTATAAGGTGGTATACCCATGGGGGCAGCATTATTTGGGTTATGAGTTGAGGGTATCCCCGCAGGAGTTTGGTTTTGGTAAGGAGGATAAGGTGCATTCATGTTGAAGGGATAGCTATTCCCCATGGTGTACGGAGGGTACGCCATAGGGTGTCCAAAAGGTATATTGCCATAAGTTTGTGGGAGACTAGGGTTATTGGGCTATCCATTCATCGGAGGGTAAAGACTTTGAGGATAAGTTTGAGTTTGGAATTAGGGACACATACCATTGGGAAGAATATTTCCTCCTATATTGAATGGAGGCGGATTGCCTTCTACGCCGTATGCGTGAGAAGGCTGCAACATAACCCTTGTTTCAATTCTCCCCAAATGAGCAGCTAGCAACGGAGGTAGATTAACCTCTATATTTTCCCTTCGTTGGCTTCTTCCATTGGAACCTTCGGCCATTGTCCCTTCTCTCCTTGTGGGAGCCCTTTCAGGGACTCCTTCGAAACCAACAGGAGATCCTATCCTTAACGCTGGATGTGTAACCCCCTGCGTCGAGGCCTCGGTTCCATTTCTATCTCCTCATCGTAATCAACACTAGAGTATTCTAACTCCCTTCGCATCTCTATGTTTCGAGCCTGTCTTCTACAATCCCTTAATAGTGATTCCAACTCTTCGAAATTAGCTTCGATAAAGGCCGGGCTAATGACTGGTTCTAGGTTGGCAGATATCGAAGGATGATGACTGGGTGTTATTTCTGGGTGAGATCGTGTTGTGAACGTGGATGCCGTAATTGGGGGAAGGTTGTTAGGGTCAGTTACTGGTATTGGTGTTAAAGTCGAGAAACTCGGTGGGGGTGTAATTTCTCTCTCTTGATTCATGCTGGAAAAGTAGCGGGTGTATTTGACTGCTTATTTGCTTAGGAATAACGAGACTAATTGTAGCGGGTCCCACGGTTGGCGCCACTGATTGTACAATAATTTGCACGACTAGGCCTACGATGGTGATCGAAGGGTATAAGGGGTGTTGTGGTTGCGCCAAGCTTGTATTTAACCTGAAATAGAAATACGAAGATGCTGCGTTAAGTGATTGCGCAGGGGTTGGACCCTGCGAACCACCTCTAGCATTCAAATAAAGAGATATGAAATGAGAGAAACTTAAATCATAATAATAACAATTTCATAACTAGGCTAACACCAAAGGTGTTTAGCCACTCATGTTCATAAATGTAGCAAATTAAATGTTTAACATGATTAATGAAAACATAAATTCGATACAAAGATTATGAATGATAAAACTTATGATTGTAGCGCGAATTCTCCCTTAGAAATGACTTGTACACTATAGAATTTCGTCCTCCTTGCTCCATAATTCATTCGTGACTTCTTTGTATGTGAAAAGTGATGATTGAAATGCGGAATTAGGGCTTGTATTTATAGTCTCGACTCTGCTACGGCGTAGCCATTAGGTCTAGCTATGCCGTAGCCTTTGTTATTTCCAACTACGCCGTAGTTGGTTCTTCTACTACGTCCGTAGAACTCTCGTTAACACATCTACGGTGTAGCCAGATGAGGAACTACGCCGTAGCTTCATCAAAGACGACGAAATTTCTTTTAAGTGTTGGAATGAAGAACTACAATGTAGCTTGAATGATAGCTACGCCCGTAGAAGTCTTGTAGTGGCATCTACACCGTAGGTCATAATGATAACTGCGCCGTAGGTCTTCGTTGACTTCTGTCTTCAGTGTAAAAGATAACTATGGCGTAGGTAGAGAGAGCCTTTACGCCGTAGTTAGTGTAATTTCAGCATACTTCAATAATTTTCATTTAAAACCTTCCAAATCTGCGTCTTTTCGCTCCAATGCTCATTTTTGACCTGAAAACAGAATATAAACAAATAAGAGTATATATCCTAATAAAATGATACAAAAGATGAGCATAATAGGTGAAAATTAACACTAAAATAATGGAACTATTTGATGTTATCAAATATCCCCCCACTTAAACTTTACTTGCCCTCAAGTAGACCTTATTAGAATAATTTTCAAAAAGATATCTCCCGAGAAACCGGAAGATATGAATCTAAAAACTTCCTATGCTAGAATCAAACAAAGCCGAACACCTCACGAAATGGGAACAAACACTCATGCTCACTCTCTAATCTAAGTGTTAATTTTGGGGTGGTCACTCAACGCACAGTCATAGAATGTATTCTATCAAAGGCTTGGCGGTTACACAAATCTCTACCACTAGAGCTAAGGTCGGACAAAATTTTAAAGGCAATATTGGGTGAACAATTATAAGGTTAAGGGTGTAGTGTTGTTACTAACATACTAAGGCAAGGGCGACAAAGGCATTGATACATGACCGGAACGCCGGGCAAGACACCAATAACTGCTTAAATCCCTCACCTAAGCATGATCACAACTAAAGGGTAGGATAAGACATGAAATGCACATAAATGGTGTGAAATAAAAATAGAAAGCAAATAGTCTTAACCTATAACCGAGTTGCCATCACTTGTCGTTCATCCAAGGTTAAATCTCCAAGACACATAAATTGAATCATAAAACAAGTGAATGTGCCATTAGAGGACGTCATGATGGGCACAACTGATAATGTACCCTCTGATCAGGTCGAAAGACTCCCCTTCGAGCCTGTTCGCAACCTACATATCGAAGGCTCTAGTCAGACTCCTAAAATCTTCAATGGCGTAAAAATAATCATCTTTGATCTAGTTACCAATTGGGAATTTGCCAATCAAAGGTCTAAGCCCTTCGGGGTATGTCCTTCGATGATATTAGGAAGGAACAATGCTAAGAACAAGTCTTACCCACGTCTCCTCTTTCTCCCTGGCTTTCCCGCCAAGATCTCCTAAAATCGTGCAAACACTATTCAAGGTTATTTCTTCCCTATAAATAGTCTTGGACGAGTGGGAATTCTGATATGCAATTTCTACTACTTCACTCTACTACAATTTCATTAAACTTATCATACCAAATACTTGGTACAAGTTCTAACTCGTAGAACATTGTCTGATACCGGGAAATAGGATAGGTAGGGAATCCTAATGCTAAGAGGGCGGGTTTCCTAATAAGATTGATTATATTCCCAGAAATTCACTTCCCCCCGTCTAAAGGCATAGTGGGACTAACATAAGGGATCCTAATTATAAGTTTTAGTGTTCCAAGGTAAGTTTACTTGTTTTAAATTTCCTAATGAACTCGAGTTATTTTAGATCTAAGGCAAAATTATAGTGTTTTCCTAAGGCATAGGGAATCCTAATACGGGATACTTGATATAAGAAAACTAAATGTAGGCAAACTATAACTTTTATTCCTAGCAAGTACCCGTACATACTAAGTTATCTGTAACTAAACTACCTATAAAACTAACCTATAACCTTACTAGTTTGACGCTTTGTTGTTTTTGAGTTCCTAGATTGCTGCCAATAGATCTCCTATGTCAGACTTATGACTATTTCTAATATCCTCGATGATCATTTCTAAAGGGGAAAGCCTAACATGTGTTGTTACTACTTCATCAGAGTATCCTTCATATTTAGTTTGTAACTTAAAGATTTGACTACGTGTTTTCTCTAGTTCATTTTCTAACCTATTATAGTCCTTTTGAATTATAATTATACATTTTCCTAGGGCACTTATTTTATTTTCTACTTCTTCTATACATCCTAAGGATAACTTATCTAAATGGTTAAGTATATCCTCTATCTGTTCCTCATGCCTTTCTAAAGGCGTTTTATAAGAACTACTACCTATTTCAAACCTAGTGGAGGTGATGGTGGTATAATACGTATTTTCTTACGGGGAGGGGAAGATATTTTGGGAACATAACGATCTTTACTAACATAGTGAGGTACAGATGGGGTAAGGGTTATAGTGGGTACGGTAGGAATATCACCACCATATGCTTGCATATAACCGTGATGCTGCTTGTTTTCCTCTTCTCTCTTGGAGTAGATCAAGATGTCATCGATGAAAACTATAACGAACTTATACAAATATGGCTTTACGCACTCAATTCATGAGGTCAATGAATACTGCAGGTGCGTTTGTCAAACCAAAGGGCATCACTTGAAACTCATAGTGACCATAATGGGTCCTAAACGCTGTCTTGGGAATCTCCTCTTCCCGAACTATGAATTGATGATAACCTGACCATAAGTCTATCTTAGAGTAGTAACCTGATCCTTGTAGCTGATCAAACAAATCATCGATTCTCGATAACGGGTAGCGGTTGTTCACTGTTAACTTGTTCAACTCATGGTAGTCAACACATATTCTGAATGATCCGTCCTTTTTCTTCACAAATAACACTGGAGCTCCCCAGGGTGAGGAACTAGGTCGAATACACCATTTATCCAATAACTCTTGCAACTGCTTGGACAACTCTTGCATTTCTGACGGAGCTAATCGATACGGTGCACGCGCCACAGGTGCATCTCCCGAAACTAGGTCGACACAGAATTCTACTTGTCGAACTGTTGAAAGTCCTGGCAAATCTTCAGGAAATACTTCAATAAAATCACGCACAATCGGAATATCCTCGAGTCGCTTCTCTCCCGACTCCTTCTTACCCACATGTGCTAGGAATGCATGATATCCTTTCTCGATGTACTTCAAAGTTTTAATTCATGATATGATGTTCAAATGAGTTCCACTAAGATCGCCTCGAACAATCAAAGACTCACCATTGAGAGGGATATGAACAACTTGATCCCCAGAAACAATACTCGCTGGGTGCCTGGATAACAAATCCATCCCAACTACTACGTTACAGCTTCCGAGTTCAATAGGCATGAGGTCGATATTAAACGGGTGATCTAAAAGGTTTAGGTTATAGCCTCAGATTATGGTACAAATTTAACTAGGTTTCCATTATCTAGCTCGACGGTATAACTGGTGTCTAGAGGGGTAGGAGTGAGTTTAAGTAGCGGTGAAATCTTAGAAGATACAAAACTCATATCGGCACCCGAATCAAATAAAACTTTAACACGAAGTTTGTTGATGCAGGATTTACCGACTAGGTTTTATATTTATAAGTTGCTAGTCTACCTAAGGTCTACCTAATGCACTATTGGGCAGTGTACCCGGTCGTGTATGGTATAGCTAATGGTAAAGCCGAGGCCGTCCCAAGAGCTATGCCTGCGGATTATATCTAAGTCTAACGTCACTGGTTTTAAAAGGGAGTTTTATGATTGATTAATTAAACTAATGAAATGAATATAAACAAAACAATAATAAGATGAAGAGAAATCAATCGGGAGAAGAGTGTCAACCTAATTACTACTCTTATTATTATTATGAAAAGTTTTCTTATTAGTGCATCCTATCGTTTCATCTGGGGATTCAATTCGGCTGGACTCAGATGGCCAAATTGTCTAATCCTATCTTTCACCTTGCCCTATTTCGTAACCTACTGATTACAAGAGTTCACTGGAAAATACAAGGTGAAAGAGTCATTAAGTGCCTCTACTAACTTACAATAGCCTACCGGGATGTGGCCGGTCGGAACTTACATCCCCCCTCATTCCTTAAGCAAATCAGTTTCGTAGGTGTTCGTTTGTTGAAACTTCAACACGAATGGTGATAGTCCTATGGTCAATTCTTATCACCAAACACACCCTTATCCGCTATGGGTCCTATGGTCAATTCTCCTAGCCTCAATGGAACCACCAAACATCATTACTACCGAAACAAAGGTGTCCTAAGATATGCTAAGAAAGTATTCAAATAAAACGATACGAAATGTGAGAAAACTAAATCATAATAACAACAATTTCATAACTAGGCTAACACCAAAGGTGTTTAGCCACTCATATTCATAAATGCAGTAAAATAGATGTTTAACATAACTAATGAAAACATAAATTCGATACAATGAATATGATAAAACTTATGATTGTAGCACGAATTCTCCCATGGAAATGACTTGTATGCTTGCAGAACTTCGTCCTCCTTGCTCCCTAATTCCTTCCTGACTTCTGTGTGTGTGAAAGTAATGATTGAAATTCGGAATTAGGGCCTGTATTTATAATCTCGACTTTGCTATGGCGTAGCCATTAGGTCATGCTACGCTGTAGCCTTTGTTATTTCCAACTACGCCGTAGTTGATTATTCTACTACGTTCGTAGAACAATCGTACACCAATCTACGACATAGACAAATGTGGAACTATGTCGTAACTTCTTCAAGGATCACAAAATTTTGTCTAAGTACTGGAATGAAGATCTATGGCGTAGCTTGAATGATAGATACGCCCATAGCATTCTCGTAGTCACAACTACACCGTAGCCTCAAAGTTGACTATGCCATAGGTCTTGGTCAACGTTGACTTTTGTCTTCAGTGTAAATGGTAACTACGGCGTAGGTAGAGAGTGCCTCTACGCCGTAGTTAGGTTAATTTAAGCATACTTCAAATATTTTCACCAATAACCTTCTAAATCCACGTCCTTTCGTTTCAATGCTCATCTTTGCCCTAAAAATGAGATATAAACGAATAAGAGTATATATCCTAGTAAAATGGCATAAAAGATGAGCATAATAGGGGAAATTAACACTAGAATATTGGAATTATTTGATGTTATCAGTTGTTGAGTAGAAACTTACCGGTGACTACATTCGGATCTTGTTGTTGTTCCCTATTTCCCATCACATGCGCTCTACCACGAGCGCCTCCATTTCCTTGACCAGCGTTCTTTAGGCAATGATGCCTATAGTGACCACGCTCTCCACATCCAAAACTAGTTATCACCGGCTGTGCATTAGCCCCAGTAGCCACAACTTTGTTCTTACAATTATTAGCAACATGCCTGATGAGGCGAAAAATGATCCGTTTTTAGGGGGTCATTTAAGCCCGAATCCGAATTTATTTGATCAAATATTGCCCTAAATCGTTCCTTTTGTGATTTTAGGTACTTTGGGAGAGAAATCTGGAAAAGGAAGCAATTCAGACGTTTTTGGAGCATAAAAGTGAAGAAAACGCCAAAGTCTTAATTTTCCATGGTGGGAACAGTAGGTGACGGTGTCAAGAGCAAAATCTTGACGGCGTCAAGAGCAAATTTCATGAATTTCCATGACGACCCTGAACAGATTTGACGGCGTCACGTAGGAAGGGCGTCAAGAGTAAAAGAGTCATGACGGCCTGGAAGTGTACATGTCTTGATGGCGTCAAAAGTAGATCTAGGCAGTCCGAGAAGAGTTTTGGCGGCGAGGTGACGGCGTCACAAGTTTATTCTTGATGTCGTCAAACCTATTTTTCTATATATAGTTTTCTAATTTTCACACATTAGAGGGAAGTTTTGGAGAAACCCTAAGTACGATTTTGGTGTAACTTTACAGGTTTTTCAAGGGTTCCAACCCCTTAATACCTTGCATGTTTAATCAAGATAAGTGTTCTTCTAATTCAATCAATATGTCTATGTGTTGGTTGTCTATATCATGTTCTTATCTTAATTCTATCATGCTAGGCTAGATCTATCTTGTGTTTGCTTAGATCTAATGAAACCTAGATATTAATTATGTGTTGATTACTTGTTTATCTTTGTCTTGGATGAGTGATTTATATGTTAGGCTTAAGAAAACTGGCAGATCTCCACTTGGTAACATGCTTGAACGTCTTAAGAAACATGAACCGAGGCGCACTAGGTCTTTATTGGTTGTATTTAATGCATGAGCCACTGTTTACAATCCCTATAGTTGTGCTGGGCATGGTGTAGGAGGAGATAAGAGCTCATAGAATTGGGGAGTTATGTGTGCCACCCCATGAATGGTATTAAGGAATACGATCCATCATCCATGCAATTATAACAAGTAATTAACGTGTAAAAGATGTCTAGGGAGTAGTGAAATCTAAGTAAACACATTTTCTCCAATTACTGCTCACAACCTTAGTTTAATTAGCTTAATTTCATTTTTAGTATTTTATTTTGATTGCATCTTAGTATTGGGTTAGTTGATTAGCAACTAATTCCGCCCAAATCCTTCAAACCCCGAGATTTTACTTGCTTTCATAAAAATATAAAAATACAAAAATAATCATCCCTCACCTTTAGAACTAGTATTTAGGCTTTCTAATCCTAGCGACACTATTCCTAAGCTGAACGATCAATCCCCCGGTACTTGTCACTATACTATACTACAACGATCAGGTACACTGCCTGGTGGGGGTTGTAAGCTTCTCGAGATCCCTCGAGAGGTAAAGCCTGTTGCGATTCCCACGCATCAAGTTTTTGGCGCCGCAGCCCAGGGAATAGTTATTGTCTAGGTTAGAATTTCTTTTTATTAGGTCTACTTGCTAGATTCCTTTCTAGTAAGATTTTATTTTTATTTTTAGGTTTCTTTAGTCTATCTATTTTCTTTGTGCCTTTGTTAGTAAATCAAATTTATTGACCATTCCGTTGGCCATTATGGAAAATGCGAATCCACCCCTTTCCCCTAGGGAAGTGGCTTTGTTACGTGAATAAATTGAGAGTGAGATTAGGGAACTTAGAGAGCTTAATAGTTTGATCAAGGTTGAGCTCGAACATGCATTTAGTGACCTAGCGACCGCCTTGTATTCAAATGAGGACCTAGGGCCTAATGACTTTGTGAATGTTATTAAGGGACTTGAAGAGGGGGAAATAGATCCGAAGCTTAATGACTATTTTAATCTATACCCCACTAAGGAGGAGATTGCATATTATAATAATCTTATTGATAACCCGTGATCTCCTTTCACCATAATTGAACCTAAGATCAAGAGAGGCGATCCTAAGAATGCTAAGATACCATGTATGATTGGATATAGGCACATTAGCAATGCTTACATCGACTTTAAATCTCCAATCAACATTATGTCTTCAACTGTTTATAATGATATAGTGAAAACAAGACTTGAACCTAGAAGGGATCCCAAATACCCCGGTGGAGTTTGTAACTTTGTCGGGAGAGTTAAAGGTTTACATGTCTTTGTTGGTAATTTCACTTTTATCACCGACTTTATGATTGTGGAGGATCTTGCTAATGTTATTGATTGTCGATTGGCTAATGTTGTGTTTGGCAAACCATTTGCAAGTAACACCGATAGTATCACTTATAGGATGCCTAATAGGATGAAAGAATTTCGATTCATATCTCGTTTTGATAAGGACAACGTTGGTGCTTTTGAGGATACTAATGAGGAGGATAAGAAAAAGGGCATGGATTATGTATGGGAAAAGAGGAGTCTTTATTACAAAGATTGTTTGGCTCTTGCACCAAGGTATAAAGTCGATAAAGAATTTGCCCAAATGATTATGGGGGCGGTTGAGAAAAAAGTGATTGGTTTCTACAAGGAATATCTCCAATCAGAGAGTGGAACCAATGATGAGATCACGTAGTAACCCATGACCTTGAGTCTAGCTACAAGACTCGTAAATAAAGAAAAGCGCTTCTTGGGAGGCAACCCATGTTTTGTGTGATTTTATTTGTTTGATTGTTATTTGCTTCCGTATGCATGCTTAATTTTTATTGTTGGTTGATCATGTTTCTAAACTAAATAGTGGAAATACTTTACTTTGTTGTTTTGGCCTAGTCTTAACTCCACCTAAAGGTATTTTTGCAAAAGATAAGTGTAAGGGGAAACCCCAAATATGTTTTTAAGAAACAAACCGATCATGATTCTCCACAATATTAAATAAACATGTGTATTCGTATTTGTTAGAGTTAAATGCTTGTATTGAGTCATAATGAAGTTTTGCAGGATTTTCCAGGAAGTAGGACCAAGTTTTTCCAGAAATTTTCCAGAAACTTAACATAAGGATTTCTGCAGGTCAATTCTGACGGCGTCAGGGGTTTACTCTTGACGGCGTCAGGAGTTAAAATCTGGAAATTTTACCGGTTTTGTTTTTCTAACGGAGTCTTATGGTTTTTGTGAATTATTAAGTTTTATAATCTCCAGGAGATCTGCAAACTTCATTCCACAAGCATTATATCTTATCTTGTTTTCTAGGATTTAGTAACTTATATACAATGCCGCCGATTTTACGCGAGGTTGTCTTGTCTATTTTGTCAGGTTTTACAGGTTATGTATGACAAGAAGATGATTTACATTCTGGAAGGGAAGCTTTGATTGTTCATTTTCTTGGAAGAAGATTTAACCTAGCCATCCTATTATCCATACCGAGCGAATCAGGGGAGTATTTGATTTCATTCTCTTTACTTTTTCACTTTTACATTCTTTACTTGAACATTGGGGACAATGTTCATCTTAAGTGTAAGGGGAGGGTAAAAAGATGATACCTTACATATGCACTTTCACTTGAGTTTGTTTTGTTTGATGGTAGATGTGTAATAAAACTATGAGAAATACTTGTTAGTGCAATTTTAGCGCCAAATTTAAATTTTTTTACAACATTTAGGAGTGAAACTTTAGCCATAGCAAGCGTCTCATGGATAGGAGATTGTATGACTAGCACATAACCGTATATTCAGAAAAATTTTCCACCCAAATATGTGAGGTTCGCCTTTAAATTTGATAGGAAAAGCATTTACTATTAGTGCTTATGAGTGTGCCGGTAGCATTTAGATTCTAGAACTTGCGTTAGTGATGCATCCCGAGACCGCTAGTGAGACTACATTCGTGTGGTAGGATTTACTACATGATAAGAGGCATTAGGATCACCCTTGTGTTAAACCCGTATTATGATTACTTGACCATTTAAGTCATATTACTTGGCTAGTTAAGTCAACTAATTTTTCCCACACCCTTAGCGTTGTACTCATTTTTAGTACACGAAACCCCTAGTACACCACTCCGAGCCTATCTTTTCGTTTCTAACTTTAAGCATCTTACTTAAAGGAAGAATTTGTTACACCCCACTTAAATGTACAACCAAATCGCCTTAGCCTTCCGTGTATGCGCTCATTTTTAGTGCATTATTGTTATTTGTTAAACCCTAAGTTAACTTTCTAATTGATTACATGGTTGCTAAGTCGAGTCATATCCTTGTACATATTGTTTTGGGACGATTGGGACTCATGGGTAAGTACTTATTTTATGGAGTAATGGGGAAGAATATCATTTATTACCCCCATATGTACGTTAATCTTAAAAGTGCTCAAAGTGTTTTGATTTTCTTAATTCGAGTCATTAGATTAGTTTAAATGTAAAGTATGTAAAGATTCAAGTGTAAGGGAAATGTTCATCCCCTATGATGTATTATGTTGGATGGTAGGGTAAGAGTGTATGCAAAAAAAAAAAAAAAAAAAAAAAAAAAAAAAAAAAAAAAAATCGAAAAATCAAGAAAAAGAAAAAAAAAATAGAAAAAAGGAAAAAGAGAAAAAACATACAGACTACCATCCCGTTTCATTCTATGTTTATTTTATGTTTTTGTTATTTTTCATTTATTAGCTTAAGTCGAGTCTAGTCTTGGCTTAGCAACGCCATATTGTACATGTAATTGATTAAGATTGTTAACTCGCCACCAGTAAAACTTCCTTTATCCAACAAAACCGTGTATTTCATATCCCTACACCTAACGTTACAACCCTTTAAAAGACCTCTTTGATAGTTTATCCTAGGTGCTTACGCCATGTGGTGGAGGTTTGATCCTTTCCCAAGCCTATGGTAATCTATTTTGCTATGACAGGTAGTGAGAGATATCTTCCGTTTCCATATTGTAATTTACACTTTATTACACCCGAGAGATGTGAGTATCTAAACACTATTTGTGAGGTGCTAGTGTATGACCTCCGTGCTTGTCTATTGGTCTTTAGTGGAACGATTATTTGTTGTAATTACTTTTATGTTAGTGTTAAATGACCCCTAACTTGTCTTTTGAGTAGAATAAAAGCGCATTTGCTTGAGGACGAGCAAATCTCAAGTGTAAGGGTATATGATGAGGCAAAAATGATCCGTTTTTAGGGGGTCATTTAAGCCCGAATCCGAATTTATTTGATCAAATATTGCCCTAAATCGTTCCTTTTGTGATTTTAGGTACTTTGGGAGAGAAATCTGGAAAAGGAAGCAATTCGGACGTTTTTGGAGCATAAAAGTGAAGAAAACGCCAAAGTCTTAATTTTCCATGCTGGGAACAGTAGGTGACGGCGTCAAGAGCAAAATCTTGACGGCGTCAAGAGCAAATTTCATGAATTTCCATGACGACCCAGAACAGATTTGACGGCGTCACGTAGGAAGGGCGTCAAGAGTAAAAGAGTCATGACGGCCTGGAAGTGTATAAGTCTTGACGGCATCACAAGTAGATCTAGGCAGTCCGAGAAGAGTTTTGGCGGCGAGGTGACGGCGTCACAAGTTTATTCTTGACGCCGTCAAACCTATTTTTCTATATATAGTTTTCTAATTTTCACACATTAGAGGGAAGTTTTGGAGAAACCCTAAGTACGATTTTGGTGTAACTTTACAGGTTTTTCAAGGGTTCCAACCCCTTGATACCTTGCATGTTTAATCAAGATAAGTGTTCTTCTAATTCAATCAATATGTCTATGTGTTGGTTGTCTATATCATGTTCTTATCTTAATTCTATCATGCTAGGCTAGATCTATCTTGTGTTTGCTTAGATCTAATGAAACCTAGATGTTAATTATATGTTGATTACTTGTTTATCTTTGTCTTGGATGAGTGATTTATATGTTAGGCTTAAGAAAACTGGCAGATCTCCACTTGGTAACATGCTTGAACGTCTTAAGAAACATGAACCGAGGCGCACTAGGTCTTTATTGGTTGTATTTAATGCATGAGCCACTGTTTACAATCCCTATAGTTGTGCTGGGCATGGTGTAGGAGGAGATAAGAGCTCATAGAATTGGGGAGTTATGTGTGCCACCCCATGAATGGTATTAAGGAATACGATCCGTCATCCATGCAATTGTAACAAGTAATTAACGTGTAAAGATGTCTAGGGAGTAGTGAAATCTAAGTAAACACATTTTCTCCAATTACTGCTCACAACCATAGTTTAATTAGCTTAATTTCATTTTTAGTATTTTATTTTGATTGCATCTTAGTATTGGGTTAGTTGATTAGCAACTAATTCCGCCCAAATCCTTCAAACCCCGAGATTTTATTTGCTTTCATAAAAATATAAAAATACAAAAATAATCATCCCTCACCTTTAGAACTAGTATTTAGGCTTTCTAATCCTAGCGACACTATTCCTAAGCTGAACAATCAATCCCCCGGTACTTGTCACTATACTATACTACAACGATCAGATACACTGCCTGGTGGGGGTTGTAAGCTTCTCGAGATCCCTCGAGAGGTAAAGCCTGTTGCGATTCCCACGCATCAATGGCCAGTCTTCTAACACCTCTAACACTTAACTACACACGGTCCAGCGTGATGCTGATGACACTTATCACAAAACGGATGGTACCCAGCATACCCTCCTGCTTGTGTTGGTGTTGTCACAAAAGCTTTGACGGTCTCTTGTCTTCGGTTCTGCTGGTGGTGATGGTTGTTGTTACGGTACTGGTTGTTGCTATTGTTGTTGTTGTGATGGTTACGGTGAAGGTGATTGTTGTTTTTGCGGTTGTTAAAGGTTTTGTAGTTGTTGCTCGTCCTGTTGTCCTCCCACTTTCGCTTGTTGTCAAAGTTGTTACCCTTCTGAACATTACCCTGCTTAACCACTTCATCCATAAGACGTTCAGCCATGCGGATAACATCATCTAGAGTCTGAGAGTTGTAAGACGTCACATGCCCTTCAATACTGGGAGGTAAACCACCAATGAACTTCTCCAGTAACTTCTCATTATCTGGCACCATGTGAGCGCAGAACACCTTTAATTCTTGAAAACAACGTAGGTAAGTAGCAAGATCAGAACCTTTCACAACCAAATAATAGAACTCAGTATCCAACTTCCTCATATCACTTCGAGAACAATACTTCTTGACCATCTCCTTCTTAAAATCTTCCCATGAAATATTATAAGCATTCCCCAATCCCATATCCTGAGCATAAGCAGTCCACAAAGACAAGGCATATTCCATCAAGGTACTTGTCGCATACTTCACTTTGCAATTCTCTAAACAGTTACTCCTTTGAAACACTGACTCCATTTTCTCAAACCACTGAGTTAAACCAACAGCTCCTTCAGTTTCTCTAAAAGTAGTAGGCTTACAGTCCATGAAATCCTTATAAGTGCATAAACGGTTATTATTGACAGCCTGAGCTCCTGCCTGTCCAACATTCTGGTTGCCAACACCTACTTACCCAGCAAGCGCCGCGGCAATGCCATCATCAATCAACTTCTAAATTGCAGCTGGAGTCATCTTCCTAGGAGGCATAATTCTATCAATCAATCCAAATGTACAACACTGTAAGTATTTTATTAACATAATATAATCACATCACAAGACAAACAACACCATGATAACATCATAATATAGTACAAATTCAACATTAGTAATAGTACATCACCAAAATACATCATAGATTTAATACTTGTCTTAAGTCTTACAAGATATGCAAAACGATTACAAGTTTATGATAAAATCTCCTAACTGAAACTATTCAGTTTAGTACGTACAAAGGTAAACTACTATCATGATACTAAACAACCATAAATGAAATAATCACTGCACTCATTGACGATCCCTATACACAGCCAAAACATCAATACTGTCATCATATCGGAAATGGGACATCCTATTATAGTAAGCCTGCCTCTACATAGCGTATAGCTCATCCTACAACTCCTGAATGCTACAGTGGTAACGATGACTATCAATATCAATGAACACCTCCTTTATACTCAGCTAATTCACCATATTCTCAACCTCAGTCATTCTCTTCTCCAACGACTCTAAACGCTCCTTAAGCTCTGTATCTGCTCTCTCTATAGAACTCAACCTCGCAGCATGCTCATACAGCTCGATATACAACTCACCTGTAACTCTCCTATCCTCCTTAACCTCCCTCTTCAATCCTAAAACATTAGTCTATCATGCACATAAATGCTTGGACATCGACATATAACGACCATGACACCAAGAAATGTCCTGCCTCAAATGGCTCAACTCAGCCCTGAGCTCGGTAGGAGTAACATGTTGTGCAGTTGAAGACTTGCCAATCTCAAATGTATACGTCACCTCTGTAGCAAGTGCATGTCCCAATGCATCTGAAGTATCTGATTCATACGTAATATCTGATATAGCAGGGGAAGGTTGTAAAGGAAGAGTCTCCTAATCCTCATCTGAAGGATCGTCGTCATCATCATTGTTACGGTCATCATCATCCATCTCACCATCATCATCATCCATCTCATCGTCAACCTCATCATCAGCCTCAATCTTGTCATCAATCTCAACCTCATCATCAACAGGGTGTGGGTCCTCCTCGGGACTCGGTGGTGCAAGTGGAAACTGACCGGTAAGGACTAATGTAGACATAATACTCTACAGGGAGTATCAGAAAAATATAAAAATTCTAGCCAAATATTTACAAAATAGTTTTACATGCAGAAAGATAGCAACGGAAAATCTAAGTACATAATAATGCAAAAGCATGCACACATAAAAGTTGAAGTAAAGCTAAGTAAAAGCGAAGTGGCACGGAAGACTGGCGGCTATCGGTTTCGAAAATGTTTTGACTCACACAAAAATTTTTATAGTCGAGTATGACCTCATTCTCTTTAAACAGTGTCTCTGATACCATTCTGTAACACCCCCAACTTGGAATATGGCAGCGAAACATAGTTAGGGGTATTACTCGAGGGGTAAAATAGTCACATACATAGAAAACGACCTCATAGCGGGACGTTTTAAATACAACATATCATTTAATTACATAAAAACCATATAGAGTTCAAAGAATCTTTAACATAAGTAGCAGTGGAAAGTAAACAAAGTTTGCAGTAGAAATAAAAGACATAGTTCAAAAGATTTCTCGAATGATACGATAGTAAAAGATAGTAAAGGTAGATAAAAAAGCCAAAAATAGCCACCAAAAGTCTTCAGCCACTCCAGTGCCCAAAAGTATGCTTCAATTAATTACCTGACATAAAACTGTAGAACCCAAGAATCACCTTCTGGAGGACGAGGTTGATCATAATATGCCATTATTCTAGAGAGAGAAAGTAGAGAGAAGGTGAGGTAAAACAAAGATATTTTTATTATGATAAATTATGTTGCACACCCACACCCCTCAAGTGAAGCCTTGAGGGGTATTTATATGCCTTATATAAGACAACTTTTACAATATTACCTTAGTAGTCCCTGCACTTTATGCATTCTAGTTGTCTACTCCAATTCACGTAAATATCGCTCAGCTTCATTTCTAACAATCTCCCTCCAGCTGGAGATATACGTGAATTGGTTACAGTGATTCCTAACAAGTAAAATAGAAACAATCAAAGTAAGTGCAGCAATGCTGAGGAGGACTTCATAGCTCTTTTCTTCATAAATATCCCCAGCAATCTTTGTTTACTTGTAGACGAATCACTTGCTAATCTAATTGGGTTATTACTCCCTCCCAATTAGTAAACCATTTTCTTTTTCATGCTCCCTCCCAAATGGACAACCTGTTTGATATAACCTTGATGCTTGTCGAAGAAGTATCTTTGAATTCTGCCCATATAATCTTCAGTCTCATGCACAGCGGAAAATGAATCTTAGACTGATAATATGTAACTTCTTCACAGGTTTGTTTGGGGAGCATCATATCGTCATCTTCAACTCACTTAGAATGCTCCCAGTTCTTCAATAAAAGCCTCGATGTACACATTTTTTTTTTTTTTTTTTTTTTTTTTTTTTTTTGTGAAAATAAACCTTTGATTAACATAAACTCCCACACTTCCTAACAAGCTTAGGAGGGGTATTTATACTTTTACATAAGCCACCATGGGCTTTCTCATGGGCCTTCTTTTGGGCCAAGCCATTAAGGCTTTTACTTAAACTTAATGAACTAGCATTTTACTAACTATTACATGAATATATTTAACTAACTATTTGACTCAATAATGATCGACACTTTTAATCCTAACAATCTCCCCCTAAGGGACGATCATTGAGATCTCACTTTGATTTCATAAATGATCAACACTTCTAATGCTAACAATCTCCCCCTAAGGGAGATCATTGAGATCTCTCTTTTGTGAATTTGATATTTGATCTTTGAAGCTTGTTCTCTTAAACTTTGAGTCCTTGTGTAATAGTTTTGCTAGTTCCTTTGTTCCAATCATGCTTTGTGATCTTTCTTGCCTTTGATCAACATCTTTACTATGTTGTCTTTACGTCTTTTCTAACATGCTCATACTTTGTTTGACTTTGAATCTTTGTGAAGTTCTCTTCTCATTGACTTTAATCTTTGTTTCTTTAGTTTGAAGATTCTTTGACTTTGACTTAGAAATATTCTGAACTTTGCTTTGCTTAAATCTTTGAAGAGAGCTTTGCAGGCTATGAGCATGTGGATCTTTGAGTGATGGTAACGGTCTTTCTCTAAGGAACATTCATGAGTACCTGCATAAAACAGTTAGCAATAAAGTATCCGGTACTTACAGGTTCGGAATTAGAGATCGTCAACAGCATAATGTGAAGACTCCTTCTAACCCTTACCAAGGCCGTTCCTGAATCAGATACCCCTGAAAGGGCTTACTAGATCCATCGAAGTACATCAATGATTCAGGTGAGTTGCTGGAGATCACCCCACAACTGTAGACCGTTTTGGAACATAGTAACCATCATGAAAGATAAGGCAAGATCCATAGATCTCATAAAGACTCTTACAACTTGTGTCCTTTTTGGCGAACACAAGTGTATTCATAGGAAGTGTATCCTAAGAGATCTTTTAATGAATCTCATGGCTCTAGACTCGATAAGTGCATAATTTGGTTTTCCTATGCGGAGACTAGGGGTCTCCTGCTTCAATATCAACCATCTCTAAGAGATAAGTCGATAGATTACACTGGTTCCCCGTGAGAATGACACAAGTACCTTTTGAGAGATACTTGAGTGGCTAGAAGGTTAAGTGCAGTGCGTCATAGGGTCCATGACGTCTTTATCTTCAATACCGGTGTCACCTTGGTAACAACCAGTAGCATATGAATTGAACCCGGTTTCTGCCCTAAGGTTGAACATTTGGAGGGCTATTTCTTTTTACCCTTTCATTAGCTTTTCTTTTTAATTCTTCAACCCCTTCTTTCTCCTTTCATTCTTTCCTTTCTTCAATCATACCTAAGGACTTCTAATTCTAATCTATTGGATTTGTCCTTGGGTAGATCCCTCCGGCTCTGGCGAATCAAAGGACGGTTTTTCCTAACCTTAATCACCTTATAACTCCATGACTATCCTATAATTGCCATGAAACCATTTATGAAAATCTCTCAAAGTGTTTATGATAAAAAACATACTTTGTTAACACTTCGAGAGTTTTGCATTTCATTTGAAGGACTCCCCCTTCACATGTGCTCATGTAAATTTTAGGAAATTTGCGCATGCGGGAGGAGTTTGCACTTTTGAATTGATCTACTTTCAATGAACACAACCGATTCGAGACACGCTTACATCACTAGTTAGACTAGCTTGAAGTTATTACCCGGCCTGGTCAAGTCCATAGAAAGTTTCTCGAAATGGTACATTTCTACTAAGACAAATCCTTTTCGAGACACGCTTACGTGGCTAGTTAAAGAGTTCCATTGTCAGCTTTTAGGTGACAACTAGCTCTAGTAACTAACTTGATGTTATTACCCGTCGAGGATAAGTCTTTTCGATTACTAACTTTTGTTGTTTCTTCAATTCTTGGGTCATTTCTGAGTCGAGCTCTTTTGAGATTCAAGACGATCACATTTTAATCACGTCTTCTCCCCCTTAAAAATAGCATATCCATGGTATTTTTGATACCAATTGATTAAAACCATTTCTTTTTGGATAGCTTATGGGAGAAACGGATGTTTGTTAATTCCGTATTTGTTTCCTTTAAGCATGATCTTTTTGGAAAAACTTTATATTACTCCCCCTCAAAATTAGAACATTTTGAGTAAATATCTGCTTTGAAGGATTTGAGGGAGTAATATCTTGAAAATTTTTGAAAACCTTTAGAAACATGTTTCAAAATTTTGCTCAAAAAATTAAGAAGACTTTGTTAAGCTCTAATCAATTTTTAATTTTGTTAAATTAAAAATTTTTGTTAAATTTAGAAACATGTTTCAATTTTTAAAAGTTTTGTTAAAGTTTGAAAACATGTTTCAATTTTTAATTTAGAAACATGTTTCAAAAGTTTTGTTAAATTTTGCTCAAAAAATTTTAATTGTTAGGATTAAAAGTGAGGAGGGAGTAATACCCAATTAGATTAGCAAGTGATTCGTCTACAAGTAAACAAAGATTGCTGGGGATATTTATGAAGAAAAGAGCTATGAAGTCCTCCTCAGCATTGCTGCGCTTACTTTGATTGTTTCTATTTTACTTGTTAGGAATCACTGTAACCAATTCACGTATATCTCCAGCTGGAGGGAGATTGTTAGAAATGAAGCTGAGCGATATTTACGTGAATTGGAGTAGACAACTAGAATGCATAAAGTGCAGGGACTACTAAGGTAATATTGTAAAAGTTGTCTTATGTAAGGCATATAAATACCCCTCAAGGCTTCACTTGAGGGGTGTGGGTGTGCAACATAATTTATCATAATAAAAATATCTTTGTTTCACCTCACCTTCTCTCTACTTTCTCTCTCTAGAATAATGGCATATTATGATCAACCTCGTCCTCCAGAAGGTGATTCTTGGGTTCTACAAAAACATGCTTAAAAAGTCAACACAAAGGTTGAGTGTAATCCATAGGTTTAGTAAATAATCTTTTGAGCACAAGATTTTAAGTCTGGAAGATATAAGTAACAAATACATATATCGAGTAAGCGTCAGTAACATTATAACTATTATGCGTTAACCGGTATCAATAACATTGGTGTAAGTCGGAAATAACCGCGGAATTTCATAACATATCAAATGCCCCAAAAACTAGGTACATGCCAGATACCTAGGTAATTCGAATATAGTACATCACATGTGAACCAACCTTAGTCCAACATGGCGGGATGGTCAAATCCTATAGGCCTATATCCTTATATTCGCGCTCACTCGCAAGTGATTAATGGTTCATGATCTGAGGGACTTGCTTTTGGCAAGGAAAGGTACTTAGCATAGCAGTCAGGAATAGCAAACAAGTTAGGAATAATATACAAATAAACAATTGTGCTCATAAAAAATAAGTAATAGCATGTATCTCCCCCAAGGGTTTGTAAATAATTTAAAAGTAAAAGTAGGGCTATGAATCACACCTTAGCAGTAGAGAAATGAGATATCACAATAATCAGATGTTACGGCACTGCAAATGAACCTCAGCATAACCTAATCAATTAAATGGCATGTCTCAGAAATAATACTTGAAACAACTTATGAAACAATACTTGAATAAAAATGTTTTAGTTTCAATGGCTTTTGAAAGAAAAGATACATTTAAGTCTCTTGTGGATACGAGAAAAGTAAATAAATAAAAGTCGGCGAATACAGACCAACACTCAAGAAAGATGAGAGAAAAGAGAAAAAAATATGAAAAGAAAGGAGAAATACTAACGAGAAAACGGAAACAAGACAAGTAAACAAGAAAGAAAACATCAATAGGTAGTTTCGGTATTTACCCATTTTTCCCCAAATAGTTTATATAACGTAAAACTTATAAGTTTTGAAAAGGTTTTAGGATATTAACGAATCACAAATGATTAACTTTATAAAAGATTTATCGAAATTTCGGCATGATGTGCCCATTTATAAAACATTTCCAAGTCATAACGACTCTTTGAATAATACCAATTATCGTCAAGTTTTACAAGTCTTATATATATATATAATTGGACATTATTATTCGCGTATATATTAGTTGTTTAGTTTTATCGACCATTTTATGTATATCCGGGTCCAAGTATGTTAAACTCTTATGAGTCTAACACACTCTTCCATCTCATGTACCAAAAGAGTCCATAATTGTCCACCAACTAATACCATAAATCCAATATCGTCCAATCCTCGTCCAAGCAATGGTATAATAAATAATATCCAAGTCCAAGTTCAAGTATGTAATTATATCCCACATGTCAAGTTAATAATCCGAAACTCCATATCGATAACAAATAATTAAGTTATGACTCAAATAAATAAAATATGACTCTACTACTAGCTAATAACCCGACAAGTTTTTTAAAATGACATTTTGACTTTATGCCGTGACTCACCGCGAGTCACGGCTAAATCCGTTAAGGATTCTTATTAACTCGCGGTTAAGCCAAAATGAAATAACCTAATCCGACACTCAATCGAAATCCAAACCAAATACCAAATCCAAATAACAAATCCAAATCCATAACCGAAGCAACAACAATTCCAAATCACAAGCAAATCCAAATCCGAATACCACTCCAATTCCTAATCCTAGCCGACACCTATCCAAATCTAAATCCAAATACAACAAATCCTAACCTACACCCTCGCCTCGTCGTGACTCACCACGAGTCACGGCTCGGCTCCAAGCCGTGTGTCGGCTGCCGAGACCAAACACAGCCAAAACCAAACCAAACATAAGCACAACTAAATCCTAAACCCATTAAACATCATAATGCCTCGTCGTGACTCGCCATGAATCACGGCTTGGCTTGGCTATACGCCGGCTATCGAGAAGCAAACAACCCAAACCAAATCCAAATCAAGCCACAACATCAAGGAATATTTAGAAAAGAAAAAGGAAAACAAATAAACTTTCAACTCACCTGAGTCAAGCGAGTTGACTTGGTGAGTCACTGAGTTTGACCGAGTTAGACACCGGTCACGGCCCAAACATCAAATCTACACAAGTTTCGAATTTTAAAAGGTTTATAATAAAAGTTTTATATTAAGATCGGTTTTAATAAAAATTAGGATTAGGGTTTTGAAAACTTTAAACAAAAATGGGGAAGGGGGCGCGTTGAAGGTTTTTACCGAGAAGAAAGAAGAGGGGGAAGGTTGTGGTGGCGGCGGTGTGGTGTTGGGTGGGCTGTGGTGGCGCGTGAGGGTGGTACGAAGCGTTTTGGGCGCTCAAGAGCTCCAGAAATGAAGGGAATTAGACCGATCTATTGAATCGGTGAAGAAAAAGTATCGCCGGAAAATATTCTAGCGATGGTGGTGGGTTTGGCCAGAGAAGAAGGTGGCCGGCGGTGGTGCTAGAGAAAGAAAGGGGAGAGTATTATTTGTGTGTGTGTGTGTGTGTGTGTGTGTGTGTGTGTGTGAATGGGAAATAAATAAAATTTTGGGACTTTTATATTTTTGAGGGGGACCAAATGTGGACAAACAAAACACGAGGGGCAGAAAAGAAAAAATGGACGAAGGGACCAAAGGGTCAAATTAGTTAATCTTTTACAATAAGCACCGTGGTACCCATTCGACATACCAAACGGACTCGAAAAATTACGAAACTTAAGCCATTATTCACGAAATAATTTTTCCAATAACATCAAGTATAAACTCGCATAAATTTCTCGAAGTCAATTTATTTGGCAAATACGGTTTGTTTCGTGCTTTCTAGGTTGTGCCAGTTCAATAAAGGGACAATGTTCTTGTTTATCAAGATATCTCACGTTTCTCAAGCCCAATTAAATGCAAGAAAAATTTTAGATTCTCAGGTAATGTAAAAATGAAATATTTGGCTAGTGAAAAGGTTTGAAAAATTACTGGGTGTTACAGCACATACATCATATTTGGAAATCTGTCATGGATTTCAGTTAAGGCAATTAGTCCAAGTTTTGAAAATGTGAGGGTACTTGCGCTTGAACTCGTCTTCACGCTCCCAGGTGAACTTTGGTCCTCTCTTGGAATTCCAACAGACTTTTGCAATGGGGATACGGCTCTTCTTCAGTCGTTTGACTTCACGGTCCATAATCTCGACGGGTACCTCAACAAAGTGCAATTGCTCACCAATCTGAATTTCATCAAGCAGGATTATAGCTGATTCGCCGGACAAACACTTCTTCAAATTAGACGCGTGGAAGGTGGGGTGTACTCTACTGAGCTCTGGTGGTAATTCTATCTTATAAGCCACGGGACCAACTCTGTCCGAAATCTTGAACGGTCCAATATACCTAGGGTTCAGCTTTCCTCTCTTACCAAACTGGATCACACCCTTCCATGGCGAAACTTTTAACCTAACCTTATCTCCAATTTGAAACTCTAGGGGTTTGCGCCTCACATATGCGTAACTCTTCTGCCGGTCTCGGGCAACTTTCAATTGGTTCTTAATTTGTACAATTTTCTCAGTTGTCTCACGAACAAGATCCGGACCAATTAGCTGAGCTTCTCCTACTTCATCCCAACAAATAGGTGACCGGCACTTTCGACCGTAAAGTGCTTCAAACGGTGCAGCCTTAATACTCGTGCGATAACTATTGTTGTACGAAAACTCAACCAATGGCAAATGGACATCCCATCCATTCCCGAAATCAATCACACAAGCCGATCAAGCATTCACATTACCTGATGATAGTTTGGGTGCAAACTCACGACTAGAACATCCTTTGCATGTAGCGAGCCTACCAATGACCAAAGGACAACAATTAAAGTCAGCACATAATTAAGCTAAATTAAGCACAACCCAATGCCATAAACCCAATTAATTATATCTACAAAATCTAATCTTTTTAATCCCCAACTAAACTAACAACTTAAATAAGAATAAGAACCAAGAAAAATGCTAATCAAGCATCCACACTACCTGATGATGGTACTGTGACTCCCATTGCATGCAACTAACCTGTCATTGACGAAAGGATAATGATTAAATTAAGCACAAAAGTAAGCTAAAATAAGTACAAACACAACAACCAAACCATATTATTCAGAAACAACTCCAAAAATCGTACACATTCTTGATTTTCTTGATCATCGCTGCTGATAAAGATACTCCAGAATCTTATGATAGAAACTTGGGTTGTGTGTGTGGATTTTTTTTAGCTAATATCTCTGCATGTCATAAACACATAGTGAGATCCATATGTAAGAAGTCTTGAACTGGAAAACATGTATACAACATGCAATGAACCAAAAATTAAGTGGCAATTAATTGAAAAAACCCACTACTCTTATTTTAATCCCTCTAAGCCGCCGGCCCAGCTAGGCTTAGTGTGTGAACATTTTCGGCTCAAGCCGCAGCTCCACAATGCACCCAAGCACTCCCACTCCCTTGAGCCGACCTCTCAATCGGCGACTTTGGAGTAGTGCCGACTCCAAGTTTCACTTCAAGTGTAATTTTGAATATATACACATTTGTATTGCATCATATGTTGAAATGATTATAAAAATTGAAATAGTTGTAACTTGTATGTATAACATGCATATATAAAGAATGGGATTTGTTATATATGCCCTCCTAAAGTAATTGTAAGGGTTGTGTTATGACTTCCTTCCTAGCCCGCTTTCTACATCCTCTACGCCCACTTATGTTTACAGTACATCATAGTTTTTTTATCAGTTTCTGCTCCGGATTTTCTGTCAGTTTAATACTTTTAACTTATTAAACTTTATATTTTCTGTTTTGTACTTACATTTTTTTAGTGTTTTTAATATAAACAAAATTATAAAAATAAAAATAAAAACCAAAAAAAGCATGAGAGGTATTATTGGTGTTTTAAGGGGTACCAATAACACACCCCTAATTGTAATATCTTTTTATTTATTTATTTTTAATTTTTTTTAATTTAATTAATCAAAATGTTAATCAATTAAATCCATCAATCAAGCGTTGAAAAAGTGTTTGTATATAAGGTAATTCTGAAAGAAGAAGGAAAACTGCATTTTCCAGCAGAAGGTCACAACCTACTTCTTAAAATTTGCGTTTTGAAGCCAACAAACGCAACTAATCGATTATTAGCTCGTTCATCCAAGCACCTTCTTTTAAATTATCGTGTTTGCAAATCGTGAAAAGTAGACAATCAGGCTACAAAGGCACTCCCATCGTATAAGGGGGTGTTTGGGATTGCTTATCACGTTTAGGAACTAAATCACGTTTTCAAAAAGTAATTCCCTACCTACAGCCTGAAATCATGTTTTGAAGGATGAAAAGCCAGTTTGCAAACACACACCCAAACATTTCAAAGTGATTATTTGCGGTTTGCAAATGAAATAAGAGCAATGGGTACAATAACTTAGAGTTAAAACTTAACACACCGCCACGTCAGCACCACATCAGCTTTAACCTTTTCATCTTAACTCACAAAAAAACACCCCCTTATCATAACTCACCTTAACTCAACTTTCACTCAATTATTTTCAAATTCAACCCTTAAACTAAAACACAATCTTCATTTAGTAAATAACATAACATTAATTCTTAAACGTATTAAAATACGGGATTAAAAAAAATGTTACAACGAAAAAAAAAACATTATGGGGTCCAACGTATATGCACGTTATCGGGTTGTTCTTCATCATCATTGATTTGTTCGGGGTCTTTGGATTTTTTGGACTTTCGTTTACCACCACGTCTGAATTTCTTTAGTGGAGACGCAGGTGTTTCGGGAACTTCATTTGTTTCGGTTTGTGATTGTTGTGTGAATCGTAGATTTTGAAAATCGGAGTTTAGTGTGTTTCTTTGGCTTTGTTGCCAATATTGCATTTCTTGATGTTGTTGGAAAAGTTCTTGACTCGACATGTCGAATGGGTTAAGGAAAGGGATGCTTTGGGATGATGAACCCGCGTTCGGGTTTGAGGATGAATCCACGTATGGGTTATTCCATCCACCGAGGAGGTTCATGAACGATTCGTTGTTGTTGCCTCCCGACATTTTTTTTGCTAATAGAAGTATATTATAGAGTATGTTGAGTAGTTGAAGTGTGAAAAAAAAATGGTTTGTTAAATGTGTATTTATAGTGGTGAGAAAATGGTTTTGAAAACTTTTTTTTCCCTTTCTATACTAGCCGTTTATTACCGTTTATATATGTTAGGGGGGGGGGGGGGGGGGGGGGGTAAAACGATTTTTTTAAAATGTAACGGCTATATGGACGTTGGGAGGGGGCCAAAGTGAACTTTTTTTTACACGACGTTTAACGCTACGTCAAACGTATAACTCAGCATGTTAATGTGCCGTTAACGCACACCCACGGTGTGGTTAACGCACTTTAATGCAGAAACGTTAAACAATAACGTTTGCGGTGGTGGTGATTATACTGAATGCTCTAAGTAGATAAGTGGGTTGCAAACGCAATCTCAAGCGCCCTCTAATTTGATTTCTATTCCTTTTGAGCAGGGGCGGATCCATGTATAGTCCAGGGGTAGCGGTCGCTACCCCTGAACTTTTACCTGGTAGTGGAATTTTTGGCGATTTTTAACGTTTTTTTGGTGATTTTTTTGTCATTTTTTGGTGATTTCGCTACCCCTGAAATAAATTTTCGCTACCCTTAAACAAATTTTCGTATTTCGCTACCCCTGACAGAAGCTCCTAGTTCTGCCGCTGCTTTTGAGCAAAGACAATGGTGTCTCTTAAGTTTGAGGTAAGGGGTCTTGTCCTTTAACCGTGGTGGAGAATTTTCTAGAGTAATTCCTATGAAACACAGGGATAAAAAGGTCATTCGTTAACCATGTTTAATAATATCGTCAATAAAGAAATGAAGAAAATTATGAAAAAATGTAGGGTAGGTTTAAAATGTGACAGCCTTGTAGAGTACCAAAAACACATCTCTCTATATACAAGTAATTTTTTTCTCTCTCACATATTCATAGATAGGAAGGTGAATCACTAGTGTCAAGTTTAAATGTTGCTTTTTGATGGAGTGAAGAACCAGATGCCTCTTTTTAATGAATGATACATATATGTTTTTCAGTCTTGTTTTTATTCCATCTCATTTTCACTACTGACTCAGAAACAAAAGCTCACAAAGATAAGGTTTGATTAATATTTCTTTCTTGATTTCATGTTTTGTTCATAATGTTTTAATTTCATTTCATTGTCCAAATGGTTAGTAATATCGTTTTAAATTTGTGTGTGTATACAAAATATGGAAAAGTGTGATTTTGAGTGTTTTTGTGTTTGTTATTTCATGATCTACTGTTCAACAACTAGACCCCAAGATCTGACTTTAAATATGGTCTTTACAATAAATTGTTTGTGTGTGGATCTTGACTCTTGTGTTTGTATAATCACATAAAAAGTTATCATCTTAATATCTTATATTATATAAACCCTTCTTGAGGTAAGTACTTAAATTTTGTTTGTATAATCACATAGATTGAAGATCAAATTTTCTTGGAAATAAGTTTATATCTATAAAAACCATCTTGATTAGGGCCTTAAATTTGTGTTTGTATAGTTCAAATTTTTTTTGAAGAAGTGTCCAACCTTAAAAGACTATTTGGATTTAAGGGCTAAATTTATGTTTGTTTTGTTCTATGATGATGTTGATGTTAGTGGATGATAGTTGTAAAACCTTTTTTCTTACATCTTCACTTGAGTTGTTTGAGATATAATCTTTACCACTCACATAAAATAACAGTTTTTGAAGTTACTTCTTTTTTATCTCTATAACTTAAATCTTTAATATTTGCTTGTGGGTTATGTAGTGTGCCAACTAATTTGGTTCTTTTCTTGCTCAACTAGATTCTTTACAAAGAAAAAAGATGTAACTTGATACTTCAACATCACATAAAATATGGTCTTTCTTATCTTGCAGATTTCTAGCCTAAGGTAATTTCTCCAACTTGGAGTTATGTGAGGACATCATCTATCACCAAGCTAGCATGCTATTAAGCAGATAAGTGGGGTTTTAAGTTTGAAATTTTAGAGAGAGAAACTAAACAAGGGCACTATTGTCTTGTTTATAAATATATATGCTGAAGACTAGGTGTAAAGGAGCAGTAGTTGTGAAGGTGAGTACTTGTGACTGTTTAAACATCACAAGAAGTATTAGCAGCAGATGATATCCATTGATGAACATCCACCATCAGATCCTTCATCATCTCATGATCTCAAAAGTTCTGATAATACAGATCTGAAGTCTTCAGATGCTTCTGCTGATCTTGATGATACTTACAACCTTCTTTCCAATATCTCTATAAGGTATAATTACTGTAATTTATTACAAGATTTGTTTTTTAGTTGGTATGTCAGATCCAGTATTTTACACAACCCAGTGCTAACAGACCCTCTTGACCAGTGAGAGTACCATGAGAAAAAATAAAAAAGAAAAAAGAAAAAAAAAGAAGATATTTTTATTGTTCATGAATTGATTGTTTGCGTTCTACTTTTTGATTATCTACGCTTGACATGTTATTTCATGCCTGTTTTTAAGTATTGATTGTTTTGTTGGCATGTGATAATGGTGTATTGGTGTTGCTAAGTTATAATTAATATTATGTTTGTATGGTTGATAATTCATGAATCTGTATTATGAGACATAAGTTTGGTTTTGATTGTTTTGTAGGGATTATGTTTTTGGCTTAAGGAACAAAGATATTGCTGGTAATTGGCCTTTTTCTCCCACAAGTTTGCAACTTTGCTTGAAACATGGAGTCAAGAATTTGCTGCCACCTTTTGAGTCTCTTGATTCACTAAGGAATAGCACACCTTTGACCAGAAATCGTTCGACTGAGGACGAAATCTTAAACAAACTTGATGGAAAGCTGATGAATGATCAAATTGGAGCCACAAGCTTAAATTCAAGTGGTTCAAAGAAATATAAAGAATCTCAATTTCGTTATCAAGAAACTTTGGCTCGCACAAGGTCAAAGGAGAAACTTTCTCAAAAGATTCAAAACACTTCTCGTGATAAAAAGAGTGGACACGTAATGAAATTGAAGCTGAAGTCCGCTGTTGAACGGGTTGAAAAATCTCAATTTCATCATCAAGAATATTTGGGTCACACAAAGTCAAAGGAAAAACATTTGCAAAAGAATGAAAATGTTTCTTCTCGCACAAAAAAGAATAGATTCGTAGTGAAACTGAATTCAGGTGTTGAAGGAGTCGAAGAAGTTGTTCCAAATTGTCTCATCATTTCTGAAACAATGGCGTCGAAAGTTTGTCCCGTTTGCAAGATTTTCTCATCATCATCAAACACCACATTGAACGCTCATATTGACCAGTGTCTGACCGGTGAGGGGACTTTGAAGTGGACCGAAAATCCTAAGATTTTAGTCAAACACAAAGTCAAGCCAAGGAAGATGAGGTCCATGGTTGATATATACAAAACAGCTTCACATTGTACAGTTGAGGAACTCGATAAAAGGAATGGAACGAGTTGGGCTACTAATTCATGTTTTCCCGCTCAAGAATTCCAGTTTCAGGGAGAAGAAAAAGAAGAAGATGACAAAGAAGAAGAGGACGAAGAGAAAGAAGAGGTAAGAACGACCAAGATTATTCCCAATGTTGCTGATAATGAAGGTGATGTTTATATCGATACCAATGGCAAAAAAGTTCGAATCTTGTCGGTCCCCAAAACAGTTTTATCAGATAATAATACTGCTCGGAAGTTAGTGAAAAGAGTGAAAGGGAGTAAAATGATCATGGCTAAGAAGAAACATCAGCATAAGCAGTTGAAAGTTAGTCCTAATGCCAGAAAGTTATGCTCATCAAAGCTTCAGGTACATTTCTTTTGGCTAGTAATTGCAAATTTTTGGAAATAAATGATTTTTTTAAATTATACTATTATTTATTAATTAAGATTGTTGATGAACTTAACAGGCAGTAAGCGGTCCAATAGCAGAAAGTTGCAGCGAAGATGAACGAGACAATGAAATTATAAGGCCATCATGGGCATGGTCTAAACGAGCTAGTCTTTTAAAAAAGTCATGTGGCACGAATCAAAAGGTAGAAAATTTTAGTGGCAAGAATAGAAAGACAGATTTACAAGGTCGTGAAACGAAAGATTTGGTTGTTGAAATTGAGAAGTCTTCTTTAGGACGTGATTTCAAAATTCGTCGAAGCTCATCTAACTCGAGTTCCTCACAAAGTAGGAAGAAAATGAGAACATCGTCACCTTTAATTAAACAACCTCTCAATGAGTTTAGAAAGGAAGGAACCCGTATTCATCTTGATGAGGATGATGATGATGGCGACAACGACGATTTTGATGATGATTATGATACATATGATGATGATGCAGGTCCATCGCAACATTCTGAAGGTGGTGATATTAGACCAAAGAGTAGCAAGTTTGCATCTTTAGGCAAGAACCTATCATTTCCAGCTGCCAAATTCAGTTTTAAAAGGAAATTTTCAGCTGTTGAGAATTTAAATGAAGATCTTGATGATCGGCTTTCTCAAGATTCTTCCAAAGATCAATCTAGAATGGAAGAACACACGGCTACAAGAACAAATGCTTCAAAAAGCTCCAATGAAGAATCTTCTGTGGGGATTCGGACTGTTAACAAGGATGAGGTGTGTGATGTAGAATCCATTAGAAACGAGACGTTATCCAATGTTGACCAAGTTCGCGTGTCTAGTTTTATGGGTTTGAGCACGTCATTTGATCTAGAATTTTCCAAGTGCATTGATCTATATCAAGATCAGATATGTTCAACTAACCGTGCTCCAAATGATGTTGAACAAAACGAAAATTACATTCAGGAGGTTGACCGTATACCAATTCCCGGACCACCAGGATCATTCTTGCCCGCAAGCCCATGTGAAGAAATGGGAGATATGGTTTCTGAAGAACAACTTCAAGCAACTAGTGTTCGGTCCAGTGAATACCAGAATCTTAAAGATACAATGGATCAAGATTCAACGTCTAACTCTCCAGTTTCGACTATCTCTAACTCAAGATCTACTTCTGTACAAGATGATACATATAAAAAACCATTTTTTAATGGGGACACAGGCTTTACAGACAAGGGTCAAAATAGTTTAAAGAATGATCAGCCTTGCTGTTGCTCTCGTAAGGAGGCTGCTTTAAACTATCAAGAATCGTTTAACTTAAGAAAACAACCGATTGAATCAAGTATTACTACTTCAAGGGGTTTGAACTTCGAATCTGAGATGTTTCCACTACGCAACTACGCGAATTCACCAGCACCTGCTTTAGTTGCCAGTCCTTCAAAACCTGTTCTCAGGTTAATGGGAAAAAACTTAACCGTGGTTAAGACAGATGAAGACCAAGATGTATCATTATCGTCACAACAGTTTAGAACTCCACCGTCAAGTCAACAAAATCCTCAACGTCCAGTGCCCTTTAGCCAGTACCAAAATGGCTTTGATTCTCAACATTTCAGTGCTCAGCCACCAATTAATATGAGAAGTCATGTTGACTTGGGACCCATAAATGGTGGTTTTATGACGTGTATGAATCTGTATGATCGTGGCGGTTCTTATATGGGGCCCAAGATGCCCCAAGCAAGGTCCCACCATGGTCATGATGCTATAGATTTTCAAGCGGTAAGTGGAAGAAATGTTTACAACAATGTTCCCTCCAGATCTCAGCCTATAAAGGAGATCATTGTTTTAGATGATTCTCCGGAAGATGAAGCTGTTAATTCTATGGGAAATGAGTTTTTGAAAAGAAATCAGGAGCAGATGAATCCATTGTACTCGAAGTACCCGTCACAAAGATCTACTCATCTGTATGGTAGTGGTGGTTCAACGGCGTTTCATGGTGTTGGTTTCCAAGCTTTTGAAAATGGAGATCCTGGCAAGTGGAATATAGGATCCTCATCAGCATCGCCTTCAAGGTCTCAAATGCGATCTTCAACAACATACTATCCTCCTAGCTATCCTTAATGACTGGATGCTAGCTTACAGATGAGTTTTTTAATCAATATCTTTTTACGTAGTTTGTATCTTTTTGATATGATAGATTTAGAGGTTTAAGAACTCTTTCGAGGTTGACAGAATAATAAGTGTTCTATCTTTAACTACAAGTTTCTAATCACTAATATTTCATGTGTTAATATCTTGAAATCTGGCCTTATAATCCGGAAACCAAAATAATGCCCTCTTTAAGTATCTGTTTTAGAAGATCGAGGTCGTGTTGCTAACATTCCTCATCACCAATGATCTTGGTATCGATTCATAGCACCAAGATCTTTGCGGGTGTTTGGGTATCGTATTAAAGGTAGATTTTTTTTATTCTTAAAAAGATGACATTATGACAAATTGGATGAAGAAAGCATGCAATACATGCATGTATCTAAATATGAATATATCTATGTGCACATCTGTATGTCCATTATTTCGTGTCGTGTGCATGAAATATAGTCGTTTCAACATCATTAGGTGAGCTGAACATAACCATTACCACTGTACTAAAAAGTGAAACAACCAACGTATTGTTGTCACTTGTCTAGGAAAAAAACATTTGGACCACCATGAAATGTCTCTCTAATTTGTACTTATAATACAGTCGATCGAGTTCTCGAGCAGCGTTTGTCTATATATTCTCTTTATGATAAAAATAAGAAGACATGGAAAACCATAATCGAAAGATGTAACTTTAAACCATGTACGTTTGTCTATATATTCTCTTTATGATAAAAATAAGAAGACATGATATAATGAACAAATTGAAGATTTTTAGTGCGTATGTAACGTTATAAAATGAATAGGACCCTACATAAAATAGCGAGTAGACACATTAATGAAGCGTATGGGGTTTGATGTAAACGTGTATGGTGGTGTTTGCATGGTGAAAGTGGGACACTTTTTTATTTACACCAAAACGACTAAAAGGCTTTCGCATGTGGGCCCACTCTCCGCATTATTCCATCAAGTCCAAATATTTAATTTCCCACTTGCCCTTTCAACTTTTGTACTCATTTTCGTTAGTCTATAATTATTTTAGCGATTATAATGCTGATATGTATAAATTCAAGGGATTTAGCCGTACAATAGCAACGTACTTTTTCAAATGTTCCATTTTAGTACGCGTATTTTTTTTTTGTCTCACTCAATGTAACGTACTTTCACGTTTTGTACCATTCTACCCCACGAAACTTGTTTAACAGGCTAGCAAGTTTTTTTTCCCACAAAAGCTACCACGTTGGTTTTCCACTATATATTATATATTTGTAAAAGCCATCAAATAGCCATATACTTTCTAAAATTTACTCTTATGGTATGTGTGTCGAAAATAACTAAAAATTTGGTTTTTTTTTACGTTTTCATTCGTTTTTGCACGTTTTCATCAGGTTTGGACATTTTCGTTCGTTTTCAAACGTTTTTGTCCATTTTTACACTTTTTCGTCTATTTACACGTTTTCATCCGTTTTTCCACGTTTTCTCTTGTTTTTACACGTTTTCTTCTGTTTTTGCACGTTTTCACTCGTTTTTACACGTTTTCATCCGTTATTGCATGTTTTCATACTTTTGTACACGTTTTTGTTCGGTTTTACATGTTTTCGTCTTTTTTTTTTTCGTGTTTTGTCTGTTTTTGCTCGTTTTTCTCCATTTTTATACGTTTTCATCTGTTGTTACACGTTTTCACTAGTTTTGCACGTTTTTGTTCATTTTTTATTCGTCTTCATCCGTTTTCATACGTTTTTATACGAATTAAAAACATGCCAAAAACAGACTAAAATGTAAGAAAACGGATGAAAACATGTAAAAACAGATGAAAACGTGAAAAAAATGGAGGAAAACATGTAAATATGGACAAAAATGTGCAAAAACAAACGACAAAGTGCAAAAACGGATAAAACGTGCAAAAACGATCGACAACGTGTTAAAACGGACAAAAACATGTAAAAACGAACGAAAACATGCAAAAACAGAATAGAACGTAAGAAAACGAATGAAAACGTGTAAAAACCGATGAAAACGTGTAAATATGGACGAAAACGTGCAAAAACGGACGAAAACGTGCAAAAACGAACAACATATAAAAACGGACAAAAGCGTGTAAAAACGAATGACAACGTGTAAAAACGGACAAAAATATGCAAAAACGGAAAAAACGTGCAAAAACGGACGAAAACATAAGAAAACGGATGAAAACGTGTAAAAATAGATGAAAAAGTGTATAAAAATGTAAAAATAGATGAAAAGGTGTATCAAAATGGATGAAAACGTATAAAAACGAATAAAAACTTATAAAAGTGGACGAAAATAGTACGCGTACTAGATCGGTACATTTGAAAAAGTACGTTGCTATTTACTCTAGTATTAAATATGTCACATAGGCATTTTTCCCGGTTTTCAAACTTTTTTCCCGGTAACCGGTAACTTTTTGGTAGAATGGAACAAAAAATGAAAGTACGTTACATTGAGTGAGACAAAAAAAAGTACGCGTACTAAAATGGAACATTTGAAAAAGTATGTTGCTATTGTACGGCTAAATCCCTAAATTCAAAACATTACTATGCAATATACAATCGCGTAGCTAAATTATAAAATATGGAATTTTCAACCTGAAGAACTATAAAAAAGAAAAAAAAAGAAAAAATCAAATGCTGTGTACAGTACTTGTTACAAATATTTGTGAGATTATAACAAGGTTCCGTGACCTGATGTACAGTACGTGTACAGGAAGCAAATAAAAAAAAAATTCTTGTATGTTTTAGGGTTTTGGAGAATATAACATTTTGTGTTAAGACTTCTAACTTTATAGGTTAATTTCGCTAAATGTTGTGGTTATTCTTTTTCTAACAGCAATTTATTAAAGAACAAATTAGATGAAGCTAGAGATAATTAAAAAACGAATTGCACCAATGTTTGTACAAGCTAAGATTGGATTGTTAATCCACTCTACCTAAAATGCTTTGAGACTCGTATTTCTATTAATTACTGTATGTAAGAGTGTGATAGAATTTTCATCTCATCAGTTAGAGCATCCTTTCTAGGTGGCTTTAAATCAAAGCACACATGATTTCGATATCTCTAATGATCCAATTTATTGTTTCAACAACCACGTCAAAACACCATTTTGCCAATTGGTTAAAAGGTACCGAATCACTCCACTTGATTAGGCTTGGAACATCTTTAGGATAGTCATCCTAACCCCCACCATCTTTTAACCACAAACCATAAACCAAAACCAATTAAACAATCTACGAAAAGATGTTGGGAGACCTCTAGAGCTTGATTACAAATAACATCGAACCGAGTCAAAATCATTTGGATATACTCTTGGCTTTTGAATAACCAGGTTTTTAGCAGTGTTGCAAAAATCGGCTTAGGTGACCGATTAATCGCTAAGCGGGGATTAACCGCTCCGACTTTTACTAATCGACCTTATTAATCAGTTTGGTCAAAAGTTGTCAACATACCAATTAATAGGATAAAAATTGGCTAAATCGGATAAATCGACTGATTGATTCTGAACGGTCAACCTAAACTGACCAGGTGATGGTCAACCGAGGTCAAACGTATAAAACCAACTCTCCGTCGAAGTATAGTGGCTTCCCCGGGTCGTTATGTCCCGACGAGGTGTGGATGGTATTGAAAACGAGTTTGTGATCGGGTGAATTTGGACAGGAAAGGGTATATAAGGGTTTGTAATTGATTACACTACTGAAATATAAAAGAAAATAGCTTAAGCAAGCTATAATAACAAGTACGTAAAACTAGAAAACCTAGAAACGCTTAAAACCTAAAAACGTGCGCGTTGAATTTAAAGTTACGTAAGCGTACGAAATAAAACGCGAGTTTTGTGAAATAAAATACCTACGGCTATGAAAATTACATTTTTACAATCCTAATGATAAAAGAAAATTTTTAGAAAAAGAAAAATAATTTTTACACTATTTAATTAATTACTATTTAATTACTAATTAATAATATTTAAATTACACTAATTATGAAATTAAGCTAGAAAAATGAAAATTTAATTCTAAAAATCCTAAAATAATATAAAAGTAATTTTAAAACTAAAAATATATTTTTCTTACTTTTTCTCTATTTATTATTAATTAACTACTATTTATTAATTAACTAAAATTAAGAAAAATAGAAAATGAACAGTGAAAATTATGAAAAATTTCCTAAAATTATTTTATGACATATAAAACCTAGGAAAATTATAAAAAGTACTGTTGTTAAGTAAAAATTAATAAACCTAATTAACTATCTAATATTACTTAATTATTAATAAACTAATACTAATTATAATAAATACTAAATGAAAGGATAAAAATCTGAAAAAATTCCTACAATTACTTTAATATACTAGGAATTTAATAAAAATATAAAAACATATAAGTACTTGACAATAATATAAAAAGAAAAATTAAAAAGCTAAATTATGTTAAATAGAAGCTATCACTAGAAATTAAAATGAGCTTTTTTGGAATTTTCTTTTACAAGCCTATTAAACTACTGAAATGAGGAAACTTTTGTGAAGAAACCTACTTTGGAACTTAAGAATAAGCTCAGTGGGAGCTTTTGTTCTCCACAGTTAAGCTTTTGAGCTTAAATTGGATAATTTGCACTTGAAAAGCTTATCAATAAGCTACCAACTGAATTTAAGCTTGAAATTAAATGCAAGGGTGTAACAGGAACCTAAAATGAGCAAAAGTAACAAGGTATACTAACTGAGCAAGCTTATGAGTAGAAATAAGCAATCCAAATTAGATACAAACCAAACAGGCCCTGCAATTACTTTTAAGCTAAGATTCAGCTTATCAAATAAGCTGGGAGAGACAATTTAAGTTTGGAACCTTAGAGTCTGGCTCATGGGCTTTCCAAAAAGCCCAAGCTCATCCAATGGGACCCACTGGAGAGCTTATGAGAAGCTTATGAAAAAGGGACAATCTAACTGTGTGTTCATTGAACACAGAAATTGGGACAACTTCCAAGGGCACACAAGCTTATCTAAAAAGCTGGGGAACTCATAATGAGCTTGAAATCTAAAATCTGGCCATAAGGGCTTTCTAAATCTACCACAATCTCAGGAAAAGCTTCACTAACAAATTAGATTCAAGCTTATGAAATCAAGCTTGAACAAACAAATGCCCTGGTGCAGGACAGTCCTAAGGGGGCTACTTTGGGGCATCTACAAGCTATCAAAATGAATAAGCTACCAAACCACAACAGCAAAACTACAATGACAAGCTACCCAAGAGCTTATAAACTGATTCTCAGATTCTTACAAGGTTGTATGGGCTTATGAGGAGGTGACATAGGTGGCTACATCAGACACTTATCCCACTTGACTGAGGATCAGATTTAGCCCTTGATTGCAGCCTTGAATCCAGCTTATTGGATAAGCTCAAAAGCATACAATAAGCCAGGAACTAGTGAGCTAGAACAAGGGCTTCTCAAAGAAACTAATCTCAGAGAATACGCTACACAGGGAAGATGCTAGGGGCTTATGAAAAGGGTGCTTGGGAACTGTTGGTATAGCTAGGCTGCAAGCTGATGTGCAGAGCTTGGCTTGAATTGGTGGTGTAGCAGGTCACTAATAAGCTATAAATAACTTCTAAACACCTAAACAAGTTCAGGGCACAAGCTAAAAGCAAATTGAAGACCCTAATAAGCACTAAACAGTTATTTAAGCAAACCATAAGCCTAAGGCTACAGGCCTAGGGGGCTAAGTTAGGGCTATCAAAAAGCTTGTAAAGAAAATTCATAAAAATGAAATAAAAATATATACATGAAGATAAGCAGTAACATAAGCTCTAAACTAATTTCTAGGCCAAAATACCTAGTGATGAACAATTGAAAAATGGACCTTTGATGGTGTTTGGGACCTTGGCTGCTGAAACAGAAATGGAACAAATGGTGAGATTTGACCTGTGAAAGTCAAGTAAATGGTGTGCTATCAACTATCTACCCTAAGATAAACTAATATGAACTAATGCTAACCACTGACTAAACCTAAATAAGATTCAGACCTAAACTAACTTTTGAAACAGTTAAACAAAGTAACCTATGGGAACCAAGCTAAAACCTTTAGAGCTTTTAAATAACTGAAACCTTGGGACTGAAATCCATTCCAAACATTGCAACAAACTTGGTTGAAGTTTGAAAATAGGGTAACATAATTTTTTGACTAGCAAAATGGCTTGTGCCAAACAGTCCTTATGGGTATCTGTTTGAGTTTTTAAACCACAAAAGCAATTTTCAATCCAAATTAAAACAAGACAGGCATGTAAAGAACTGAAGTAAAACATAACAAGTTAATATCAACTGATAATAAGCAATGCATAATAAGTAAAAAGCACAAGCAGGATTCAAGCTAAAAGCTACAGTAATAGGAAAGGAAATTCTAAACTTTGATTAAACTTAAGAAAAGAGATTTTTTACAACCTGAGAATGAAAGCCAACAATACTTAAACTAAAATTAATTCTAACTAAATTACCCTACTTCCTACTGCCTTTTGAATGGCATACAACTGCTATATTTATATTAGAAAAAAGAGAGATGGTTCCACTTTGGTCTTGTCCTCTTCTTATGTGTTTCCTGTTAGAGTGAGAAGACATGTTGGGAATAAAATGCACAAAGTAAAGAGTCTGCCTGAAGAGCCTGCTAATGATAGTTAAGCCTGCCTCTTCAGTTCTGCTGATGATGAAGATATACTAACAGTACCTTCTGGGTAAGAAGGTACTGCTAGTTAAAGAAGGTCCTGCCAGTTTTCACGACAAGTTGCTATATTTTAATTAGAGATATTTACTTGTATTATTAGTCTTTGTACAAAGTTATACGTTAAGTAGAAGTAGTACAGAAGTCTCAGTAGATATAATGGAGTGTTTTACCTTGAAAAGTGTAATATTAGGATAAGATAAACCTCTAGTATATTATATTAAGCAACTTGACCACTTGTAATAAGGGCTCCTTATACTATAAAAGGAACCTTTAAGACACCTTCTTAAAAAAGAACTTGCATATCTTTTCATACAGCTTTCATAGCTTTCCCATGCATAACTTCTATCTTTAACCTTTTCACGTATCAAAGATTCAAGGTTACACTTGTAATCCTGGTGATAGTTTAGATCACCCGTATTATTTCATCAATAATATTGAATCGTTTTGTGTTGTGCTCATTCTCTTTTACTTATTCACCACCTTTGTTCCTTTAGTGTGTTTTAGTAAATTCCGCGTGCTAACTCACATTCATTCATAAATATCCTAAACACATTACTGAGATTAACATCTCCAGTGTTTGCACAATTCAATACAGAATCCTTCCACAAGTGGTATCAGAGCTAGGCTGATATTTACGACATAAAAGAACAAAGCAAAAATGGATGTTGAGCACATTCAAACCAATGTGGCTACAAAACTTCCATTACTCAAACATAATGAGTTTGAAATGTGGAGACTAAGGGTTGAACAATACTTCCAAGTGCAAGACTATGCACTTTGGGAGATCATTGAAGAAGGAAACTCATTTAAACCAGCAACCACCACCTCCACAGTAAATGATGCACTTGTCACAACTGTGCAAGTAAACCCAATAACCGCTGAAGAAAGAATTCAAAAGAGAAATGATCTTAAAGCCAGGAGTATGCTTCTCATGTCTATTCCAAATGATCAGCTTCTAGTCTTTAACAAATACAAGTGTGCTAAAACCCTTTTTCAAGCTATTGTGGCTAGATTTGGTGGTAATGATGCCACCAAGAAAACCCAGAAAACACTTTTAAAACAACAGTTTGAAAACTTTTCAGCCACACCAAATGAGTCTTTGGACAGCATGTTCAATAGACTACAAAAGCTTTCTAGTCAGTTAGCCATTCATGAAGTGATAATATCTCAAGAAGACTTAAACTCCAAATTCCTTAGAAGTCTACCCTCTGAATGGGCCATGCATGTCATTGTCTGGAAAAACAAACCAGATATTGATTCCATGAGTCTCAATGATCTTTACAGCAACTTCAAGATAGTAGAGCATGAACTAAAGAAGTCTACTAGTTCAAGCTCAGGAAATATGGCATTTATGTCATCTCATGGTACTTCCAAGAAAGTTGATAAAGAAAAGGATAGTGGAGAAGAAGGTACTACCAACACAAATTTTGGTACTGCCAGTACTTCCAGCAGTACCAAAACCATTTTAGATGAAACAATTGGTTGTGCTTTCCTAACATCACAACACAATGGTTCCACATTGACCTTTGAAGATCTTCAAGAGATCAGTGATGATGATCTTGAAGAAATGGACATAAAATGGCAGCTTTCACTTCTTAGCATGAGGGCTAAGAAATATTTGATGAGGACTGGAAAGAAGATTGTCATCAATAGCAATGAACCTGCTGGGTATGACAAATCTAAAGTGGAGTGCTACAACTGCCACATGAAGGGTCACTACTCAAGAGAATGTAGAAGACCAAAGAAGCAGGGTGATAAGGGAAGAAGTTTTGAGAACAAGAACAGGGAAAACAATGAGAACAAGAGCAAGGAAGTGGACATCACTGAAACAAGAGCAATGGTAGCCATTGATGGGCTGGGTTTTAATTGGAGCTTTATGGGTGAAGAAGTGTCATCCTCAAATGAAATGGCTTTAATGGCTCTCTCCAATCCTGAGGTACAAATTACTAAATGTTCTGCTACTTGTGAAGTTTTTAAAGAACTAGAAATCTTAAGAAAACTTTATGATGAACTGAAAGAAGAACAAAGAAAAACTCATCAAGACCTAGTTAATCATAAGTGTGGTATGTCCAAACTTGAGAAACAGATAATTCACTTTAGAGAAAATGAACTCACCTTTTCTGACACAAAAGCTATTCTTAATAGAGACATATTTCTTAAAGATGCTGAAATAAACCTGTTAAGAACTGAGTTTGCTAAAGTGAAACAAGCAAAAGATAATATTCAACTAACTGTTACAACATTAGAAAATGCTTCTGCTTGTACTAAAAGTATAGTTGAGAACCAAATGAACAAAAGAATCAAATCTGGGATTGGATACAACACATGTCCTCCTCCTTACAAAGGAATTCCTTGTCCCCCAGGTTTAGATCTTGCTGAATCAGGTTTACATGAACTCACAAATAAACCTCTAGAAAAGGTAAAACCTGTAGAAAATAGTGAACCTTTTGAGAGTACAAGTAATACTTCTCTCTCCAAAGAAAAGGTGCTCACTGATAAGAGCTCAGATGTTACAACTATTGAAGGTTGTACATCTGATGAAAATAGAAAAGAGACTGTTTCTAAGAAAGGAAACAAAGTAGGTCTCATCAGTCCTTAAAGTGTAGAGAGTATAACAAAGACTAAAGTTGTTCTAAAAACAGTTGAATGTTGTGCTAAATGTAATAGCAAACCTAGAGGTAGTCAGAGAAATTGGAAATATCTTAAGTCACATCAACTTGGTGATAACTTTGTTTTGTACAATAAGGCATGCTATTACTGTGGTAGTTTTAATCATACTCATGCTTATTGTAACAATTGGGTTTCTGGGAGTACATCAAGGTCTAAAACAAGTAAAACAAACCCCAGAAAAGGTTCTGTGAAATCTAACACACCAAAAGTCAATCATACTGTTAGAACAAATGAGCCTGTTTACCCAAAGTTCACTACTAAGGGTGCAAGTAATACTTTCAAACATACACCAAAAGTTGTGAAAAGTCATATTGAAAGGAATTTTGTGGATAAAACACAAGAATGGAAACCAAAACCAAAAGGTTCTGCTAGACCATATGGTCCTGCTAGACCAAATGGTACTGCCAAATTTGGTACTGTCAGACCAAAAACCACAAAATGTGTCAAAAATGAAAATGTTGTTAAGTCCTCAGCATGTTGGATTTGGAGACCACTCTAACCAAATGGTGCATCAACAGTCCTAAAAAGGTTTAATTACATTGATGCACGAGGCAAACCCAAGTCAGTCATGGCTTGGGTACCCCAAAGAAACTAATATGTGTATACATGTGCAGGAACATTCAAATGATATTACAGATCAAGGATATGTAGATAGTGGATGTTCAAGGCACATGACAGGCAACATGTCTTACCTCACAGACTTCAAATCATTTGATGGAGGATATGTTACCTTTGGGGGAGGAATCAAAGGAAAGATTACTGGTAAAGGTACAATTAAAACCAGTAAATTAGATTTTGAAAATGTGTATTTTGTGAAAGAACTATAGTTTAATCTCTTAAGTGTCTCACAAATGTGTGACACAAAGAACAAAGTTCTTTTTACTGACACTGAATGCATTGTACTTTCTCCTGATTTTAAAATCCCTGATGAAAGTCAGATTCTTCTTAAAATCCCTAGAAAGAACAATATGTACATTGTTGATTTAAAGAACATTGTTCCTAAAAAGAGCTTAACCTGTCTAGTAGCAAAAGCCTCATTGGATGAATCTATGCTTTGGCATAGAAGACTTGGTCATGTAAACTTCAAAACAATCAATACAATTGCAAAATATGATTTGGTTAGAGGTTTACCCAAAAAGATTTTTCAAAATGACCAAACCTGTGTTGATTGTCTAAAAGGCAAACAACATAGAGATTCTTGTAAGCCCAAGACCCATAACTCAATTTCTCAAGCTTTATACATGCTTCATATGGACCTCTTTGGTACTACTTCTGTGAATAGCTTGAATGGTAAAAGATATTGTCTTGTAGTTACTGATGATTACAGCAGATTCTCTTAGGTTTTCTTTTTAAGAACTAAGGATGAAACAAGTGAGATCCTTAAGTCCTACATTACAGGGATAGAAAACCAAATTGATAAGAAAGTAAAAGTAATTAGATGTGACAATGGGACAGAATTCAAGAATAGAGTTATGGATGAATTTTGCAAAGAAAAAGGAATAAAAAGAGAATATAGTGTAGCTAGAACCCCACAGCAAAATGGAGTAGCAGAAAGGAAAAATAGAACACTTATTGAGGCTGCTAGAACAATGCTAGTAGATTCTAAGTTGCCTATTTCATTTTGGGCTGAAGCAGTAGGTACTGCTTGTTATGTACAGAATAGGGTTCTTGTGATTAAACCTCATAGAAAGACTCCTTATGAACTTTTGTTTGGTAGAACACCATCTCTAAGTTTTATGAGACCTTTTGGATGTCATGTCACTATTCTCAATACCAAAGATCATCTAGGAAAGTTTGAAGGAAAAGCTGATAAAGGCTACATGATAGGGTATTCTTTGCAAAGTAAGGCCTATAGGGTGTATAATAAATGCACTAGGCTAGTGGAAGAAAACCTGCACATAGAGTTCCAAGAGAAACTACCAAATGTTGCAGGCACTGGACCAGATTGGTGTTTTGACATTGATAAGCTTTCAAAATCTATGAATTATGTGCCTGTCACAGGTACAAATACTAATGATAATGCAGGTTTTGAAGACAATGATGAAACAACTGAGGATCAAGATTACATCTTGATGCCAATTTGGACAGGATTGGATTCATCTTCAAGTCATGGAGGGCCTTCAAATACTACAAATGAAGGTGTTGAAGATGAACATGGAACTCAAGATCAAGGGAATCAAGAAAATTCTGAAAATGGAAATAGTACTGTCAATTCACAAGATGGTACTGCCAGTTCAACAGATGGTACTGCCAGTTCACAAATTGGTCCTGCTGAACCATTAAATGTTCTATAAGATGATTCCTTACCAGAAGATATAGGGATTGGAAACCTTCCAATTTCCTATGATGTTCCTACAACACACAACCCAAGAATTCTCAAAGATCACTCCATTGAAAATGTGATTGGCAGCATTGATTCTGGTGTTAAAACAAGAACTCAAGTCTTATCTTCAGACAATGATGGGTTTGTCCTAGCTGTGTATGAAGAAAAGAACCATGAAGTTGCCCACATATGCCTGTTTTCTTGCTTTCTCTCTCAAGTAGAACCCAAAAACATTACAAAAGCCTTAGATGATTCAAGTTGGGTTGAAGCAATGCAAGAAGAGCTACTTCAATTCAAACTGCAGAAGGTTTGGGTACTGGTTGATTTGCCCAAAGGTTACAGGGCAATTGGAACCAAATGGGTTTTTAGAAATAAGAAAGATGAAAGGGGAATAGTGATAAAAAAACAAAGCCAGATTGGTGGCCCAAGGGTACACTCAAGAAGAAGGAGTGGATTATGAAGAAGTTTTTGCTCCAGTTGCAAGAATTGAAGCAATTAGGCTATTCTTGGCCTATGTTTCTTTCATAGGTTTCACTGTCTACCAAATGGATGTCAAAAGTGCCTTTTTATATGGTACTATTGAAGAAGAGGTGTATGTTTCTCAACCTCCAGGCTTCATTGATGCAGAATATCCAGACAAGGTGTACAAGGTTACCAAAGCTCTTTATGGTCTACACCAAGCTCCTAGAGCATGGTATGAAACATTGGCTTTCTATCTATTGGAAAATGGATTTCAAAGAGGCAAGATTGATCCAACTTTGTTCATCAAAAGAACCAAGAAAGACATCTTGCTGGTGCAGATTTATGTTGATGACATTATCTTTGGATCTACAAATCAGGAATTGTGTGTAGAGTTTGAAAAACTTATGCATAGTAAGTTTGAAATGAGTTCCATGGGGGAACTTACTTTCTTTTTGGGTCTCCAAGTGAAACAATCTAATGAAGGCATATTTATCAGCCAAGATAAGTATGTAGCAGAGATCCTAAGGAAATTTGGGTTTGCAGATTCAAAGGTTGCAAGTACACCAATGGATCCAGAAAAGGGGTTACACAAAGATGCTGAGGGTGAAGATGTTGATGTGCACAACTACAGATCAATGATTGGGTCCCTAATGTACCTTACTTCATCTAGACCAGATATCATGTTCTCAGTATGTGTATGTGCAAGGTTTCAAGTCAATCCAAAAGTTTCTCATCTCATAGCAGTCAAAAGAATCTTCAGATACCTCAAGGGCCAGCCTAAGTTGGGTCTATGGTATCCAAGGGAATCATCTTTTGATTTGGTAGCTTACTCAGATAGTGACTATGCTGGTGCAACCCTAGACAGAAAATCCACAACTGGTGGTTGTCAATTTCTTGACTGCAGACTCATATCATGGCAATGCAAGAAGCAAACAATGGTGGCCAACTCTACAACTGAAGCAGAATATGTTGCAAGTGCAAGTTGTTGTGGCCAAGTTCTTTGGATCCAGAATCAATTGCTTGACTATGGGTACAATTTTCTTAACACCATTATTTACATTGACAATAGCAGTACTATATGTATCATCAAAAATCCAGTTCAACATTCAAAAACAAAACACATTGAAATCAGACACCATTTCATAAGAGATTGCAATGAGAAAAGGTTAATTCAAGTTGTCAAAATTGATTCTGAAAATAATTTTGCAGACCTTCTCACCAAAGCTTTTGATTTAGGTAGGTTTAAATACCTGGTAGCAGGTATTGGTATGATAAATCTTTGAAAAACATGTGTTTTGTATATAAATAAACAAGTTCTGGCCTCTAATCATGGTACTGCTAGTTAGTCATAAGGTACTGTCAGTACAAAATTGATACTGTTAGTTCAAAGTTTGCTCTGTTTTTGCTCATCTTGATATTTAAATGTTAACAATGCTATAAAACAAGTGCTTTGCACTCTGTTCTTTTGGTTTACAACTAACCATTTCAGGTTACTCAAAGCTTGCTAACATAATCAGGATATGGAAATGGTAATCAGTTCACCAAGTTGTTCAAAACTTTAAGAGCTGACTAGTCCAAAGCAAACGGCTCTTGGTAAAGACTTCTCAAATTCGTTGATAGCTGATAGTTTGCTAAAAACTATAAGGTAATCAGTTCACCCAGTTTCAAAAACTTAAACGAACTGACTAGTCCAAAGCAAACGGCTCTTGGTAAAGACTTATCAAATCCGTTGATAGCTGGTAGTTTGCTAAAAACTATAAGGGATATTTTCAAAAATTTCAAAGAGACTGCCAAGTTTTATTTCAAAACAAGGTACCGGTGTTCAAATTTTAGTCCTGGTAGAGTAAAATGGTACTGCTACATAGCCGTTGAGTCTGTCAGGCTAAATTATAGCCGTTGTTTTTAAAAGGGTATTTTTGTGAATTATTCATTTTTTTCTCGAATTAAGGATACAGTTATTATAATAAAAGATCTTTTTGACCGCCTCTTCAATTACTTATCCATAACTTTTATAGTCGGTCAAAAGTCATTTCTCTCATAATCAATCCTTGTCATAATTCACACTCACCTTTCATCTTCTACCAGTACAACAATAAAATCCCACCATCGAAATCAAAATTTTCATCAAACCTTTCACCATGGCTCGTCTAAATTTTGTCAAACGTCACAACCAATTAGCATTTTTGGAAAAGTCTGATGACAATGAAACTTTTCATCAAGCAGTGGATTTTCTAAACAATTCTTATGTCAGGTTTGCTTTACTCGTGAATCCCACTATTTTTGAATCTCAAATTTCACAATTTTGGCAAACTGCTAAACTTAATACTCTTGAGGATGGGATTCAAGAGTTAATGGTCAAAGTGGATGGTAGAACCTTGACTTTTACCGAGTCATCCATTAGAAAACATCTTCGTTTGGATGATTCAGATGGCATTAGTCAACTACCTGATACTAAAATCTTTGAAAATTTGACAAAAATGGGGTATAATGTAACTTCTACAAAGCTTACATTTCTTAAAAAGCATTTTACCCCTCAATGGAGATTTTTGATTCATACCATCCTTCATTGTTTAAGCCAAAAGAAAACCTCATGGGAGCAATTTAGTGGTAACATGGCTGCAGCTCTCATTTGCCTGGCAACAAACAAGAAATTCAACTTTTCAAAATATATTTTTGAAGGAATGGTTAAAAATGTGGACAGTGAAACAAAGTTTTTGATGTACCCAAGGTTCATTCAGTGCCTCATAAACAAATCCAAACATTTGTTACTTCCCCCAAACAAAGCTTTTAAGACTCCCAAACTTACACACAAGGTGTTTTCAAACATGAAAATTGGTTTTCAAGGAGAAGAAGTACCACTTTTTGAGGAAATGTTACCACAACACTCTGAAGAACCTGATCATTCATCATCACATACACCATCAGTACCATCACCCACACCAACATTACCATCAGTCACACCACCATCATCAGTACCATTACCATCTCATCAACAAACACAAACACCATCTGCAACATCACCATCATTATCACATCATAACTCACCACCTCAATCTCCTCCACAACAAAATGTAGATGCTCAGACTATCAGGGAATTAAAGGAGCAAGTGCAGAACTTAGAAACTTCTCTTGAAAGTCAAAACAAGCATTTTACAGAGATCAACACAAAGTTAGTTAAGAGGGTTGAGAAATTAGAGTTGAAAGTGAAGTTGCTGAAGGGTAAAAGGTTTACTCAGTTGGTTGTTTCTAGTTCTTCAAGTTCAGATGCAGAGGGTTTGGGTCTCTCTTCCAAAACGGGGAGGATGGGTAGTTCTAAAGATGAAGAAGAGATTCAATTTCAGTTTCATGAAGGAACTCTAGTGATTGATGAAGAGCCTGCTGCTCAAGAACAAGAGCCTGTTAGCTTGAAAGATACTGCTGCTACAGATACTGCTGAAGCAAAGCAAGATACTGCTGAAGCAGAGCAAGAACCTGCTGGGATTCAGAGGCTATTAGATATGAATTTAAAAGGATCTGATCAAGTGTCTTACAAAAGAAAGAGAAGATCACAGCCTCAGGGGAGGTTTATTGTTTCTGATGAACAATCTGCTGCTCCAAGTCCAGTATCATCACCAAAAGACAAGGGCAAGAAAATTGTGGTTGAAGATGAACCAAAGCCTAAAAGGATGAAGTAGAAAGAACAAGTACAATTGGCTGTAGATGAAGAGTTGTCCAAAAAGCTTCATGAAGAAGAAGTATTGAGGGCTGAAGAAGAATCAAGAATGCTGCAAGAAAAGTTTGATGCTCAGCTGCAATACATCATCTCCATTGACCCAATTGTAAGAGGTGAAGCTTATACCCTGATTTGTGATGAATCTCTTAGCTTAGAAGAAATGACAATCAAGCTCAATGATTTCATCACCAAGAAATACAATCAAGAGGCATTGGATGATGTCTATCAGCAAATCCAGAAGAATTAGAAGAAAGGATTCAAAATGCCACATTCTGAAGCAGATCAGAAGAAATTCTTCATGATATATCTGAAAAGAGAAGTGAACATGAAGGATCATCAACTCAAAGGTAAATCTTTTAATGAATTGAAGCTTCTATACTTAGAGGCTTACAGAAGAAACAAAACCAGTATGGATACACAAGAAAGACCTTCCAAAGGAAGAAAAGATGATCAGAAGGAACAAGCAGAGAAAGCAGAATTGCCTTCTGTTCAGACAAAAGAAATGGTTGTCCATGTTCCACAAATTATTTTTGCTGAACCTTTACATACAAGGCATCCAGTCATAGATTGGGAAATCTACAATGATAAGTTTGGCAAAGCATGGAAGATAACAAGAGTTGGAAACAAGGTTGAGATTTTTAAGAACTTTGAAAATCTTCTTAGAGCATGTAACAGAATGGATTTAGATGAATTATGGGTATTAGTTCAAGAGAAGCTGAAAACCAAGTATAAGCCAGATGCAAAGGAGCAAGAGCTATGGGTGGAGTTCAGCAGATTATATGATCCAAATCCAACTGATACTCATTGGAAATTTCCTTACTATGATTTATCTGTTACATGGGAATACTTCAACATGAGTCATGTTCATCATCTTTCCACTCAGAGTGGAATAGAGCTCTTTATGCTAGGAGAGAAAGAGTATCCTTTAAGCTATGAAGTATTATCAGTCTTGATCTCCAATAAGCTTTTGTGTGAAGAAGAGACTGATGCAGTCAAAAGATTGAAGGAGAGCATACTTGATCAGTATGAAAGCCTTAGAAGAAAAAGATAAGGTTTTTGGAAGAGTTCCCTCAAATCCTCAAGGTATGAATTTTATTCACAAAGAAACTTGGTTATTTTATATGGGAATAACAAGTTTAGGGGAGGATTGTTGGGAATAAAATGCACAAAGTAAAGAGTCTGCCTGAAGAGCCTGCTAATGATAGTTAAGCCTGCCTCTTCAGTTCTACTGATGATGAAGATATACTAACAGTACCTTCTGGGTAAGAAGGTACTGCTAGTTAAAGAAGGTCCTGCCAGTTTTCACGACAAGTTGCTATATTTTAATTAGAGATATTTACTTGTATTATTAGTCTTTGTACAAAGTTATACGTTAAGTAGAAGTAGTACAGAAGTCTCAGTAGATATAATGGAGTGTTTTATCTTGAAAGGTGTAATATTAGGATAAGATAAACCTCTAGTATATTATATTAAGCAACTTGATCACTTGTAATAAGGGCTCCTTATACTATAAAAGGAACCCTTAAGACACCTTCTTAAAAAAGAACTTGCATATCTTTTCATACAGCTTTCATAGCTTTCCCATGCATAACTTCTATCTTTAACCTTTTCACGTATCAAAGATTCAAGGTTACACTTGTAATCCTGGTGATAGTTTAGATCACCCGTATTATTTCATCAATAATATTGAATCGTTTTGTGTTGTGCTCATTCTCTTTTACTTATTCACCACCTTTGTTCCTTTAGTGTATTTTAGTAAATTCCGCGTGCTAACTCACATTCATTCATAAATATCCTAAACACATTACTGAGATTAACATCTCAAGTGTTTGCACAATTCAATACAGAATCCTTCCACAAGACAGCTGGAGCACTTGTGCTTCTTCCCTATCCTTCTCAGCCATAGGATCAATTTGGGCATCACTTCAACCATTTGATTATTTTGTGTGAGCTTTGGATAGGTGACTTGGCATGGGAAGTGGGATTGGTAATAGTGAAGAATTAGACTGGGGTGGCTTGTTTGGAGGTATAAGGGTGCAGAGTGGCAGTGGTGGTGATGATAGAGGAGCAGAGGTCACGTGAGAGGAGGGAAAATGGAGATAAGGGTGTTGAGTGGTTTTGACTGGGAAGGGGTGTTTTTATTTGTGGGTTTGAACAAAGGGTTATAATGAAACGGGGTGATAGGTTTAAGCTTTTGGGTGGGCTTGGGGGTGTTGTGGGCCTGGGAAATATGTGGATCATGTGTTTGTTTTGGGTAAGGTAATAAAAGGGGTTGTATGGATTGTAGTTTGGGCTTGTTACATATTTAAGGTCCATTTAGGTTTGTAGTAAAATTAGTCCAAGGGCCAATTGTAAAAACTGAAAATTCAAGGACCATTCATGCCATTGTTCTAAAGTTATTCCCAGGACTATTTTTGCCAAGTTTCAAATTTCCACGGGTTATAAATGTATAATTTCCAAAATTTAAACCACCCGGGAACCAATTATGCAAAATTCCAAACTTGAGGGACCAAACATGTAATTTCTTTAAAACTTTCACCCAAGGACCATTTCTACCAACTTTTGATTTTCCAAACACCTGAATTGACTTTTTATCCAAAAATATTTCCCAGGGACCAATTCTGTCAATTTTTAAACTCCAGGGACTAAACTTGTAAATTTACAAAACTTTTCAGATTTCTCACCAAAGGACTAAATATGATAACTTATGATTTCAAAAGGACCTTTGGTGACTTTTCTTTCCAAATAATTGCTCAGGGACTATTTTTGCCAAATTTTGAAAGTTGGGGGACTGAAACTGCCAGTTTTGCAAACTTTATACGTTTTTCATTTGTTTTTACTCATTTTGCATCTAAAACATATAAAACACAATTTTGAAATATTTTTAGTATTTTGATGCATTTCTGAGTGTTTTTGTATGTTTTGCAGTTCAGATTTGACCAAAAATGATGAGTGTTTGAGCACTCATCATCGACCAACTCGGTTACGGATAGAAATCAGCCAAATCATGAATAAATTGGCCAAATAAAAAAAATCGGCTAGATCGGCCAAATTGGGCATATAGTTCCAAAATTTTATAATTTTATATATAAAAAATCTAATCCGATTAATTTCCGATTAAACCCCGCCTAACCGATTAATCGATTGGCGGTACCCGGCCGCCAGCTACCTCCTAACGATTTTTGCAACCTTGGTTCTTAGTAAAGCGTTTGTTGTATGTCGCAGTGGTGAATGTATTAGTTTTGTTAATTTGTTATCTTTATAGTAAAGATTTAGAATTTTGTTCTTTGTGTGCTTTTAGAAATGGACTGTAACTAGAGAACATTATCAAAAATGTTGGTAAGAAAAATTAGAGAAGATTAGCGGAGATGACATGACATCTATATGGCATGTACGCATGTCAATTTTCAACTTTTGTAGGTTAAAAATAAGTTTGTGATAATATATCAATACAAAAATGACAAAGTTTGTTAGGTACAAGTTGATGTCATATATGAACATTTGAAAAAAGTAAGTTGTTATTACTCTTGTTTTCATGATTTCATACAGTATAAATAAGTTGTGGATCAATAAATATCGCCACGTACTGATTTTGCCCAGAAGATGTATGATTCGAAGAAATAGTAAGAGAACCTAGATCGACCAAATGCCCAAAACAGGTTTAAACCAATCAAGCCTGGATCTAAACTACTGAGCGACAACCGGCCTAGTTAAGCAAGTAAGAATTAAGAAGATTATAATGTTATAAACTGAAATCAACTATAATTACCCAAAAAATCTATGACTGTCTCGTCGAACTATGATAACGAAGAAACGAGCTTTCTCTTGCAATCGATTGTTGACAAAACTGTTTTATCTGTTTCTCTTGTTGATATGGGTCGCCCTTCAACAATTTTACAAATGAATCTGATCTGCTTGATTTTCACTTGCTATAGCGACATGAAAGTTTGTTGGTTCACGCTGTTAAAGACATTCAGACGGCTTTCCATAGGAACACAAGTGAAGTTTAAGCATACTAACAAAATACTCGATCCGTACTACTTTTCTCACTTCTAGAGAACCCGATATTGATTTATTGGTCGTATTCAAAATTTCTCATATTTCTTTTTGATATATATTTTTGGAAACAAAACATGGATGCTTTTATTTAAACACGTTGGTTTGGATCATTTAAACACAAAGAAATGACCGATCAAGTGATCCTAGAGAGAATTGAACCAACATATAGACAGGTTGCATGTGAAACATTTTACATGTTAGCTACTAGTTATAATACCCGCGCACGCACGGAGTTTTTCCAGAAAAATTTAATTATATAGTATTATCGTTTAAAAACAGAAAATTTTATGTATATTTTAAAAAGTTAGAGCATCAACATGTGCGAAAATAAGAAAAATAGTTAGCCAAAATTATAAATATAACTTTGGCATCGACCTTGTATTGGATTCTTAAGTGTGTCTCCTTATAATGTTATTGGGTCAAAGGATCTTTGATCACATGGGTTTACATATAAATCAAATTTATTTTAAAATTTTTGTTTACTATATGGACATATAAGAATTTAACCGTGAAAATTGTCATATAAATACAACTAATAAGTATGCATGAGTTTTTCATTATGTATTAATATCAATTATTATTTTGTTAAAATTTTATTGGATGAAAGATTTAACTTTGTTTAGCTGAAATAGATGTAAATGTTGAGGTTGATGTTGTTGTTTAACTTTAACTATTGATATTATGTTATACAAAATGTGCGAGTTTAGTAGCATATAATGAGCGTTGACGAAGTTAAAATATACCCCGTAAAGTTTTTTAAAAATGTTTTTCCGGATGTCCGTATATAAACTTTAAATAATAATTACATGAGTCATTATAAATACAATCGCGTATATTTATTTTCATATCACAGTAACTCGTACATATCATTTGATATTTATATTACCGTTAACAATAATTTAACTGTATTTAATATTTTAATATTCAAAACCCGTGTACGTATAAATGAAACTTTTAAATAGGATAAAATTAGTTCCTATTTATATTTAACGTACATAGTAGAAAGATATTTTAATAGATGAATGTTTAAAACTAATATTTATTTTAAAAGTATTTAACGTATATTAAAACTAATTCGTACATTTATAAAATTTTGTAAATTTAATTGATGGATGTCTCAAACCAATATTAATACTCATGTAATTGTAAACAAAGTTCATATTATAAAGTGTAGGGATATAAAGTGTAAGGAGTTATTTGTTTATTATCTAAAGTTATAAAAAACATGAAGATTTATAATTTTACACTTAACCCCATATAATATATTTAAAATTCAACCACTAATGTTTTATTAATTACCTTTTTTTTTTTTTTTTTAAGTTTTTACTTTCATAAATTTGACACTTATATTTTTAGATCTTTTTTTTCTCAATCAAATTCTTTACCAAATTTATTAAAGTTTGACTAAAATCAATTCAATTTTGACTTTCTATTACCCAATCACGTCGCTCGATTTCGCCTACGTGTCAAAATCGAGCTCTCCTATTGGTCCAATTTTTTTTCAATGAGAAGGGATTTGCATAAAGAATACGAAATGATGTAATTCTTTTATTATATAAAAGATTACTCTCAATTCAAAATATTACTAACATGCGCACAAGTTGAAGATGATCCATTCGATAAACCAGCAAAACAATTATGAAATTCGACCAACCACAGTGACGTTTTTACAACACAAGTTTGTTTTGCACCTTTGAATCTTTGCAGCATCCTTGTGGCCATTACAAGTTTACAACAAAATATTGATACATGCATCTCGATAAGTATCAATCCTTTCTTGTATCACCATACACATTTGTGCGCTATTCGTGCTCCGTAATTTTTATTTATTTATTTATTTATTTATTTATTGGTTATATCAACGGACGTTGACAACATTATGATTTATATTACTAAAGCTGTTTTTTTTCCTCCTTCTCCTAACATGGGCTTAGTTAAATATATTTCTTTGCGTGTAATATTTACAAATTAATCTTGGTCCAGATGTTATTTTGAACAGAATAATGTATATTTTGAAACATGAATGACTCAAAAGGTTGCCTTCTTAATCAACCGTATGACTAAGTGATGACTAGTCAAAGCGGAGGTGGACGAATGCTTAGACTAGCTCGAAAATCGTCAAACAACACCCGTGGAGTCCTGTAGTGAAAATGTCGGCAATTTGAAACCAGGTTTGAACATGTAGGACGCGTACTTAACAAGGTTGTAAAAATCGCTAGGCGCTAGTGAGGCGGTCGGGTAGGGCCTAGCGATTAATCAGTTAGGCGGGGATTAATCAGATTGGAATTTTTATGCACAAAATTGTAATTTAGATATTATATTATATTATATGTATAAGATAAGCATAATGCATCAAAGTTAAAATATTTCAAGTGTTCAAATATAAACATAATACATAATTCTTTAAAGTTCAAAGTCAAACATAGATATTACTCGGTTTGTTGACCATTTTAAAGCGATCTTTGACTGATTTTGTCTAATTAATCGGCTTGTTTAGCAATTTTTAAGCGATTTTGACCCACTTTTAGGCGATTTTGTTGACCGAATTTTAAGCGATTTTCTCCGATTAATTCGATTAGACCGATTTTGTCCGATTAATCGGTTTGTTGACCGATTTTTAAGCGATCTTTGACCTTAGCGATTAAATAGGCCGATTATGATAAATAAAGGCGCTTAGTGAGCGATCAGCGCTTATGGGGGGATTAATCGGCCGCCTGGGCCGATTTTTACAACAGAGGTACTTAACCACGAGCTACCTTCTCACGTACAAAGTGAATATCCATTTCAATATTCAATATATTTAGTACGTTGATGTTGTACTTGGTTACCCGATAGAAATATAGCACTTACATTGTCACAAAACACAAGAGTTTCTTTTGGAATGGGACAATGAAGCTCAAGAAGTAGGTTGCGAAGCCAACAAGACTCCGACACAACATTAGCTACGCCACGGTACTCGGCTTCCGCACTAGAACAGGATAGTGTAGCTTGTCTTTTAGAAGACCAAGAAACTAAGTTGTCACCTATAAACACATAATAACCCGAAGTAGAACGGTGAGTATCGGGAAAAATCCAATGCAAAAAGATTATGTGTAGCAGACTTGGTGAGATGCAAACCATAAGAAAGTGTATCCTACAGGTAGCGGATAGTTCGCTTTAAGGCATGCATGTGAGTGTCACGTGGATCATGCATACGTAAGCAAATTTGTTGCATTGCATAAGAAATGTCAGTTCGAGTAAATGTAAGATATTGCAACACACCCGTAAGACTACGAAAGTGTGTAGGATCGAAGTAAGGTTTACCCGAAGTAGCACTAAGCTTACCCTTGGTATCAACTGGCGTACGAACCGGGTTACATGAAAACATACCCGCTCTCGTAATAATATCTTTAGCATAATTTTGTTGACTAAGATATAGACCATGTGAATGCCAAACAACTGAAATGCTCAAGAATGAACTTAACGGTCCAAGATCTTTCATTGCGAACTCGTGAGCTAAAAGGGACATAAGAGATGTCCGAAGAGCAACAATAGAAGTGATGAGTATTATATTGTCAACATAAAGGAGTGAATAAGCCATAACTGTTAGTTGTATATTAGTCATATATTAGTTGGCTAGTGATAAGCATGCATTTATGGGTGATTACTAATCTACCCAAAATAACCTATGTAACCTTCCTATATGTAGCCCATGGTTTGGCAATAATCCTCAAGCAATAACAATTCACATTATCAATCTTACATGGTATCAAAGAATTAAGTTTTACGCCACTTTTATCTCTAACCCTCAACTAAACTCTTCAGCCACCACTTTAATTTTTCTGCTCTGATACCATGTAAGATTGATAATGTGAATTGTTATTGCTTGAGGGTTACTGCCAAACCATGGGCTATATATAGGAAGGTTACATAGGTTATTTTGGGTAGATTGGTAATCACCCATAAATGCATGCTTATCACTAGCCAACTAATATATATAACTAATATATAGCTAACAATAACATGCTTGTTGTGATAAATAAACAAAGAATGGTTACATTTGCTGTGCACAAATCCAATAGTAGAAACAAAATCCGCAAACCGTTGATCCTGTTAATATAAATATTGCTTAAAAACATTATTTATATTTTACGATCTTTGCTAAGTTTTGTTAACGACAAAATGTAAACTCTAGTTTCTAAGTAAATCATAATTTTAGTTTTAAAGACTTGCATAACTAGACATTTGCTACATTTTATATTTCATAAAACACAACACTTTTTATTTCTTAAAATAGAAATATCACATCACATTTATGGAAAGTTTTGTCAATATACATTTATGGAAAGAAAGTGTGTTTGACTAACCATATGTTTGTTTGCACAAGTTTTGTGTTTGACTAAGTGTTATGAGATGTGACATTGTTTGGTTTACAAGATTTATTATAAAACCAACTGCAAGCCTGGCGGAACCCTGGGGGTACACGGGCGGAACCCATCTGAGGGTTCCGTCATATCCGCCAGACCTGCAGAAGGTTTTGCTATAAATACTAAGCCACAAGTTTGATTTTTGGCTTATCACTCTACATCATATTTTCACACACATTCATTCATTCTTTCATCTAACCCTTTAACCTCTCATATGTGAAGTTTCTTTTTGTAGCAAAGAGGTTCACGAGTTCATAAAAAGTTACAAGTATTCAACACAACGTTGCAAGACTTGTTAGCTTAGCATTGTGTAGACTTGTGTAGTTTACACTTCATTTGATTGTGTATTTTCAGTTGATCGGTTAGTATTTTAGTCCTCAAAATACAAAGTGTGACGGGAGTTGTTGTACCCTTGTAAAAGAACTAACGGGAGTGGTTGTACCCTTGTAAAAGAACTCAACATCTAGCTTAGTGTCAGTAAACGTGTATAAGCGACGTGGAAGGTTTTCTCCGCCGGTGAAAGGAGCTTGTTGACTAGTGAAAGAAACTCTCGAGTTGGATACTCGGGGCATGGACGTAGGGCAAGGAAAAAGAGTCCTTGTAGCCGAACCACGATAAATACTCGTGTTGTGGTTTGATCATTTCTTTCTTTATACTTGCATGTTATATATTGTGTTTGTGTATATATCTTTGATCAAACGGAAAGTTTCTAAAGATAATTAAACAAGTTAAAAAGATTTTAAACGGTAAACTATTCAACCCCCCTTCTAGTTTTCCACAGATACCATGCTCGTGGAGCCTGGTTTAAACAAAACAAAGACTTCTTTAGAAGGCACACATGATTGGGACGTTAAGGATCCCAATATGCCATAGGTTGATGCACGTACATTGCTTCCTGCAATTTGCCATGCAAAAATGCATTTTTGACATCCAATTCGTGAATATGCCATGACTTAGAAAGAGTAAGACTAAGTACGGTGCGGATGGTGGCCGGCTTAACGACTGGACTAAATGTTTCATGACAATCAACACCAACTTGCTGAGACCTGCCATCACCAACAAGACAAGCTTTGCATCGCTCAAAAGAATAGCAGAGTTCATTTTATGTCTATAAATCCACATAGAATGAATAACATGCATATCGGGAGTACGAGGTACCAAAACCCATGTCTTATTATCAATTAGAGCTTTATATTCATCATTCATGGCATGGTTCCAATTAGGGTAAGACAAGGCTTGTTTTGGATTTTTTGGTAAGGGAGAAAGAGTGATAGAAGTTGTTAACCTAAAAGGTACCTTAGTTTTGATGATACAAGACATGCTTCGTGTGGTTATAAATCAAGTAGGAATGGGGTGTGAAGCTACTGCGCTGCGGGGAAGCAACTGACCTATGTTGGGTCGAGAGGTGGGTTACCCAGAAAGGCCTGAATGAGAAGAAGCGGAGGAGTGGGGCCTGTCATTGGATGGACTATGAGAACTAGACTCACGAGTATCCTAGGGAGATGATAGTCCAGTACGTGACCCCAGATGTGTTTGGCTCAATCAAATTGTGCTCTAGATTAGTGGGTTGTGTTTGTGATGAAGCAAGCTGGTGTGAAAAAAAAAGGATGAAGTCCTTCATGTAATAGGCGTGTTTAGTTGGTTTGTTAAGGGTGGCAAAAGGAAATTTTAGCTCATCAAAAATAACGTGACGAGATATAATAATCTTTTTGGTGTTCGGATCGTAACATTTGTAACCACTGCGATTTTGTGGATAGCCTAAGAACACATAAGGAGTGGACCTTGGTTGAAGTTTGTTGATGGTGGTTGATGTGAGAAGTGGATAACACAAGAAACCAAAAATGCGCAAGTGGACATACGAAAGAGTTCGATTATAGAGAATCTGAGTAGGGGATAATTATTAAGTACTTTGCTTAGAAGTATATTAATCAAGTATGTGGCCATTTCTAATGCATGAATGATGCCAAAAGGATTCGGATACTGAAGAATGTGATAAAATGGTACGAATAATGTTATTTATAGCTGTTGGGAATTATACTAACAGTTACCATGGCTAAAGAAGAAGTTACAACTGCAGAAGATTGTACTTGCAGTGGAAACTCATTACCACTGCAAGAACAATATATTACCACTGCTTATTAGATAACTGTTAGGAAACGCGTCTAGATAAATATAGAATAGATTTTGTGTATATCTTATTTTATTAGCTTATACTTATCTTGTAGAAGAGGACTCCTTGTGCTATAAAAGGAGATCCTAGGTTATAAGTTGATATATACGTTTTCCTAGAGCTTCAAGGTGTAACCCTAGTGATATCAAGATCACTCGTATTATTATCATTAATAATATTGGAGCTAATAGTTTGTTTACATACATTGTTTATATACAACTGTCTTACTCACATTCAAACTTCTAAGTGTTACTAAGTAGATTCCGCATACTTAGTGATATAATTCAAAGTATCAATCTAACACAAGTTCAAGGTGTTTAGATCCATCAAGTGGTATCAGAGCCAGGCTTTGATACTTTGATTTAGAAGACTCAAGTTCACTCAGAAGACTCAATGGAGACAGAAACCAGTAACTCAAACATTGCTGCTAAGCTTCCAAAGCTTAAGTTGAATGACTTTGAGATGTGGAGACTGATGATAGAACAATTTTTTATGGTCCAAGATTACACACTCTGGGAGATCATTATGATTGGAAATTCTTTCAAACCAAGTTCTACTTCAGAGATGGTTAATGGCAAGGAAGTAATTAAGGTCAACACTGGACCTGTTACTAATGATGAAAGACTTCAACTAAAGAATGATTTGAAGGCCAGAGGTCTGTTGCCGATGACACTTCCCAGAGACCAAGTTGTAGCATTCAGCAAGTTCAAGACTACAAAGACTCTCTTTGATGAGATATGTGAAGTTTTTGGTGGTAATGATTCCACCAAGAAGTCTCAAAAGTCCCTGCTGAAGCAAACTTATGAAAACTTTGGTTCAACAAGTAATGAATCTCTTGATAGCATTTTCACAAGGCTACAAAAGATTGTTTCTCAACTCACTGTTTTTGGAATTGAGGTGGAAAAAGAAGACCTCAATCTAAAGTTCTTAAGAAGCTTAACCTCTGAATTTGGAACCAATGTTGCTGTGTGGGAAGATAAGCCATAGTTGGAGACCATGAAACTTAATGACTTGTACAATAACTTCAAGGTTATTGAACAAAGGTTGAAGAAAGCTGGCAAGATAAGCTCAAGTTCAGGAAGTGTAGCACTCATCTCATCATCTCTTGATGATAGTTCAGATGAAGAAAGTGATAGTGATGATGACAGTGCTAACATTGTTGTTTCCACTGGTAGTGGAAGTGTTTCCACTGGTAGCTCAAAGAGACAGATTGCAGGACTTAGTGATACTACTTTCTATGCCTTTATATCAAGTCAAGTGGGTGGTTCAATCCTCAATCATGAGGATCTGAATCAAATTGATGATGATGATATGGAGGAGATGGACATTAAATGGCAAGTGGCATTACTAAGCTTGAGGACAAAGAAGTTTTGGAAGAAGACTGGAAGAAAGATCAACATCAGTGGCAATGAAACAGTAGGTTTTGACAAAAAGAAGGTGGAGTGCTACAATTGTCATAAGAAGGGGCACTTTGCCAGAGAGTGTAGGAAGCCAAGGAAGTCTGATAATAGGTCAACTTGGTACAAGCAGGACAAGAAGAAGGAACCTACTACTGATGAGCCAAAGGGGCTATTGGCCATTGATGGAGAGAGCTTTGATTGGAGCTTTATGACTAAAGAAGAGGATGATGATTCAGAGTCTGCAATGGTTGCTACAGAGCTTGCACTAATGGCTTTTTCTGACTCTGAGGTACAAATTGATAATGCTTGTTCTAAATCCTGTAAGGCCTTAAAAGAGTATGAGAAACTTAAAGCACAATTTAATGAGCAACACATAGAGTTAACTCATACTAATTATAACTTATCAAATCATAAAAGAGGCCTAAGTGTTTTAGAAACTCAATTAGAGCATTATAGGGCAAATGAATCTAAGTTCAATGATGATATTGCAGTATTAAGAAGAGACTTAGATTATCAGGTTGCTGTTAATAAGGTTCTTAGAGAAGAACTAGAAAAGGTTAAAGTGGCTAGTGAGAATATAATGATTACTAAGCAAACACTGGATCATCAATCCAAGAGTATTGATAAAATTTGGGAAGCCCAAATTGTGAGCAAAGCTAAATCAGGTCTTGGATACAAAACTGTTCCACCACCTCTAAGAGGTGTTCCATCACCTCCTGGTATTAACTTAGCTCACACAGGTTTAGAAGAATTCCAGGAACCAACCATGACCTATGGACCAAAATTTGTTAAACCAGTTGAAATTGAAAAGGTTCAGGTTGAGGTTGATGTATTTGATAGTGCTAGTGACTCATCTCTTAAAGATGAAAATTTAAATGTTGAGTCTAAATCTAGTGTTCCTGAGAATGTTAAAGTGGAGGTTAAGAAAGGTATTCCTGATGTAGTCAAAGAGAAGCCTAGGTCACAACCTAATTTCACTAGGCCCACTACTAGATATGCAGAGATGTACAGAAGTAGGTCACCAACTCCTAGGGGTAATATGAGGAGTTGGAATCATGTCAAATCTAGGCAATTTGGTAGTGACTTTGTGTTCAATAACAAACCCTGTCATATATGTGGTAGTTTTGACCATTTAGCTAAAGGCTGTACCTACTACTTGGGAAGAAGGGAAGTCTTTGGGAATACTTGGGTGAATAGAAACAATGCTAATAACTTAACTCACCTAAATCCACTTAGCAAGATGATTCCCAGATCTGTTTTGCTTCATTCTGGCATCAAACCTATTTCCACTGCTAGACCAGCAGTTGCCACTGCCAGACATAACAACAGAGTTTACCCTAAGCCCCCTGTTACTACTTTTGTTAAATCTACTCAAACAGGGAAAAAGACCTATTTTGAAAAGAAAGTTAACCATAATCAGAAGTAGGTACCTAAAATTTCTAAGCCAGCAGTTTCCACTGCTAAGGCAGCAATTACCACTGCAAGGCCAAAGGTTACCACTGGTAGGTCAGTTAACATGAAAAGGGTAAATGTGGGAAATGCTGTTAAGGCCTCAGCACGTTGGGAATGGAAACCAAAAGGAACCATCACCTCAAACAATCCCAATGGTGTATCAATGACCTTTGATAGATATAATTATATTGATACACGAGGCAGATCCAAGTCATTTGTGGCTTGGGTCCCCAAAATGAACTAATTCTTTTATTTTGTGTGCAGGGACATTCAAAGACTACTAATGATCAAGGATACTCAGACAGTGGATGTTCCAGGCACATGACTGGCAATAAGTCCTATCTTTCAGACTTTCAACCTTATGATGGACAATTTGTCAGTTTTGGAGGAGGAATTGGTGGCAAAGTTTCTGGCAAAGGAACAATCAAGGCTGGAAACATTGATTTTGAAGATGTGCAGTATGTGAAAGAGCTCAAGTACAACCTCTTTAGTGTGTCACAGATGTGTGACAAAAATCATAGAGTTCTATTCACAGAAGATGAATGCTATATCTTATCTAAGGATTATAAGCTTCCAGAAGAATGTGACATTTTGCTTAAAATCCCTAGAAAAGGAAATTTGTATAGCATTGACATGCAGAACATAGTGGCTAATAATAATGTTACTTGCTTGCTTGCTAAAGCCACTTTGGACGAATCAATGCTTTGGCATAGAAGACTTGGTCATGTTAACTTCAAGACCATCAACAAGATTGTGAAAGATGGCCTTGTCAGAGGACTACCAGAGAAAAGATTTGAAAATGACCAAACTTGTGTTGCCTGTCTCAAAGGAAAGCAACACAGAGCTTCATGCAAGACCAAGGCATTCAATTCAATCAATCATCCACTTTTTATGCTGCATATGGACTTGTTTGGTCCTACCTCTGTGAGCAGCATCAATTTGAAGAAATATTGTCTTGTTGTGACTGATGACTTCAGTAGATTCACATGGGTTTTCTTTTTGAGTACCAAAGATGAAACCACAGGCATCCTTAAGACATTCATCACTCAAGTTGAAAATCAATTTGAAAAGAAAATCAAGATCATCAGGTGTGACAATAGGACAGAGTTCAAGAATAAAGTTATGGATGATTTCTGCAGAGACAAAGGTATTAAAAGAGAATTTAGTGTTGCAAGAACTCCTCAACAAAATGGAGTTGCTGAAAGAAGAAATAGAACACTAATTGAGGCTGCTAGAACCATGTTAGCTGATTCCAAGCTTCCAGTGACATTTTGGGCTGAAGCAGTTAACACTGCTTGTTACATTTAAAATAGGGTTTTAGTGGTCAAAACAAAGAACAAGACACCTTATGAGTTGTTCAGAGGAAGACCTCCTACTTTGGAGTTTATGAGGCCATTTGGGTGTCATGTTACTATTCTCAATACCATTGACCATCTGGGCAAATTTGAAGAAAAGTCAGATGAAGGCTTCTTTGTTGGATACTCTATGGTTAGCAAGGCTTTTAGAGTCTATAACTTAAGAACAAAGAAGATTGAAGAGAACTTGCATGTTCAGTTTCTTGAAAATAAAGCAAACATGGCAGGTTCAGGTCCAAATTGGCTATTTGATCTTGAAACATTATCAAATACAATGAATTATGTTCCTCTCACTTCAAGTACTGGAGACAAAGATCTTGAAGATTCAGAAGAATTCATTGATGAAAATGAAGCTTGCAAAGATGATGAAGATCAAATTGTTATGCCACTTTGGGATTTTGGTGATAATTCTGAAAAACCAAGTGATGCAGATGGTGTGAATAAAGAAATTCCTACTAGCAGTGGTAACTCAATTCCCACTGCTACACCAGAAGTTTCCACTGTAAGTCCAAATGTGGATAATCCTTCTCAGGAATCACCAAGTGATGATGTAGAGATCTCAAACATGCCTACAACATATGATATTCCTAGCACATCACAGTCTACCATTCACAAAGTGCATCCACTTGATAATGTTATTGGTGAACTTCAATCAGGTGTGAAGACTAGAAGACAGACAAAGAAAGATGATATTCATGGGTTCATAAGTGAAGTATATGAGTCCAAGAAACATAGCAAGAAGAATGAGTGTTTGTTTTTCTGCTTTCTCTCACAGGTGGAGCCTAAGAATGTATATATGGCTCTAGAAGAATCTAGCTGGGTTGAAGCTATGCAAGAAGAGTTGTTGCAGTTTAAACTTCAAAAGGTTTGGGTTCTTTGTGACTTGCCTGATGGTATGAAGGTCATTGGTACTAAATGGGTTTTCAGAAATAAGAAAGATGAAAGAGGCATTGTAATCAGGAACAAAGCTAGATTGGTTGCTCAAGGATACACTCAAGAGGAGGGTATTGATTATGAAGAAGTGTTTGCTCCTGTTGCAACAATTGAGGCTATTAGATTGTTCTTAGCCTATGCATCCTTTATGGGCTTTACAGTCTATCAAATGGATGTTAAAAGTGCCTTTCTGTATGGAACTATTGATGAGGAGGTATATGTCTCTCAAACTCCAGGCTTTGAAGATCCTCAACACCCAAATAAAGTTTACAAAGTGGTTAAGGCTCTTTATAGCTTACATCAGGCTCCAAGGAAGTGGTATGAAACCTTAGCTAATTATTTATTGAATAATGGGTTTCATAGAGGTAAAATTGATCAAACTTTGTTCATCAAGAAAGACAAGGGTGATATCCTACTTGTGCAAGTATATGTTGATGATATTATCTTTGGATCTACTAAACAAGAGATGTGCAAAGAGTTTGAGAAGCTAATGAAAGATGAATTTCAAATGAGTTCTATGGGAGAACTTACATTCTTTTTGGGGCTACAAGTACAACAGAGTAAGGAAGGTATATTTATCAGCCAAGACAAGTATGTGGCTGAGATTATTAAGAAGTTCAAGTTTACTGATGCAAAATCTTCCAATACCCCTGCTTACAAGACCACTCACTTATTGTTGAAGAATGCAAGTGGTGCTAATGTTGATGTTCACACTTACAGATCTATGATTGGTTCCTTGATGTATCTTACTTCATCAAGGCTAGACATCATGTTTGCTGTATGTGCTTGTGCAAGATTTCAAGTGACTCCAAAGACATCACATATGACAGCAGTGGAAAAGATTTTTAGGTACTTGAAGACTTATCCAAATCTTGGATTATGGTATCCAAGAGACTCTCCAATGGAATTGATCACATACTCAGATAGTGACTATGCTGGTGCAAGTTTGGATAGAAGATCAACTACTGGAGGATGTCAATTTCTTGGATGTAGATTGGTGTCATGGCAGTGCAAGAAGCAAACTATGGTGGCTACTTCAACCACTGAAGCAGAATATGTTGCAGCTGCTAGTTGTTGTGCTCAAATCCTTTGGCTTTAGAATCAATTATTGGACTATGGGTACAATTTCATGAACACCATTATCTATATAGACAATAGTAGTACCATATGCATTATTAAAAATCCTGTGCAACACACTAAAACTAAACATATTGAAATTAGACATTACTTTATTAGAGATTGTTTTGAGAAAAAGCTTATTAATGTTGTCAAGATTCATACTGATGATAATTATGCTGATTTATTAACAAAAGGGCTTGATGTGGGTAGGTTTCAATACTTGGTAACAGGTATTGGGATGCTCAATCCATAAACTTTTGATGTCTAAATACTTTTCAGTGTTGCAGGATACTTTTTAGGTACTAATATTGTTTGTATTGTATGTATGGTTTTCTACTAACTTGTATGCAGAGTTATCAAGTGCACAGTGGTAATTAACATACAACAGTGGAAAGATTGGTGATAATAACAAGAACATAAGAGTACTTTTATTGATTATTCTGAAAGAGTACATCACAACTATTATGAAAACATTGTCACCTAAACAAGAAAACCATTACATCTGACATGAACCTACAACTTAACACCTACTCCATGGGTTTCTTTCCTCTTCCCTCATACTGCTGCTTGCCTTTGTAAATTTTCTTTCTCTTGTCATCAAAAGAGAGTTGTTTCCTTGGATAAGCAAGACCCAGAACTTGCTTGGGAGGCCTTGGTGCTTGAGTAGGCTTGTCTACAGCTGGCCACTTCATGTTGTTTATTGCAGATGTCAATGCTGTAGTAAGGGCCTTTGGGAGTTCCTTGGAAAGATCAAAAGTTGGGTCATTGTCATCATTTGATGAAGAGCTGGAATAAAACTCAAGAGATGGAGCAGGATCAGCTGATATCTTCTTATTTGGCTTCATGCTTGAAGATGTGGCAGTTGCAGACTTTGGTGGAAAATATCCACTCCATCCAGAAGAAAGTTCTTCAGAATCTGAGTAGTAGCTGATTTCCTCATCAGAAGAATCATCAGAGGAGATGTAGATAAGTGGAAACCAACTCATTATGCTGTATAGGGTTTGTGTTTATTGAAGAAGATTGTTGAAGAAAAATAAAAGATGTTGAGCCCCCTTTTATATGCAAAGTCAAGGTCGAATTCTAATTAATGAAGGATATTTACTCCTACTTGTTTTGGTAGGTTGGAGGAGTAAATTTGGTTATTATCGGGTTGACTTTTGGAAGATATTTTTGTGAATAGTAACTTGGTTAAAAAGTTACTTTGAGTTAAGTTTTATGGGTTAAGTTGAGTTGATAAATACAACCCATATTATTGGAGTCATTGGAGTAATAAGGTGTGTATCATAGACACACAACAAATGGTTATTGATTCACCATGTCTAATCAACATAAGAATCAACTAGTCCAAAGCAAACGGCTACTGGTAAAGACTTATCAAATCCGTTTATGGTTGATAGTTTACCAAAAACTAGGTTATCAACTCACCATACATCCATGTGATCAAGAGTTGGCTAGTCCATAGCAAACGGCTAATGGTAAAGACATATCAAATCCGTTGATAGCTGGTAGTTTGCTAAAAACTATGATAAGAGCAGCAAATGTTCATGTTTTATTAACCACTGCTCTTTGATATTTTTGTGAAACTTTTACCACTGCTAGTTCATCAGTTACCACTGCAAGAGTAATTTTTCCACTGATGACTAGCCATTACAACTGTTGTGTCAGTAATCTATTTTTTACTAGCCGTTGTAAAAATAACCGTCATTCCTTATTAATAGGGTAAAATATTTTGTGAATTATCTACTTACTTATTATAAATTATTCTTTTTCCAAATATAATTCTTTCTAAAGATAATTCACATTGCGCAACCTCCTCAAACCCTATTAGTATAAATTCATTATCATACGGCTTGATTTTTATCTTGATTACTAACACTTTCATTCTCTTTTTCACAAATATCATGGCGATTCTAAACTTTGTCGAGGAGCACAACCAAGTGGCCTACTTACAAAAGTCGAATGAGAAGAGTGACCCTGTTTTTCATCAGATTGTGGATTTTCTAAACACAACTCACATAAGGTATGCCTTAACTATTAATCCCACAATCTATGTCTCTCATATCAAACAGTTCTGGAACACTGTGGAGTCCATAACTCTTGAACAGGGAGACACACAAGAATCTGTGGATGCTCTAAGAGCCACAGTTGATGGGGTAACTATTGATGTTACTGAGTCATCCTTGAGGAGAATTCTCCAATTGGATGATCTCAATGGTATCATCACATTACCTAATTCAGATATTTTTGCCAATATTGCTTTAATGGGGTATGATACATCTGAACAAAAAGTTACTTTTAGAAAAGGATGTTTTTGTCCCCATTGGAGATTTTTAATTCATACTCTTTTACATTGCCTAAGTCCTAAGAAAACTTCTTATGAACAATTTGCATCAACCATGGCTTATCCTTTGGTTTGTTTGGCAACAAATAGGACTTTCAATTTTTCAAAGTTTATTTTCAATAATATGAAAGGCAATGTAAAGAGTCAATATAAATTTTTGATGTATCCAAGGTTTGTGCAAGCAGTGTTAAATGAGTTTCAACTGCGACCTCACAAAAGAATTTATGAACCTTCCACTCTTAAGCCAAAAGTTTTTCAAAATATGTCTAAGGCTTCAGAACTTTGGAATGGGCAGGTTCATCCACTTTTCCCTCAAATGCTTGCTAAACTTTCTCAAGTACAGGGTGAGGATGCATCAATCCCAGTTGCATCTCAAAACACACCCAATATTGTTGTTCCACCAATTCAACATACCCCTGCAGTCACTCACACTTATGAGAGAAGGTCTAAACAGCCAACTTCTCTCATCTCAACATTGCATGTTGCTGAGCCATTTGGTTTAGGAACAAGCAGTGGTGGTTCAAGGCTTAATCCTAGTCCAACTAGGGAAGAGCCTGAATCAATGCCTCATGATTCACCTCTCCCAGCATGTTACACAGTTGGAAGTGATGAAGGCAGTGTGCAACAAAATGAATTGATGGATATTTGTACCAAATTAGTCAAGCAGGTTCAAGCTCTGGAGAAAGACCTGGCACAGATTAAAGAACAACATGCCACAGAGCTGAATCAATTAAAGGCTGAGATTCAAAAATTGCAGAATGAAGTTGACACTCTCAAGAAGAAAAGATCTCAGGTGGTATTATCATCATCTTCACCTTCAGATGAGTTTTCTGCAAGTACTACTAAAGTTTTGGGAGATTCTTCCAAACAGGGGAGGAATCCAGATGCAGAGCTTAAGGGGAGGAGTAAAAATTTTGAAAAAGAGTTTGCTGAGCTTCCTGATTCTGATAATGCTCAAGCAAAAGATGATGATGCTGAGACTGAGGGGAGGAAATTGAATTTTGAAGATATGGATGCTGATGCAGGTTTTAACTTTGATGATTTAGTTGGAACTGCTCAACCAATTTCCACTGAAGCAGAACAAGTTCTCACTGATCAACAAATTACCACTGCAAGTGAAAATGTTCCCACTGCTAGTCAAGAAATTACCACTGCAAAGGAAGAAGCTGCTAGAAGAAGATTAGTTAAAGGAAAGGCTATTGTAATTGCTTCAGATCAAGAGACAAGAAAGATTTCTAAGTATGAACAAGCTCAGATTGATTTTGATGCAAGATTAGCAGAGCAACAACAAACTGAAGAGTATGAAAGAAAGAAAAAGCTTAAAGAAGATGAATTTGCTAGCTTTATGGAAGCAACTAGGTTGGATAAACTTGAAGCTGTAATGGCAGAACCTATTTCAAGTGTCTCACCAACTGTCATGCATGAGAAACCTCCATTGTTTACCTATGTGCCTACAGAAGAAGAGATTGATTATTTGATTAACAATGATCAAATAATTAGGAAGAAGGCTATTGAATTGATTGCAAATACAACCTTGGATGAAGAACAAAGGTCTGCTCAACTTAAAGATTTCATTCAAATGAAGAATCAGCAGGCTCTTGATCAAATCATTGGGGATGTTAGAAAAGGTCAAAAAAAGCCAAGGAAACTTACAAAGGCACAAATTATTGCTGAGATGAAGACTTTTTGTTGTCATGTTGGTAATATGAAGATGGGTCAATTCAAAGGAATGTCACATGATCAGATTGAAGGTATTTACTACAGAATCAAAAGACAAGATACTAAATTCATTCCAATGGATCAAGAACCATTATCTATGAAGACAAAAAGGACTGGAGTGAGTCTTGAATCAAAAGAAGCAAAGAATTTGAAGACTCAGAAATCATCTCAAGAAGAAGAAGGTCCTAGCAAGTTGACTGAAGAGCAAGTTACAAACATGTTGTTCATAGAAACTGATGTACTTAACATTGAACCTCTACAAGCAAAATATCCAGTAGTTGGTTGGGAAATCTTTTCTGATAGTTTTGGTGTTGCTTGGAAGATCATCAGAAATGGAAGTGTCACAAACATTTGCAGAGATTTTGAAGATATTGTTAGATGTTGTGATAGAGAAGATTTGGATACTTTGTGGAGAATTGTTCAAGATCAGTTTCAAAAGGATGAACTTGTTGATGTCAAAGCTAAGGAGTTATGGGTTCACTTCAGAAGATTATATGAACCTGATCCAAGTGATAGATACTGGAGATTTGAAGCTCATGGTACAAGAACTTTGTGGAAATTCTATGATTTAAGTTCTGTGCATCATGTTTCTACTCAAGATGGAGTTGATGTTTTTATGTTGGCTGAGAAAGAATATCCATTGAGAGCTGGAGTATTAACAGTGATGTTGTCAGAGAAGCTTAGGTGTTGGGAAAGAACTGAAGTCATAGATGATTTGCTGCAAAGGATCTATGATCAAAGTGTGAGAGTTGATAGAGAGTTAAGAAGAAGAAGATAAGTGTTTGGAAGAATTCCCATATCCTCATGTTTATTGATTACTTGAAGAAACTTATTGATTTATGTATTAATCATATGTTGGGGGAGGATTGTTGGGAATTATACTAACAGTTACCACGGCTAAAGAAGAAGTTACAACTGCAGAAGATTGTACTTGCAGTGGAAACTCATTACCACTGCAAGAACAATATATTACCACTGCTTATTAGATAACTGTTAGGAAACGCGTCTAGATAAATATAGAATAGATTTTGTGTATATCTTATTCTATTAGCTTATACTTATCTTGTAGAAGAGGACTCCTTGTGCTATAAAAGGAGATCCTAGGTTATAAGTTGATATATACGTTTTCCTAGAGCTTCAAGGTGTAACCCTAGTGATATCAAGATCACTCGTATTATTATCATTAATAATATTGGAGTTAATAGTTTGTTTACATACATTGTTTATATACAACTGTCTTACTCACAATCAAACTTCTAAGTGTTACTAAGTAGATTCCGCATACTTAGTGATATAATTCAAAGTATCAATCTAACACAAGTTCAAGGTGTTTAGATCCATCAATAGCCCTTATTTTTCTTTCGGCTTTTCCATTTTGAGAAGACATATATGGACAAGAAAACCTGAAAGTCATACCATTTTTGTTGCAAAACTGGTGAAACAAAGCATTGTTATACTCTTTGCCATTATCACATTGGAAAGATTTGATATTTTTCCCGAATTGATTTTTAACAAACACACTAAAAGCTGAAAACACAGAATATAATTGAGATTTATGTCCAAGCGGGAAAGTCCAAAGAAAATTGGAAGGTCATCAAGAAAGAGAACATAGTATCTATGTCCAGCACAACTCACAATAGGCGAAGTCCACAAGTCACTATGAATAATATCAAAAGGTGCAAGATTAGAGGAAGAAGAATCATAAATTGGTAACTTGATATGTTTACCAAAAACACACGACAAACAAACAGAAGTGAAACTATTCCTATTACATTGAATGTAATTATTATTCATAAGAGAACTTCAAACATTAATGCCCGGATGGCCTAGACGATGATGCCATAAGTCTTGAGAAAAAATAGCAAACATGGACGGAGATTTGAGTTGTTGAAGCAAGGAGGTGGTGAGAGGATAAAGGTCCCCAATGCTATTACACCTCATGAGTGGTGTCCCCATTGGGAAATCCTTCACAGTAATACCAAAACGGTCAAAATCAAGAGAAACATTATGATAACATCAAATAATCCTTATTTTCTAAGTGTTAATTTCCCTTTTATGTTGACTAATTATGCTAAAATTACAATAAGTTATGCCGCCTTTGTTTCTTCATATTTCAGTTCAGGACATGAGTGGTGTCTCCGTCGGGAAATCCTTCACGGTAAAACCAAAAGGGTCAAAATCAAGAGAAACATTATGATAACATCAAATAATCCTGATTTTCTAAGTGTCAGTTTCCCTTTTATGTTGACTAATTATTCTAAAATTACAATAAGTTATGCCGCCTTTATTTCTTCATATTTCATTTCAGGATTATTAATAGAGTGTGGAGCGATACTTGGACGAATTAGGGCTCAATGCGGATCAAACAGTGATAACTTCCTCTACCATGAAGATTACGGTGTAACTAAGTGATGATGTTACGTCGTAAAACATTAAAGACTTAGAAAGATTTACTACATTATGAAGATTACACCGTAACCAATGAGAAGATTACGGTGTAAAAGTTACACAGAATGATATTGTGAAGAATACGACGTAACTAACATGGAAATGACGATGTAATACTACACCTAAGAAGATTATGACAACCAATTACTAGGTTACACCGTAAGTGTTGATAAACTTAAAGACTATGACATAACCAGTACATAGGGTTAGGCAGTGACTTTGTCGGGCTTTTTATGCCTATATATACCACATGAATTTTTGCAATCCAAGATATCTCCCATTTCCCAAACCTAAACTAGGGTTTGGGGAGAGTAACCACAAAAGAAGAATCAAGGTTTAGGAGGTCGGAAGAATGAAGTTTACGTCTACTATCATCATTGTATTCGATTTTGAATTCTTGTATGTTATTCTAGTAATCATATGATGAATTCTTTCTGTTAATTCAAGTTTTAGTTGTGTTATTTATTCTCTTTTATTTCTCTTTATAGTCATCTTCTTTGCCCATTCATAGACACACTAGTTTCAGTAGTGTTCAAAGCTTTTTAGTATCTAGTAGGCTAGGAGAATTGACCATAGGACCCTAGCCTACTAGATTGCAAAGAATAGGAGAAATTGGCCATAGTATAACCATCATTTGTGTATGAATTGACCATAGGATCACCTATCAAGTTGAGGCACTTAATAAGTTAGGGGAAATCTAAGATCTGAGAGGCCGGATTTCTAAAGAATGAGGTCTATTAGATTTGGCACTTAATGACTTGAGCTAGTCTGCCTGCAAGCTTTAATAATCACTTAGGATCAGACCTATGTTATCTGAGTAGGATTCTAGGGATATAGGCTAGACGAATTGACCATAGGAGTCTAGTGATAACTATCCACTATAAAGAGCTTAAGAAATTAGAAGTATATGAATCTAAAGTCTTGGTTAGCTTTATATATCTTCCTACTTTCTATCCTTTTATTTTAATTATGTTAAAATAGGTCTTTAATAAATACTATAAATCTTCTCTTACTCGAACCTTTAATAATACAAATACCTAGATCTTTAGAACAACAGCTCTTAGGGACGACTCCCGGATTTACCTAGGCTTTATTACACTCGATCGGGTTCTCTGCCCGTGAGTATGTGTTAATCCTTGTATGTCTTAGTTTATAAATTTAAAGCAGGATGAAAAAATACGCATCGCATTATTATCAATATATAAGCGACGAACATAGATTAAATTTTTAATGAGGATAGGAGCATGAAGGACATTTTTAGTCACAGGGGACGATGTGGGTTTCAAATGATGGTGTGACTAGAACCTTTAATTGGAATGCCATGACCATTGTCAACTAGGGGTGAGCAACAAATCAAAAAATTCGAATAAACCGAAAACCGAAACCAAACCGAACCGTAAATAACTAAACCGGACTAATAACCGAACCGAATTTACCAAAACCGAACCAAACCGAACTTTTAATTCGGTTCTCGGTTTGGATATGGCTTTTGTAATCAAAACCGAAAACCGAATTCATATAAACTTATCTATATATATATATATATATATATATATATATATATATATATATATATATATATATATATATATATATATATAGGGTGAGGATCAGGTACGTTTTTGTCTTTTAGTGCGGATGGTACGGACGAATCTCAGCCCTCCATCTAGTCAACCATCTGAAAAAAGCAGAGTGGCAATATCGTAAATATCCTGTCTTTTTTTAAGATCGTTACTATCGTATTAGCTTTTTTTCTGAAAAAAATCTGAAAAAATTAAAAAAATAAAGAGGACACCAAATAATTAAGAATCGCTGAAAAAAATTTCAAAAAAAAATCGTTTTCATCGTTAAACGTATTGTGATATCAGAATCTGATTTTGACTTTTTTACAAAAGTCAAGATCTGGTCAAGATCAGATCTTGACTTTTGTAAAAAAATCAAAATCAGATTCTGAAAACTTTTTTTTTAAATAAAAAATTTAATATCACAATAACTTTTTTAATATCGTAAAAACTTTTTCTTAATAAAAATTGTTAATATCGCCGTAACTATCATGTTTTCTTAATATCAAAGTTAATTTTTTTTAATATCACTTTAACTTTCAAGATCAGATCTTGACTTTTGTAAAAAAGTCAAAATCAGATTTAAGAAACTTTTTTTTAATAAAAAATTTAATATCACAATAACTTTTTTAATATCGTATAAACTTTTTCTTAATAAAAATTGTTAATATCGCCGTAACTATCATGCTTTCTTAATATCAAAGTTAATTTTTTTTTTAATATCACTTTAACTTTTTCTTAATATCGTAATATCACGGTTCATTTTTACATGTAAAAAAGCTTAATATCACGGTACCACTCATAATATCGTTAATATCACATTAGCACTCATAATCAAAAAAGAAAAAAGTGCTCAGAAAAATCTGAAAAAATAAAAAAATAAAAGAACACAACTAGAGTAAGGATCGCTGAGAAGGAAAAAAATCAAAAAAATCGTTTTCATGATCAATTGGTACCGTGATATTAGCGTCAGATCTTGACTTTTTTACAAAAAGTCAAGATCATATCTGAAATGGGCGGTCCAGATCCATCCGCACGTCCGCACTAAAAAATTGTATCCGTACGTGATCCTCTCTCTCTCTCTCTCTCTATATATATATATATATATATATATATATATATATATATATATATATATATATATAACAATAAAATTTTATCATAATATTAAAAAATACTTTTTATTTGAAATAACTTTTTTGGCTAAATATATTTGTGTATATATATATATATATATATATATATATATATATATATATATATATATATATATATATATATATATATATATATATATATATATATATATATATATTTTTAATAAAGTGTGTAATTCAGACTAAACCGAAAATTAAACCGAACTAGAACTCAACCAAACCGAACCGAAAACCGAATTTGAATTCGGTTTGGTTTGGTTCACGGTTTGACCCTAAAAAAGCTTTTAACCGAACTAACGGAACTGATTAACCGAATAACCCAAAAATCGAACCGAAGAACACCCCTATTGCCAACAATAATTTGTCTGGGAAAGTTCAAATGAAAATAAGACAAGAGTATACTTGGTGAAGTAGTCATGTGGGATGAGGCGACAGAATGGACCAGTGATGCTGGTGGGGAGTCTAGCCTGTTGTGGGGTATGGGCATAGTGCCGAGGCCCATGGTTGTGGCTGCCAAACCCATGATCTGAATGGACCCAAAGGTTGTTGATGTTGGCCAATATGATTCACTCCATTGCCGCGATCTCAACCACGACCATTGTTGCCACGACCACGGTTTGTGTTGCCACGGCCACCACCTCGCCCACGAGTGTTAGAACCAAAACCTCGCGTATTATTACCACCATTAGTTGATGGTTTATAAGTGTTTGGTACAGTAGTAGAGGTAACAAGTGTGTTGGCACAACATTAGGTCTCATTGTGTTTTAATGATGCTAAATAAACCTTCCAAACATATAAAATCACAAACGTTAGACAAAAACCAACCAACCCAACAACTGGGCCTGGCGCACTACTGGTGCTCCGACGCACCAGCGACGCGCCAGCCCACTGTATGGTTCGGGACGGTTTTTGAAAGTTGGTTTTCCCCGTACCTGACAAATGTGGATCTTTCAATACATATATGAATATGGTATGTGCTTCATTAGAAACAGTCGAAACGGGTTTTAGAATTAGAGGGATCCAAATTTACAACCTCCGGTTTTTGGTAAAACGCCAACTAAAGTATTTTGATAAACGATTTGTGAAACCAATAGTGTATATAATGTTATATTAAGAAAAACCCGACCAAACGGTCAATTCGCTCTCTACCCGAGAATGAAAATCCCAATTTGGTCAAAGAAAGTCAAAACACAATATATGTGAGAAATATATGATTTTCTCGGGTTGTTTTATGTCCCAACGAATTATGAATGGAAATTCGAGATTCAGTTCGTGATTGGGTGATTCTGAATAATTGAGAATTTTGGATTTTATGACTGAAATTTATGAAACATAAACTAAAAACAACTAAATAAACAAATAAAACAAGTAACAAAAGCACAAATAACCTAAAATGCGATTAAACCTAAAAACGCGTGTTTACGGGAATTTAACGAGGCTTAAAAACCAAATTTGGGAAAATTAACCCAAAAAAACAAATTTATTTCATAAAAGTCCTAAATACTTAAAAATAATTTTAGAAAAAACATTTGTGTTTTTCTGATTATTATTTTATTTATTATGATTTAAAAACCATTTTAAACTAATTAAATGATAAAAATATATTAAACCAAAAGAGAAAAATCTGAATTTTTGCAGAAAAGTACCTTAAATGCACATAAACCAAATAAGCTAAGCACAAATAGACAAAAATGTAATCTAACATAAAAACCCGTACTTAAGGGATTCTAAAAGCCCGGGAAAACCTAATTTTGAAATTTTAAGCCTAGAAATGAAATTTTATTTTTCTTAATCCTAAATGACTAAAAATAATTTTAGAAAAAAGTTTTTTTTTTTTTTTTTTTTTTTTGAACTAAAAAATAATCTAAACTAATTAAATGATAAAAAAATATATTAAACTATTAAGGAAAAATCTGATTTTTTTTGGAAAATACTTTATTATGAGGAGAATGTAGGAAAAATAAGTTGGACCCAATAGCTTAAAGGAATAAGCTGTAATAAGCTCAATAGTTTCAATGCGCTAATAAGGCAAAAAGGCTTAAAAAGAATTATGGTTGCAAGTGATACCAGAAAAGACCCAAGGGCGCTGGTGGTGTTGTATGTGGTGTTAAGAGGGTTTAGGTTAGATGAGGTCAGGGGTTTTAGGGCTGAGCATCGGGTCGGAACCGACCCGAACCCAAAAAACCGAAAACCGAAATTCATGAAAAACCGGAACCGAAACCAAACCGACGGGCCGTCGGTTCGGTTCGGTTTTCATCGGTTCGGTTCGGGTTTGTCGGTCCATGTGTATTTTGGCTTGTTTTTGTCGGTTTTGGGCCGAACCGAACCGACCCAAAACCGAAATTCATGAAAAACCGGAACCCGAAACCGAAATTCATGTTTTTGTTAGTTTCGTCGGTCCGGTTCGGTTTTGAACCTGCGGTGCTCAGCCCTAAGGGGTTTGAGTCCCCACTCACCCCTGACTTCCTAATTTCCCCTTTTTGCACTTTTTCTTTTTGAAACTTATTTATAAGCTAAAAATAAATCTTATTTGTGAAAACAAAATTTTAGAAAATCTAAAATAAGCTGATAAAGCAGAACAATTATGAAAGGCTTTAAAACTTAAACTTATAAACTTATTAAGCTAAACCTAGATGCAATAAGCTGTAAGTAAGGCGTAAATAAGCTTTTAATGACCTAAGGGAGATCAAATAAGCAAAACTAAGCCTATAAAATAGATCTAAGTGCCTAAAAATATAAAAAGCAAAATAAAAGAAAAAATTAAAACTAAAACAGAAAAAGGCTACAAAGGCTACTTTAAGCTGATCAAAAAGCTAAACCCTTCAAACCACAAAACAGCATGTATGACCAACCAGAGGACTCATATACCAATTATGAAACAGTTTTGAGCTTATATTAGCTTATAATTCAGCTGATATTGAGGCTAGTTAAGATAGATTTTTAGGGCTGCTATGAAAACAGCCTGAAGAGGCCACTTTAAGCTAATGATTAAGCTACAAACTAATAAGCTAAACTTTGAAAATTGAAAACAAATTAAATTTACCAACTAAAGAACAAGTAAACCACTTTTTAAGAAATTTGAAAAGGAATTAAGCTAGTAAAATCTCTAACAAAGAAGGCTGTTGGGAACACTATTTTTGGTTTTTTCAAATATTTAACTCAGACCTAAAATGCACCTAATTGACTCTAAAAACTTTTCACCCTTTACCAAAGGATAAAAACAGACTTATTAGAGTATATTGACCTCACATATAACAACACAAGAGACCTTATGACAGATTTACCAAATTAAGCTATGTAAAGCAGTTTTAATCTAAGAAACTTGGAAAACTTTAAGAAAACTTATAAAACTCTGTAAATCTACTTAAACTTATTTAAAAATTACTTGTAAGACTGAGTTTAAGCTAAATTAACTAGGAATTTTGACCAAAGTTCAATAAAACTGACTTATACTAATGCTAACACCTAGATCCAGACACCCCTTAATAGAAACTATTTTGCTTTTTATACTGATTTAGATCAAACTAGTTTAAGAATTTGAAAGACAAACTTAGACCTAACTTGATTAATACCTAAAAAGCATTAAAAAAAATAACAATAAGCACTAGAAATAAGCAAAACAGATTAAGCTGATTTTTGTGTTTTTTTAGATTTTAAATGAAAGACCCTATAAGCCCTTCCATTTCTGGCTTATCTTCAATTTTTAGCGTATTTTTACTTTTTTTTTTCTTTTTTTTTCTTTTTTTTTTTGACTTTTTTGACTTATCTTTATTTAAACATAAATAAACAATCTAAATCTCATAATAAGCTATTAAAGAGCTTATATGAGCTTATAGGATGTAATGAGAGCTTATGCAAGCTTATTTAACCAAAGTAGAACATAATAAGCACTTTAAAGTAAATAAGACAAGGTATTAAAGGCAAACTGGATTTTTATTAATTAAAATTGAAATACAAATGCTTTTAAGTAAATAAAACAGTAAATAAAGATTACAATAAGCTTGAAAATTTAAAATAAGCTAAAGCACAATATAAGCTACACTAAAAACTACACGAATTGGTATGTATGAGGTGAGTGGCTATTTATAGCTAAGGAGAGAGCATCTAGGGTTTCCATGGAGCCTTCTGAATCTCTATTATCAGCCTTTGATCAATCCCATCATCAATTCCTTCACTCACAGCCTTTGGATCAAACCTCCACGCGTCTTAACCAATAACTGTTGATGCATAATCTGGCGCGGACTGATTCAATGACTCTCCTTGGGCCGTTAGTCATCTTCTCAAGCCCTGAGTAGACCAGTCAACAAAGAGAACCCGTTAGGAGTGGACCCGAGGCCGTATCCCCGGGATCCACCTCCGATGGTCAAGTTAGTATTGATGCGATATGGCTTATGAGAGTTAGATTTAGAGTAACCTGTTAGGTTGTATTGTGTTTGGAGTCCCAGCCCTATATTTATAAGGCATGGATTAGGGTTTAGGCGTAGAGTGGCCCGCTGTCTGCCGGGCCTGGCCCATGTAGGATCCAGTCCGGACAATATGTCCACAAGCCCCCCAAGTTTATTATGACATAGTGCGTGGCTATGTTATGCTAGACTTAAGTTCTGTTCATGGCCACGTAGGCCCAATCAACCATGACGGCATGGCCCATGTATGCGTAACTTGTGTGCACATGGGAGGGACCATACTGCGCAGCCCACATGCGACAGTGCGCACTGGGATTGCGATTGTGATTATCTCACAATGGTGAAGGTGGATCTCGTATGCTGCATCCTGGGTAACGGCGTACCTTTTGTACCAGTAGCGATGCAACATGGTGCGACAGAAGAAGTGCTTCTGTGGCAGAAGTGCGCGCTGTGCGCGAAAAGAATGCGCGCTGTGTGCGAACATTACATTTGTCTTTACAACCGACAAAGGACGTCTCCCATGCGGCAAGATGGTGCGAATATTTAAATCCGTCTTTGTACTGGGCTTGCAATACCTCTTACGTACGATCTGCTTCCAAATATACCTGCGTGACGCATACGGAAACAGTGGTATCTTGTTGATACCCTGGTAGCCCCCCAAGTTGGATGGTGCTACTCTTGTAGGAGCATTAAACTTATATATTCAAATCCTGAAAAACACTTAATGCAAATATTAAAAGTATATGCCGCGAATCGAAACATATAAAATAACTAATGAAGTAAAAGATTAGCGCTAAGCAATTATAAGAGAAGTAGTAGTGCGAATCACACCTATCGTGAGGTTTTACAAACTATATAAGAGAAGTAGCACGTAGCTAATTTACGAACGCAGTACGCTCATGACGATTTATTGATCTTTTTTATTTTTTATTATAATAAGAACAATGGCGCGGATGGACGTACCATGACCACGACTAATAGTTTCTGTTGCACGCACAGACGCAAATAGATTTAGCGTGACCACATAGACTCTAACGTTTTGTGGATGATCGCAGATGACCACGGCTTTCGTCCAGTGCGCTCATGGCGATTGACTAGCATCGTGGTACCTGTACGTGACAGTGCGCTCATGGCGTCAATCTGCGAAGATGTCTCTTACGCACGGCCTAACGCGGGTAGATTTATCCTGACAGCGTTGTTCGTGGCTAAAAGATAAAATAGGTCCGATCGTGCGGATTTAATGCGATTATAGGTAAAATCGTGTTTACCAAGTTAAAAGATTTACATAAAATCTTCTTAATAATTAAAAGATACCAAATCTTATCGATTTAAAAGATATGCAAAAAATATTGATGATATCTTTCTTAATTTTTAGAAAATATTGAGAAAAACAAAACTTAAAGGTTTTGTTATGCTACGTATGAGTAGTCAAAATAAAGTCAATATAACTACGTATGAAAATATTGGTGCGCATGAAAATATTGGTACATAGCATACAAATCAAACAAAGTCAATATAACTTTTGATGTTGCTGTACATGTTTGACCAAAGAATTATTAATAATAGCTTTAGATTCAATAACTGTGTTTTGGTTTTAAAGTTACCGGCTTTTGAACTCGTGGTTGCTTTCCGGTGATGTGAGAGCACAAAACTTGTCGTGGTCTGATTGATCCCGAACCACCTAACTTAAATTAACCAAAGAATGGTCAACTAAGTCAAATAGCCTAGATCAATGCTCCGGGTAATATAATGTATCAACGGGTCGTTAAATCCCGTTGAGGTGTGAAATGTAACTATAGCGTGTTCGTAATTGGGTGTTATTCACAGAAAAGGGTGCGTTGTGAAAATTATGTGGAAATTATTAATAAATATATCTTAGGAAAGCTATGTGAATGGTTACGGGAATTTAGATTACAAGAATTTGAGCTTAAACCTAAAATTATACGCTTTAATTAAAAACGTATTCAGATTAACCGCACAAAAAGTACAACTGAAGGACTGAAAGGGGTAAAAGTGTAAATTTGATATTTTTACAATCCTATTAAATAAAGAAAATTTTAAGAAAAATAAAAAGTATTTTTACACTATTTAATTATTTAATATTAATTATTTTACTCATTATCTATTTAATACTAATTTAATTAATTAGAATTATTAAAAATACTAAAGGCTTAGAAAATTAAGAAAAATTTTATAAATCTAATTAACCATCACGGGAATCCTAAAAAATTATAAAAAACTAATTCTAAGTATTTTTAAGCTAATTAAATAATTATTATTCTATTTATTAATTAATATCTAATTAAACTATTTAAATTATGAAAACTATTAAATGAATAGTAAAAATTCTAGAAAAATTTATAAAAATGTTTTAACTAAAATAAAAGCTATAAAAATTATAAAAACTAGATTATACTATTTAAAAACTAATTATGCTATTTAATTGATTAATATTAATTAAAACTAAATTAAACTAAAATTAATTAGAAATACCACTAAAAGACAAAATAAAAATCTGGAAAAATTTGTAAAATTATTTCAACCTAAAATATAATTTCTAAAAATATAAAAGTGATATATTACTTAGAAATTAATTAAAAAGAAAATTAAATTGATAAATCCTATTAAATAGAAGCTATGACTATTTTTAAAATTGGTTTTTTTGGATTTTTTCTTTTTCTAAACTGATAATAAGCTAAAAACAACTAACTTTAACAAAAACACTTTTGTTTTAACCCAAGGAATAAGCAATTGAAATGCTTATTACATCCACAGTTGACTTTTGTTGACTGTGGAGTGTTTTTAAGCTCAAATGAGGAATGTGGGGTCCACAATGGTTGAGTTTGGTTTCTCTGAGTCTTATGAACACAAATAAGCAAGAATTAAGCCAATGAATGGCCTGAATAAGCCAAAAAGATCAAATAAGCACTTTTCTTAGTTGTGGACTGAGGCAGTTATGGGACAAAGATTTTGGGTCAAACAAGGTGGGGCCCACTAGTCTAATGGTCAAATAAAATGTCAACCCTTGTTCCTGGGTAGGAGGGGGGTTGAAAGGTGCAAGGGTGGAGGTGTGGGACCCACCGGGTTAGTCACAAAAGACCACCAAAGTTGGGTGGATGGTCTAGGTCTGCTGAAGCAGGGCAAGAGCTTGCCCTGCAGCTCACTTTGAGCTTAAGCTCAGGCTTGAGAAAAAATCAATAAAGTCAAGTGCCCAAGGGGACTTGTAGACCTACTGATAGACAACTACTCCAACAAATATCAGATCTCAAAACCTACCACAAAATTCTCAATAAATCATCCCATTTTGGTAAAAACTGAGTTTGGTTCTTTTTGACTTTTTGAGAAATCTTGAATTTTGACTTTTGTGAACTTGCACAGCTGATTTTTATGATCAAACTAGTTTAATTAGGATATATTAAAACTAATTTGAGTAGATTAACACTTTATCTATGGATTTGCTAACTTATGGTTTTAAAAACTTACCACAGTTGACTGTGGTGAGTGATTTCTTGATTTTTGACTTTTGAATCAATTTGTGACCAAGTAAAGAGTTCCCTGAGCCTTAATACACCCACCAAACTAAGTGAAACACAGATGAGTACTAATACACTGCTAGAACTGATCAAATACCCTAGAACCAAACACCCCTTTTAAAACAGTTAATGAAGAAATTTCAACTTAAACAAATATAAATCACAAACAAATGGTCATAACTAATTTATAAGCTAATACTAAACTGCAACAAACTTAAATAAATAGTCTAAACTACTTAAAAGTAAAGATGAAAGGGTTTTTAGCTTACAAAGCCTTCCAAGCTACTGAGTAAGCACCAAAGGACCAAACCAATCAATCCTATGCCCTCCCCTGAGGTACCTAACCCACAACCATCCTTGATTTACTGTGCTCCTTGCTCATACAGTAAATGATCACCAACTTTTTATTTAATTTTGATTTTTCTTGATTTTTTTTATAAATATTTAAAAATGAGCCAAGAGTTGATCAAACAAGTGTGTTAAGTTAATAAACCCTTGTTACTGAGTTTGTATTAGCTTATGAGTCCAATAAACACAAATTAGAAACTTAAATTAGAACTTGATAAATTTAAATGAAACTTTGAAAAATGGAAATGAGAATTAAACTTCAAACTGAGCTTGCATTGATAAAAACCAGTTACATTACATTGAAAATAAACTAAAATTACAATAAAACTAAGAAAAATTACACACTTGAGCTTCTATATGCTTATCAATATATATCGACTAAAAGTTATAGCCCTAAGCCTTCCACATGGTTGCTTTTTGAAAACTGAGAGCCCCACAGCCTTTGCTTTGACCCTCTGACCAAATCCCAACCGTCTAATTATGCTTGAGATGATCTGAGCCCTAGATTGTCATTTTGGCGCCAAAATCACTAAGGGCAATTCTGAGTGGTGTTGGTGAGGGGATTGAGGATGCATTTATGGTGGTGGAGTTGGTGGGTAAGGATATTAATTGTGGGGGGTAAAGTGGGTGAAAAGGTGAGGAGGGGGGAGGTGATTGTCGCCCTGGTTTTGGGGGATTTTGTTGGGGGAGAAGGCGGTCAAACGTCTTGTTTGACCCGCGTTGACCTGGGTTGACCGGAGTGTTAACAAAAGATGGACTGGGCCTGGTGGGCTTGGGGAGCAGCTGGGCTAGGGGTGTTTGTTTGGGTTTGGTTTTGGCTTGTTAAAAACAAAAGGGTCCGGATGGATAAGTTAAATGCACAAGGACCATTTTTGTAATTTTGCCAAACTTGAGGACTGAAGTTGTAACTTTTCCCAATACTCTCCAAAGGATCAATTTTGCCAAGTACCAATAACCCAAGGACCAAATTTGCATTTTTCCACATATTAAAATTTCAAAAAATCCCAGGGACTACTTTTGCCGTTTTTGGATTTTCAGGGACTAATTATGTAATTTTTGAAAACTTGCAACCCAATTATAATATTTTGTGATTATTTGACTTTTAAAACCTTGGGTTGACTTTTCCTTGAAAATAAATGCATAGGGACTAAAATTGACAAGTTTTGAAACTTGGGGGACTGAAACTGCCAATACTGCAAACTTTGTACGTTTTTTCTTTGTTTTTGCACATTTTGCTTTTAAAACACATAAAACACAATCCCTGGGATAATTTAAGTATTTTGATATCTTTTTGATTGTTTTTGTGTGTTTTGGCAGTTTAAATATATCAAAAACGATGAGTGTTTGAGCACTCATCAATCCCCCACACTGAACTATTGCTAGTCCCTAGCAATCTTTTTAGAAAACTTGATGGATTTTAAACTCTTTACCAAAAGCCATCACTTCTGGAGTAGCCTGGTGTAAGAACTGTGGCACACCTGATAACCGTGTGATTTTGAGCAAACCACCAGCTTCCAACGGATTTGTTAAGTCTTTACCAAGAGCCGTTTGCTCCTGGACTAGCCAACTCTTGATGGACCTAGTCAACATCTTGGTGAGCTGATTACCAATTATGGATTTTTCCATGGCCTTTACCACAAGCCATAATCTTGCGGGCTAGCCAACTCATTTGTTTTCGGGGAGTTGATGAACCATACAATTTTGGGCAAATTGCCAGTCGTCAACGGATTTGATATATCTTTACCAAGAGCCGTTTGCTCCTGGATTAGCCAACTCCTTTTTGTCGCTTAGACAAGGCGGACTGCTTACCACAAAAATTTTGAAATAAAGTGAAAAATTTTGAAAATTTTGGCCAAAAACGGGGGGTACTTGAAAGATATTTTGATAAAATTCGAAAGAATTTCCCCCCCACACTTAGAAATGAATATTGTCCTCAATATTCAAAGTCCCGGCGATTATGCCGAAGCTATGAACGTAAAAAGCCAAGATTCGAATCTAACTGCGGACATACCAATTTCACTTTATTTCTATATATATACATTTTTTTTTTTTTTTTTTTTTTTTTTTTTTTTTTTTTTTTGAGACTTATATACATATATACATTTTTTTTCAAACAGCGGGGGGTTGGCCATTCCCCCACACTCGGTGGTAGAAAATAGAAAGAATCAGAGATACGGGTGAAAACCCGTATTGTTGCTAGTTTTTGGTCATTGAGTCGCTAGCTTGACTCTATCCCCGAATTCAATTGTCCTTGGGGAAAGTTTGGAGATCCGGGACGACCATGGATGGTATGTCCTCTCCAAAGTAGTGCTTTAACCGATGTCCATTCACTTTGAAATTTGGACCGTCATTTTGAGATAATTCGACGGTGCCATAAGGATAAACTTTTGTGATAGTGAATGGACCAGTCCATCGGGTTTTGAGCTTTCCCGAGAAGATCTTGAGTCTAGAGTTGAAAAGAAGGACTCGATCACCAATGTTAAAAACGCGGTTTTTGATTTTTGAGTCATGAATCTTCTTTATCTTTTGTTTATAGATCAAAGAGTTCTCGTAAGCTTGATCACGAAGTTCGTTTAATTCATTTAGTTGAACTTTTCTGTGATCACCCGCCGTTCTGAGGTCGAAATTGGCATGCTTGAGGGCCCAATAGGCTTTATGCTCAAGCTCGATCGGAAGATGGCACGCTTTCCCGTACACAAGTTTATAAGGCGTACACCCAATGGGTGTTTTGTAAGCCGTACGGAAAGCCCAAAGTGCATCATCTAATTTGTCCGACCACGATGCACGATTCTCACCTACAGTTCTTTCCAAGATTCTTTTAATGCCCCGATTGGACACTTCGACTTGTCCACTCGTTTGAGGGTGGTACGCAGTAGAAAGACGGTGAGTCACACCGTACTTTTGCATGACTTTGTCAAATTTGTCATTACAGAAGTGCGTACCACGATCACTAATAATAGCACGTGGAGTTCCGAATCGGGCAAAAAGAGCTTTTAAAAATTTCACAACTACTCTGGCATCATTTGTGGGTAAAGCTTTTGCTTCAACCCATTTTGACAAGTAGTCAACTGCCACGAGTATGTATTTATTGCCGTGAGAGGATGGAAATGGCCCCATAAAGTCGATGCCCCAGATATCAAAGATTTCACAAACTTGAATTGCATTCTGAGGCATTTCATTCTTTTGTGAAATATTCCCGTGACGCTGACAAGCGTCACAGGACTTGACCAATTCCTGGGCATCCTTGTAGATCGAGGGCCAATAAAAGCCAGAATCAAACACCTTTTTGGCGGTGTAGTTGGGATTGTGGTGGCCCCCCGTGGGACCAGCATGGCAAGCCTTTAAGATTTCAGCGGTTTCCTGACCATACACACACCGCCGGATGACTTGATCCGCGCATATCTTGAACAAGTAGGGGTCGTCCCAAAAGTAATGTTTTACATCTTTGAAAAATTTATTTTTTTGTTGGGACGACATCCCTTTCACAATGAAGTTACCCGCAAGATAGTTTGCAAAGTCGGCAAACCATGGGGTAATCGAGTCTCTACGAAATGAAACCACATTGAGGGTTTCGAGAGGAAATGTTTCATTTATTTCCTTTTTCTCGAAAGCATTTTGGTGAGGGTTTTCAAGACGGGAGAGATGATCAGCAGCTAAGTTCTCAGCTCCTTTTTTATCACGAATTATGATATCAAATTCCTGAAGGAGGAGAACCCATCGGAGGAGTCTCAGCTTTGCATCTTGTTTTGCAAATAGATACTTCAAAGCCGAATGATCCGTATACACTATGCTTTTAGTCAGAATCAGGTATGGCCGGAATTTTTCAAAAGCATACACCACAGCTAATAATTCTTTTTCAGTGGTGGTGTAATGACTTTGTACCTCGGTCATAGTCTTGCTGGCATAATGTATAGGCTGAAAATGTTTTGTTTTGCGTTGCCCCAAGACTGCCCCTATCGCATAATCACTAGCATCACACATGAGCTCGAAGGGCAAGTCCCAATCGGGGGCAACAAGAATCGGTGCCTCGGTAAGCCTTTTCTTTAATGTTTCAAAGGCTTCGATGCACTCAGGGGAGAAGATAAAAGGAGCATCCTTCTCGAGGAGATGGGTCATAGGCCGGGCGATTTTAGAAAAATCTTGAATAAACCTACGGTAAAAACCGGCGTGACCCAAAAAGCTCCTAACACCTTTCACAGTCGTGGGATGAGGCAATTTTGCAATGACGTCTACTTTGGCGCGGTCAACCTCCATCCCATTTTTTGAAATTTTATGGCCGAGGACAATGCCCTCTTTGACCATAAAGTGACTCTTCTCCCAATTTAGACATAACTTTGTGTCTTCACAACGTTTTAGCATGCTGTCTAAATGGGAGAGACATGTTTTAAACGAATCCCCAATGACCGAGAAATCGTCCATAAAGACCTCCATACTTTTCCCGATCATGTCGGAAAAGATGGCCATCATACATCTTTGAAACGTGCCCGGAGCATTACATAGGCCAAATGGCATACGTTTATATGCGAAGGTTCCATAGGGGCACGTAAAAGTGGTCTTTTCTTGGTCTTGCGGGTCAATGGGAATCTGAAAGTAACCCGAGAAACCATCGAGGAAGCAATAGTACTCATTCCCCGCTAATCTCTCGAGCATCTGATCCATAAAAGGCAGAGGAAAATGATCCTTACGGGTGGCGTCATTCAATTTACGATAATCAATACAGACGCGCCACCCCGTAACCAAACGAGTTGGAATTAACTCATTCTCCTCATTTGTGACAACGGTAATGCCACTCTTTTTTGGAACACAATGGATTGGGCTGACCCAAGGACTGTCCGAGATAGGGTAAATCAATCCGGCATCAAGAAGTTTTAAAACCTCCTGTTTGATAACCTCGTGAATTTTTGGATTCACCCTTCGTTGTTGTTGGACTGCAGGTTTGAAGTCGTCCTCCATTAAAATCTTATGAGTACAAAACTCAGGGTCAATGCCCTTGATATCTGAGAGACGCCAAGCAATTGCTTGTTTATGAGACTTCAAAACCTTGATAAGAGCAGCCTTTTCCTCATCACTTAAGTCTTTGGCAATTATGACGGGTAATTTATCATTACCCTCCAGAAATGCATATTCAAGATGAGGCGGCAAGTCCTTAAGCTCAACCTCGGGGAAGTCATCAGTTTTCTCAACATTTTTTACTTCCTCCTTATGAAGTTGTTGTGGTAGAATAGGAAGAGGTGAGGGATCTTCGTTTAACAATTTTTCAAGCGTGAGAATATCCCTCTCGAGGTCGATATCTTGGTTATCGACTCCATCGGGAATCGAGTCACTCTTGAGAAACGCCTCTATTTCTTCTAAGATGAAGTCACTTCCCTTAAACGGAGTGAGGGAAGGAGAAGAATTGGCTATGATGGGATGAGAAGATTGAGTGAGATTTTCACTCGAAGAATCATCAATGAAACCTAAAATCTCTTGAGCATACTCCTCAGCAGCAACATCGATGACATCTATTTTGTTCACCGATTCACAATCATAATTGGAGGAGTATCTCGATGTTTGATTTAGGTTGAAGGTAATAGCTTCCGTCCCAACACGTAATGTGATCTCATGCTCGAATACATCGATAAGAGCGCGCCCAGTTCTGAGGAATCCCCGCCCAAGAATGAGAGGGACCCTAGAATCGGCATCAAAGTCAACAATCACAAAATCTGCCGGAAAATGGAACTTTCCCACTCTAACAAATACGTCCTCGGCAATGCCAATGGGACGAGAAATCGAGCGATCGGCAAGCTCTAAAGTCATGTACGTGGGAGTGAGTTCGGGAAGAGAAAGTTTCTTCCACACAGAATATGGCATCAGGTTGATGCTAGCACCTAGATCGGCCAGGGCGAAGCAATCAACCATACCCGGGAAAGTACAAGGAATGAGAAATTTCCCGGGATCTCCAAGCTTTTCAGGAAGCTTTTTCAAAAGAACCGCAGAGCAGTTCTCATTCAGAGGAGTTCTTGCCATTTCAAATAATTTTTCTTTATTACTCAACAGATTTTTGATTGTCGATGCAAACTTGGGCATCAAGAGAATAGCATCCGCGAAGCTGATATCGAAATGCAAATCTTGGAAGATTTGGAAAAATTTATCCATTTGGTGATTAGCTTTTTCGCGGAGCTTTTGTTCACTGAGACGTGACGGATATGGAATAGAAGTTTTGGATTTTGGGTTGTCCACTGGAGTTTCTGGTGGTTCAAAGACAACTCCAGGCTTACATCTGGTTTCTGGATCATCCTGAGGTTGGACATGTGCTGTACTTCGTGGGCTAGGAATTTGCACCTTGTCCTTTGTCACCTCAGGCTCACGACTCACTACCTTAGGAGGAGAGGAAGAAGAGGTAGTAGGAATCGCGGGTTCATCATATGAAGCACCACTTCGTGTTGTGATCGCCTTAGCATCGCCCCTCGGGTTAGCGATCGTGTTGCTCGGTAAAGTTGTACCTGAGCCCGAGGGTCGATCATTTAAAGACTTCTTGATATCAGAAATCTGGCTGACCAGCAACTTGTTCAACTCTTCTTGGGACTTCATGAATTGCTTTAACAATTCATCGGATGAAGGCCCAGTTGGAACAATAGCTTGATTCGGATTAGGAATATTTGGAGCTCGATTGTTCGGGTTGGGGCCTTGATTGAAATTTCCTTGGTTTTGATGATGGAAATTCCCTTGATTCTGGTGAAAGTTCCCGGGGTTGAAATTACCCTGACCTTGGTTCCGGTTAAAGTTTCCTTGATGTTGGAAACTTTGATTTTGAAAACCTTGGTTTTGATTTTGAAAACCGTGACCCTGATTGAAATTATTTTGGTTTTGATAACCTTGGTTCACTTTATTTTGGTTTTGGCCACGGTTTTGGGCATTATGGTTTTGATGAAAACCGGGAGGTCCAGGATAATGGTGAGGACGATAGTTCGGGTCCATAGGAGGGCGGTATTGATTTCCTCATTGATTTTGGGACCCGACAATAGCATTAGCTTCATATGGAGTACCATCAGTAGCTGTGCAATTGTAGTAGGCATGCGGCCCACCACAAGTCACACAGACTTCTACTTTTTTAACCTCAGCAGGGGGAGGATGTTGTGGAAATGAGACTTTCTTTGTTTGGGCGAGAACCAAAGCTTGGATCGCTTCAGTGAGCTTGTCAATCTTAGCATCCGTGCTAGATTGACCCACAGAAGATGAAGTAGAAGGACCCGCATTGATTTGAGAAACAATCGGTTTGCTTCGTGTAGAGCGGACCTTGGACTTGTTTTCTATGATTTGCAAAGCTTCTTTTGTGGTTCTACTCAAAAAATTTCCTCCCGCGGAGGCATTGAGAGAATCCTGATCAGCTTGGTTTACGCCATTGTAAAACGTATCGAGTTGCATCAACTCAGAGAAACCATGATGTGGACACTTGCGAAGTAATTCTTTGAAACGATCCCACGCTTCACCAAAAGATTCATCGTATTTTTGAGTGAACTTGGTGATTTCGTTTTTAAGATTCGTGGTCTTGGAAGGTGGGAAGAATTCATTCACAAACTTTTTGACAAGATCTTCCCAAGTCTCAATAGATCGTGGAGGTTGTTTTTCAAGCCAAATCCGGGCTTGTCCCTCCAGGGAGAACGGGAAGAGAAGAAGTTTTATTGCTTCACACGGGACATTTTTGTACTTGATGGTCGATGTGATTTTATTGAACCATCGAATATGAGCATGAGGATCGTCCCTCTCAAAACCGTAGAATTGACTTGAGGTCACAAGATTGAGTAGCCCGGTTTTGAGCTCAAAACTATCAGCCACAATGGCTGAGACAACAATGGCATCTCCGTAACCCTCGATGGGTGCTTTGAGAAGTTCACACATGGGACGGTCTTCCGCCATGGTGACAGTGGGTGTGGCAACAGTACGGATCTCAGATCCGACTGTTGGTGCTGAACGTCGGCGAGGTCTTCTAGGTTTCCGAACAAGCTCACGTAATGGGCTCGTGGACCTTGAAGAACGAGTGCGCATGCACTAAAAACCAATCAAAACAAAAATCGAGGCAAATCAACAGTGAACTTAAACCAATAATCGCAAGCAAGTGGCTTCTTTAAGAAAGGTACACCACACACAAGGATACAAAGGCAAGTTTTAATCTTTTTGGTTTGGGAACTTATTTGTTCACACCCCCAGTTGGCAGGTGTTCTGTCTTGGTTTGCGACGGTTTATTTTTATGTAGAATTATTATACACAAGAAAGAGACGGATGTTTTTGTGTTTTGTGTATGGGTTTAAAAACTTTTGGAAAATATTTTTGGTATCGTTTCGTTTATCAAAATCGTTTTTCTTTAAGAATCACCTTAAAAGAAAACCGAATCAGAAAACGTTACGATTTGTTTTGTTGTTTTTATGTTTTTTGGTGTTTTAACACTTTAGGAAAAGTGTTAATGACTTTTTTGTATTTTGATTATGAAAATATACACAAGTGGTGGTATTTGTACAGTGAAAGAGGTGAGATAATACTAATCTCAAATAACGCTAAAGAAACGCGCACACCTCCCCGGCAGCGGCGCCATAAATTGATTGATCCCGAACCACCTAACTTAAATTAACCAAAAAATGGTCAACTAAGTCAAATAGCCTAGATCAATGCTCCGGGTAATATAATGTATCACCGGGTCGTTAAATCCCATTGAGGTGTGAAATGTAACTATAGCGTGTTCGTAATCGGGTGTTATTCACAGAAAAGGGTGCGTTGTGAAAATTATGTGGAAATTATTAATAAATATATCTTAGGAAAGCTATGTGAATGGTTACGGGAATTTGGATTACTAGAATTTGAGTTTAAACCTAAAATTATACGCTTTAATTAAAAACGTATTCAGATTAACCGCACAAAAAGTACAACTGAAGGACTGAAAGGGGTAAAAGTGTAAATTTGATATTTTTACAATCCTATTAAATAAAGAAAATTTTAAGAAAAATAAAAAGTATTTTTACACTATTTAATTATTTAATATTAATTATTTTACTCATTATCTATTTAATACTAATTTAATTAATTAGAATTATTAAAAATACTAAAAAGGCTTAGAAAATTAAGAAAAATTTTATAAATCTAATTAACCATCACGGGAATCCTAAAAAATTATAAAAAACTAATTCTAAGTATTTTTAAGCTAATTAAATAATTATTATTCTATTTATTAATTAATATCTAATTAAACTATTTAAATTATGAAAACTATTAAATGAATAGTAAAAATTCTAGAAAAATTTATAAAAATGTTTTAACTAAAATAAAAGCTATAAAAATTATAAAAACTAGATTATACTATTTAAAAACTAATTATGCTATTTAATTGATTAATATTAATTAAAACTAAATTAAACTAAAATTAATTAGAAATACCACTAAAAGACAAAATAAAAATCTGGAAAAATTTGTAAAATTATTTCAACCTAAAATATAATTTCTAAAAATATAAAAGTGATATATTACTTAGAAATTAATTAAAAAGAAAATTAAATTGATAAATCCTATTAAATAGAAGCTATGACTATTTTTAAAATTGGTTTTTTTGGATTTTTTCTTTTTCTAAACTGATAATAAGCTAAAAACAACTAACTTTAACAAAAACACTTTTGTTTTAACCCAAGGAATAAGCAATTGAAATGCTTATTACATCCACAGTTGACTTTTGTTGACTGTGGAGTGTTTTTAAGCTCAAATGAGGAATGTGGGGTCCACAATGGTTGAGTTTGGTTTCTCTGAGTCTTATGAACACAAATAAGCAAGAATTAAGCCAATGAATGGCCTGAATAAGCCAAAAAGATCAAATAAGCACTTTTCTTAGTTGTGGACTGAGGCAGTTATGGGACAAAGATTTTGGGTCAAACAAGGTAGGGCCCACTGGTCTAATGGTCAAATAAAATGTCAACCCTTGTTCCTGGGTAGGAGGAGGGTTGAAAGGTGCAAGGGTGGAGGTGTGGGACCCACTGGGTTAGTCACAAAAGACCACCAAAGTTGGGTGGATGGTCTAGGTCTGCTGAAGCAGGGCAAGAGCTTGCCCTGCAGCTCACTTTGAGCTTAAGCTCAGGCTTGAGAAAAAATCAATAAAGTCAAGTACCCAAGGGGACTTGTAGACCTACTGATAGACAACTACTCCAACAAATATCAGATCTCAAAACCTACCACAAAATTCTCAATAAATCATCCCATTTTGGTAAAAACTGAGTTTGGTTCTTTTTGACTTTTTGAGAAATCTTGAATTTTGACTTTTGTGAACTTGCACAGCTGATTTTTATGATCAAACTAGTTTAATTAGGATATATTAAAACTAATTTGAGTAGATTAACACTTTATCTATGGATTTGCTAACTTATGGTTTTAAAAACTCACCACAGTTGACTGTGGTGAGTGATTTCTTGATTTTTGACTTTTGAATCAATTTGTGACCAAGTAAAGAGTTCCCTGAGCCTTAATACACCCACCAAACTAAGTGAAACACAGATGAGTACTAATACACTGCTAGAACTGATCAAATACCCTAGAACCAAACACCCCTTTTAAAACAGTTAATGAAGAAATTTCAACTTAAACAAATATAAATCACAAACAAATGGTCATAACTAATTTATAAGCTAATACTAAACTGCAACAAACTTAAATAAATAGTCTAAACTACTTAAAAGTAAAGATGAAAGGGTTTTTAGCTTACAAAGCCTTCCAAGCTACTGAGTAAGCACCAAAGGACCAAACCAATCAATCCTATGCCCTCCCCTGAGGTACCTAACCCACAGCCATCCTTGATTTACTGTGCTCCTTGCTCATACAGTAAATGATCACCAACTTTTTATTTAATTTTGATTTTTCTTGATTTTTTTTATAAATATTTAAAAATGAGCCAAGAGTTGATCAAACAAGTGTGTTAAGTTAATAAACCCTTGTTACTGAGTTTGTATTAGCTTATGAGTCCAATAAACACAAATTAGAAACTTAAATTAGAACTTGATAAATTTAAATGAAACTTTGAAAAATGGAAATGAGAATTAAACTTCAAACTGAGCTTGCATTGATAAAAAACAGTTACATTACATTGAAAATAAACTAAAATTACAATAAAACTAAGAAAAATTACACACTTGAGCTTCTATATGCTTATCAATATATATCGACTAAAAGTTATAGCCCTAAGCCTTCCACATGGTTGCTTTTTGAAAACTGAGAACCCCACAGCCTTTGCTTTGACCCTCTGACCAAATCCCAACCGTCTAATTATGCTTGAGATGATCTGAGCCCTAGATTGTCATTTTGGCGCCAAAATCACTAAGGGCAATTCTGAGTGGTGTTGGTGAGGGGATTGAGGATGCATTTATGGTGGTGGAGTTGGTGGGTAAGGATATTAATTGTGGGGGGTAAAGTGGGTGAAAAGGTGAGGGGGGGGGGAGGTGATTGTCGCCCTGGTTTTGGGGGATTTTGTTGGGGGAGAAGGCGGTCAAACGTCTTGTTTGACCCGCGTTGACCTGGGTTGACCGGAGTGTTAACAAAAGATGGACTGGGCCTGGTGAGCTTGGGGAGCAGCTGGGCTAGGGGTGTTTGTTTGGGTTTGGTTTTGGCTTGTTAAAAACAAAAGGGTCCGGATGGATAAGTTAAATGCACAAGGACCATTTTTGTAATTTTGCCAAACTTGAGGACTGAAGTTGTAACTTTTCCCAATACTCTCCAAAGGATCAATTTTGCCAAGTACCAATAACCCAAGGACCAAATTTGCATTTTTCCAAATATTAAAATTTCAAAAAATCCCAGGGACTACTTTTGCCGTTTTTGGATTTTCAGGGACTAATTATGTAATTTTTGAAAACTTGCAACCCAATTATAATATTTTGTGATTATTTGACTTTTAAAACCTTGGGTTGACTTTTCCTTGAAAATAAATGCATAGGGACTAAAATTGACAAGTTTTGAAACTTGGGGGACTGAAACTGCCAATACTGCAAACTTTGTACGTTTTTTCTTTGTTTTTGCACATTTTGCTTTTAAAACACATAAAACACAATCCCTGGGATAATTTAAGTATTTTGATATCTTTTTGATTGTTTTTGTGTGTTTTGGCAGTTTAAATATATCAAAAACGATGAGTGTTTGAGCACTCATCATGGTCCCACGGATGGCGTCAACTTGTTGATGCATAATCTGGCGTGGACTGATTCAACGACTCTCCTTGGGCTGTTAGTCGTCTTCTCAAGCTCTGAGTAGACCTGTCAACAAAGAGAACCCGTTAGGAGTGGACCCGAGGCCGTAGCCCCGGGATCCACCTCCGACGGTCAAGTTAGTATTGATGCGATATGGCTTATGAGAGTTAGGTTTAGAGTAACCTGTTATGTTGTATTGTGTTTGGAGTCCCAGCCCTATATTTATAAGGCATGGATTAGGGTTTAGGCGTAGAGTGGCCCGTTGTCTGCCGGCCTGGCCCATGTAGGATCCAGTCCGGACCATACGTCCACAATAACATGCTCTCAAACTGCCAAAGTGGCATTCTTTTGCATCACCCATGTGTCAGACGTGTCAGAGGTCTTCTAGATACCTTTGAATTGTACGGGTAAAAAGGGGAGGAGCAGGGTAATTGGGGTTAAGGATGGTGAATAGTGTTGGTAGGTAAAAGTTTTTTTTTTTTTTTTTTTTTTTTTTTTTTTTTTTTTCTGACCGGGTGAGGGATACAGGTTAGGATAAGGTGGTGGACCGGGTTAAGTGAAAAGGGTGATGGGCTTGTGTTGTTTTAGGCCTGGTGGGATTTGATTTTATTGTTTTAGTGGATTCGGTTTAGGAATAACTAACCAAGTTAGGATAAGGACTTGTTTTACAATAAAAGGACTAAACATGCAAAACCAATTTGAGGACCATTTGTGAAATGTAGTATGATATGAGGGTTAGTTTTGTCATCTTAAGCATAAAAGTGATCTAACTTGTGAAATTCTTCCCCGGCCTCGGCTTTTATTCCTCTTTCCAAATCTCGTACTCATTTTTGTCTGTTTTGATTTGATTTTTGTCCATTTCCTCATATCCATACCTACACATGCATAAACATAAAAACACGCATTTATTTGGTATTATCTATCAGTTTTTGGTTATTTGGGTCTGATTTTGATATATAAAAGGTATGTGAATAAACACATACCGATAACGCCTCTAGCCAAGGCTTTTCTAAACCTAGGAACATCATATATTTCACGTAACATCAAGTGAAAGTATTCTTATGACCATAATCCGTGCTTAAGCCTTCTTTAATCGCATAACGGGTTTACTCCCTTATTATTCAGACAAAGTCTAAGGTCCCTTTGCGTAAATGCATCATTTCTCGTCATGGGATATGCTTTACAATGATGCAAATCACTTAGCTTGTTTGCATCAAGATGATTATTGATTATGTCGAGTTGTGGAAATTCACGAATTATGCGATTATGATACTCGACATTAAGTTATTTGGAATTGTGAGTAACCTTTGATTTTCTCATCCAACACACAACCCATAATCATCATTGTCAATTATTTTATTTCTTAATGACATTATTATTAAGCCTTAATCAATCATTTGATTATACTCTACACCAAACAAATTCTGCAACCATTTCAAACTCCTCCCAAATCTTATCCCCAACATTCTCTAAATATTCCTTGTACTTGCATGTACTTCTTGTCCCCTACATTACCGCACAAAATCTTTCAAACATTCTCTTATCTACATTCAAATCCAACCACTAGGATTTTACCACCTCATCATCTTCGTCATCCTACCATTCATTTCAAATCTCAAATAAACCTTCTCTACAAACCACCTTCCTTTCCTACTTCTCTAACATTTAAATTTTAAATTTGAATCCCAGCCAAAGGCTCCCAATCAAATCACCATCTCATCCTTCCAACTCACTCTCTCTCTCTCTCTTACACTCTCATCCTCACTTTCAAATTCAAATTCCACACACTTCCTGATGACGTATAGTCTATATATGGGCCACGAGCCCAAATGATAAACATCACTAAGGCCCAAAGCCACCATGCGTGGGCTATTATAACTTGGGCCGCATCAATAATGAGAATAGGCTCACATAAGCCCAAACCCAATTAAACTATACACGGTATAGATAAGGATCATCTATCTATGGAATAGATATCCTTAACCCGGATAAGTACCACGTGTATGAAACATAAGGAGCACGAACCCTACAAGGATTCTGCGCCTATATAAAGAATGACATAACTCTCATTCAAGGTACGATTCACAAAAACCCTAAACTCTTTACGAGAACCCTAAATCGATTACTTACTCTCACGTCGGAGTCTAATCATGGGAGACAATCCCACGATAAGCCTAACGGTGTTGTTTATTTTCTTAGTGCGCAGGTTACAAGTACTAAGAAGCTGATTGGTACGAGAGCAAGAGCCCATAATCAGGAACGCCCAACTTTTGTATCAACAAGTGGCGCCATCCGTGGGACCTTACTAAGAACTAAGAACTAGAATGACGAAGAATAAGAATTCAAGCCAGCGGACTCCGCAGCCAGAAAAACGTGACCCCCAGAGGAAGAATCAACAAGATTCGACCCCTAGGCAGGTTGCTGGGACAACCAGCGCACCTGGTCACCAAGAGGCAGGGACAACCCAACCTCTTCCAGTGGTAGAACTGCCTGTAAGCACTACCCAAACCACCACAGTGGTCCCAAGCGTTGAGGAACACCAGCGCACCCTCTTCACTACTCCTCATCAAACTGTACCTACAGTGAACAACACTGTGCCACCAGGCGCGCCTAACCGAGATAAGGTGCCTAACACTGAGGCAGACATTCTTGCAGCAACTGAGGACACACCCAACCTAACGTTGGGAAATTTTGTATCCCAAAATTATGAAACCTTAACTGCCTTCATGCAAGAAGAAGCAAGGAGAAGAGCAAGCACGAGCCTACAAGCTCGACTCAATTTTGGTCCTGAACGCGAACCATCACCACTGCGCTACCCACGAGGAAGACGTACAGAACGTACTACTATCCACGATAGGCTGGGTACGACATCTGATTCACAGTACTCAGAAGACAGCGAGAGGCGCACTATTGTTCACTCCAGACTTTGCAGTCGAGGGATACAAGACCGATTAGGACCTCAGCATTCACCAAGCCAAGGGTCCTCCAAATCTGGGAGTAAGAGAATTCACGACAGGTTGGGAAAAAGAATGTCCCCAAGTGAAAGCCCCTCAAGCTCTTCTTCTGAAAGAAGCCGGCGCAAGCGCCGAAAAAGAAACTACTCTTCCTCCAGTGACTCCTCGGACAACGAGGATAAAGAAACAGGACACTGGAAGTCAAGAGGAAGACGTCGCGAAGAAGAGAATGAAGATATGTCTCTTCCATGGCGTCGCCAGAAAGTTGATGCATTTACACGACGCATCAGCGATTACTCCGACCGTAAACGCAGGCGCATGCCCACTAATGTGAAAACATATGATGGAACAGGTGATCCAGATGATCATCTAAAAGTTTTCGAATCAGCCGCCACTATCGAAAACTGGCCACAGCCTGTGTGGTGCCATATGTTTAATTCTACGTTGGTAGGGAACGCGCGCACATGGTTTAGCAAACTCCCACGTAGGAGCATCGATGGGTTCGAGGAATTACGGAAAGCATTCCGTCTTAACTTTACCCAGAGAGAGAAGTGCGCTAAAAATCCTATTGAACTAGCAAGAGTAAAACAGCGCCAAGGGGAATCAACCAGTGCTTTTATGGAACGCTTCAAGGATGAGTGCATACAAGTCAAAGCATGTACTGAAATTCTAAAAATTTCAGGGTTCATGAATGGGATTAGTAACCCAGAACTTATCCGAAAGCTAAATGACAAAGTTCCCCAAACTTTCGATGAGCTAACAAAACGCACCAGATCCTTCATACAAGGAGAAGCAGCTGCTGCGGATAGCAAAAAGGGTTATTCGAACTATAGGCAGCAAGAACAGCCTAGGAGACAATCCAATGATCAGATTAACAACCGCAACAGGAATTAGCGCAGCGGAAGAGACAATGACAAGTATACCCCTCTCACAAAAACTCTGAGGGAAATATTTGTAACAGAAGGTGCAAACTTTCCAAAACCTCCACCAATGCGCACCGCAGAGGAAAAGTGCATAGGGAATGGATACTGCGAGTACCATGGTCAAAAAGGCCATACAACTAATGAGTGTGTCCAGCTAAGACAACTAATTGAAAAATTAGTAAGGGAAGGCAGAATGGACTACCTTGTAAAAAACATCAAAGAGGGAAAAGACAAACAAAGGAACGGGGGTAAGAAAGAACCCTCCAAAGAAAAAGCTGATACCATATACATGATACAGTCATGGCAGCGTAAGATAAAGCAAAAAGTCAGCCAAAAATTCTCTCCAGAAAAAGAAATATCTTTCCCTACTCTAGCTGCGGACAACGCAGTTGTAGAACCTCTAACTATTGAAATACATACGGGGGGACATGATATCCACCGCATCAACCTTCACCTTCACCTCACCTCCCCCTCCTTGTTTTCATTCTGCGGAGGGGACGTGGTCTCCACGAAGGCTCCATCATCCTTCGTGGCATCATCCCTACAATACATGAAGAAGATAGTTAGTACATATTACGACAAGTAATATAAAAGAAACAAAATAGAAACGCAGATACTTACAGAAATGGAGAGGCCTCTGCAGCCTTCTTATCCGCGCCAGGAGCGGATGTCTCCTCCTCCGCGGACGACTCCGCATCCCCAATCAGGTAGCGTCGTCTCTTCTTAGTGTCACTGCTCCCAGCCTCCCCTTTGCGCTTAAGATTCTGCGCCACCTCTTCCTTCAGCACCTCCTCAGGCTTTAGGATTTCCACGCTGTCAGATGATTCAGCGTGCGCCTCCTCCTCCTGCGCCATCTCCACATCTGGCGCCACGCTCTGAACAGGCGTTACTTGGAGCGGCGGCGTATTTTCAGGGATAACATCCGGCAGCACTGTCAAACGACCCTCGATCGCCTCCAGTAGTGGCTGCTCACCCTCCCTCAGAGGGCGCACTCCCACCGTCACCTGCTTTGGCTTTTCCAGCTTCACCACAGCGAATAGATCCATCTTTGCGCACATAAACAAACAGCAAAACAGAAAGGATTAGTTACTAAATGTGCGCATATAAAAAGACTTACATATTTGAAGTAGAAGGGACGAACACCCACCCCGGCCTTCCTCATCTATGAAGGTTGGCACCTCGTCAACACCGCCGAAGTAATTGCGACTCAACCCAATGTGCACCAAAAACTCCTCCGGGTAAGGGTTAATGGGTATGCGGTTGGCATCAAGAGTCTGTGCATTGGTCAGCCTATAGGAACCGGGTGCGGGGCGCCCATCCCTTGGCAAAGTATCCTGAGTATAAAACTCAAAGGGCGATGGAAAAGCAACGTCATCAACCCAGAAAAAGTGCTCCCTCCAATGTCTCAGGGAGTCTACCTTCTCAGTGTAACACTGAAGCGCCCCCGGGCGCTTCGCAAAGGATACCCATCCATTTGACCACGTTGTGTGGTAGAAGACACGGAACAAGGCTATGGTCGGCTCTATCGCAAGTAAACGACAATTTACTTCAAAGTTCGACACCTTAGCCGCACCTATACAGTGCAGCTGTGAGATGTGGAGGCAATAGTGGTTGAGCAAATCGCTCAGAAAGATAGATATTGGTACGCGGTAATTCGCGTACTCGAAGAAGCGCGTGTATAATCCTATTTTCCCTTCGGGGAAATCGGCTATACACGCGTCAACATCTGGAGCCTCTGGATTCACATCCAGATAAATGAAGTAGTCAGATGTAAACTGAGTAACATCATTCTCAGTCATCGCAGAGCGAAAATCTTCTAATTGGGCAACCATTTTCATAACCTTACTGGGAAACGCACACAATATTACCTAATGAAACGATTACTTTCTTTGCAAAAATACGCTTTCAAGAAAGTGAGCAAGGGTGAGTGTGTGTTTTACTGTGTGTTCTCGTGAAAATGGGGGCGGTGACTATTATATAGGAGGTAAAAAACCCTAGCTGATGTCCACGTGGATTCCACTCACAAAAACGTGTGGCTAGAACTGAAACGGTACATGCACTTTTTCCCGATTTACGAGGGACATGTAGACACAACCCCCGACTTTCGAGGTATTTATTTGAAATATCTATGACTAGGTACATTGCACTCCAAAAATGGGTGGCAATATTTCAATGATCTCCCGCCACGCTTACCGCTGTTGTGATTAGTCTAGCATCCGCGGCTACGAGCCGCGCACACTAGACTGGGGGGACATGATGACGTATAGTCTATATATGGGCCACGAGCCCAAATGATAAACATCACTAAGGCCCAAAGCCACCATGCGTGGGCTATTATAACTTGGGCCGCATCAATAATGGGAATAGGCTCACGTAAGCCCAAACCCAATTAAACTATACATGGTATAGATAAGGATCATCTATCTATGGAATAGATATCCTTAACCCGGATAAGTACCACGCGTACGAAACGTAAGGAGCACGAACCCTACAAGGATTCTGCGCCTATATAAAGAATGACATAACTCTCATTCAAGGTACGATTCACAAAAACCCTAAACTCTTTACGAGAACCCTAAATCGATTACTTACTCTCACGCCGGAGTCTAATCGTGGGAGACAATCCCACGATAAGCCTAACGGTGTTGTTTATTTTCTTAGTGCGCAGGTTACAAGTACTAAGAAGCTGATTGGTACGAGAGCAAGAGCCCATAATCAGGAACGCCCAACTTTTGTATCAACACTTCCCTTACACACTTGCCAACTTACTCCCTCACACAATTCAAATTTGAATCCAAGCATTATTCTCCTCATCACATCCATATGACATCTTATACAACTCATCTTAACGTTATCTCTTCTCTTCTATCACACTCCAACATTTCAAATTTTAAATCCAAACTAAGGATTCCCATTACATCGAGCTAACTCACTCCAATTCATCTCAACCCTTCATCTCACCCTCCATTCCAAGCTAAGCATATTCTCTTGGAATATTCCCTTCTTCTGTTAACCATGCTAACCAGTCTAACCTAACCATGGTTCCTTCTAACCCAACCTCACTCTCTCACTTCCCTCTCACACAATTTGAATTTCAAATTCAAATCTTCCCTCTCTCTCTATCTTATTTCACAATCCACACTTCCTTTTCAAGCAAAGAAATATTCCATGGCATATTCTTTATCTCTTATCTATACATGTGAGGAATACATAGACTACCCCTATCGAATTATCCCTTCTAACTTTTTGTCTTTGATAATTGGTTTTCACTTAAACACATCAAAAAATGTTTTTTTTTTTTTTTTTTTTTTTTTTTTTTTTTTTTTTTTTTTTTTTTTAATCAAATAGCTATATGAGTTTGTTGACCTTGAGGGTGAATAATGTAGAGATTAAAGTGTGAAGTACAATTGGGGGTTTAGCAAGGTTGGGTATTTAAAAGACAAAGATCCCAAAAAAATGTTACAGAGTTCCTAGCACATCACTGGCGCTTCGACACGCCAGCAGCGCACCAGCCTCGGTAAATTTTTTACCACTTGGAATTTTTTCCTATAAATACCCACCATTGCCTCATGTATTCCTCACCCTTTGCCATTATTTCTTTCTCTCTAATTTCTTTTCTTTCAATCATCTAATCCAATCTTGTGTTCTTAATCTTTCACATAACATCATTTGAAAGAACATATCTCTTTGCAATGGAAGAATCACAAGAACCTAATCCACTCTTGTGATTGTGTCGAGTGTCTTTTTAACTATACCCTTTCTATTAGAATCGAGTCTTTATGTTAGGTTAGATTAACTATACCCTCTCTATTAGATCTAGTTAGGGTTTGATACTTCCCGTGGGAAGTCTTAATGGTCTTTGAGGTCTTTGTGGTCTTAGTGGTCATTATGAGAAGATGAATCACGAGATTCTTTTGGGTGATTTTTGAGGGCGGAATACCATTGAGAGTACCTCTTCTTAGTGAGCACCGATCTTTGGCATATTGGTGGAGTGAAGTTGTAACGTGTAGAAACTAGAAGGGGGTTGAATAGTTTCACCGTTTATTATTGCATATTAAAATCGGTTTTCACTTTGTTAGGTCCGTTTATGTTTTCATTGCAAAGTTAGTAGATTTGCTAGTTATGTATTATCAAGTCGACAATATACAAAAAAATAAATGGTGTAAAGGAAATAGTAAAGGAAAGAGCACAACCAAAAGAGGCGCCAAGATTTATAGTGGTTCGACACGAAGCTCACTCTTCGTCCTACTCCACTCCCCGAGTACCACACTCGAGAGTTTTCAATCACTATCTCATCACACTCCTACAGGTGGAGCAATCCGTACATAAGCTTACACCAAGTTTAACGACACTAAGCGGAATGTCGAGTTCTAATCCTAGCTGGAACCAATCTACACAAAAGCCCACATAGCTACACGAACAAGCACTCTTGTCTCTCTTGGATCGACACACAATCCAAGTCTTTACACGAACGAGCACTCCCGTTCACTTGAACCTTTACCCGATTCAAGTCTTCACACATGGACTTCACCTAAGTCCTAATCTTCACATTAGAACTCCATTAAGTTCTAGCTTTCACACCACAACACACAACTATTACAAAGTCTAATCTATATATAACACTTCTTGGACTTTCACCAATGTGTCCAAGTTCACCCTAACACATCTAGTCATGACTCACACACAAGTCGGATTCACAATATTACAATATTTACAAATTAGAGAGATGGAGGATGAATAGAATCGTAACACATGTTACGTTTGTGTGTAGACCCAATAACAACTTGATTCTTGATGACTTCGAGTGTTCTTCTCTTTCTTTGATGTAGAGGATATGAGACTCACTTATAACCACAACCCAACATGTTATAGTGATCAAAGAAGAAGAAAGAAAGAAACATAAGGTTTTTGTACAAAGAGGCTCTATTTTTTGAAATGGAACAGTTCAGTATTTATACACGCCAGGAGAGAAGGTGATGATCCCTTAAATATGTGACGGTCCTTTATCACTAAGGGACCGTCAGTCATTTAAGGGACCGTCCTGACCATTGGCGGAATTAGAACATTTTTTTTGGGAGGGGGGGGGGGGTAAGGGGCGGAATTTATTTTCGGGGGCCGAATCGGAGATTTTTTTGTAACCTCAACTAAGTTACCCCTAAAACCTATAATATTTACACTAGGTGCCGCAAGTTTTGAGGGGCCAGGACCCTCCCCTGCCCCTACATAGGTCCACCATTGGTCCCGACAGACGCTCCTATTTTTGTCATGATGTGGTGAAAGTTTATCTAGTGATAACTTTAACTATTTTGGGCGGGAGATATGACTGTTACAATATTTGATTTTTGAATATATTTTCTTAATAAAACATTTCTTTAAAAACACAAAAATACTTTTGTAAAAATTTTTTTTCATACATAAAAATGTAAGGTTTTGTGAAAATAAACTTTTTGATCATTCTACTAGTGTCAGTATTGAGTTTGTTCATACCTAAAGTGACGTTGTAGTAGATACGTTAAGTAAATAAGTTTTCTCGTCCAAAAACTTATTAACTGTAAGTTTACGTATCGTGTTTTCATATTTTGTGATTATCAAAACATGTAGAGACCGAATAATGCAAATAACATTTTTGACATTATTTGTATTAACAATCTCCCCTTTTTCGATGTTTACCAAGTATAAACTCATGTTAAGTAAATTTACGTGTTTATAAATTTTTTAGATGAGTTTTTGTTCACTTCTCCCCCTTTTTGTAGAATCAAAAAGGCTTCGTCGAGGTGTAGAGAGAAAGAAGTCGATGGTATATAGAAGCTCCCCCTTGCTTAGTGTTCCCCCTTGATGAGTGCACTGGGGAATCGAGCTATGGTGTTGTGATACAAAAACAAGTTAGAAGACAGAGCACATACACATATATAGAAGAATATAGAGGATTTGAGAAGAGAAATGAGATAGATATGATATGTTGGAAAGAATGGATGTGAAATCAGAAGTTACAAAGCATGCAAGAATCAGGTTTTAAGCACTACTGGGGACAGTCTCGTAAACAATTGGATGGTCCTTTATCACAAAGGGACTACCCCTTTGATAAGGGACCGCCGTCAGTAGGCGTGATATTTTAGAAATGTTTTGTGTGTTAAGTGTTTTCCCATTTTTTAAGTGTGATTAACATGGTATTTTAAATATAACCATTATAAACAACACAACATAAAAGCATCAAGTGGAAAACTAGAAGGGGGGTTGAATAGTTTACCGCTTTTTATCTTGATTATCTTTTAAAACTTTACGTTTGTTTAAACATATAAACTCAACTTACTTGTTTGATTCTTTGAAAAGCTTTTACGTGTAGTTAACAATTCTAACTAAAGGCAATATGTAATAAGCAAAGACAAAGAAAGAAACGATCAAACCACAACATGATTGTTTATCATGGTTCGACTACAAGGACTCTTTTTCCTTGCCCTACATCCACGCCCCGAGTTTCCAACTCGAGAGTTATAAGCACTAATCAACAAGCTCCTTTCCCGGTGGAGAAACCTTTACAACGTCGCTTACACTTTTACCGACACTAAGCTAGATGCCGAGTTCTTTTACAAGGGTACAACCACTCCCGTCGTCGCTTACACTTTTACCAACACTAAGCTAGATGTCGAGTTCTTTTACAAGGGTACAACCACTCCCGTTAGTTCTTTTACAAGGGTACAACAACTCCCGTCACACTTTGTATTTTCAGGCCTAAAATACTAACCGATCACTTCTACACACAATACAAATGAAGTATAAACTACCAAAGCTTATACATAACAAAGCTAACAAGTCTGCAACTTTAAGTTGAAACTTGTAACTTCTTGAATGAATTGTGAACTCCTTAGCTACATAAGAGATTCACACAAGTTAGTAGTTACTGAGATTAAAAGGGAGAATATGTGCAATATATGACTCTAAGTGATGGGTGAAAATTAACAATTGGCTTGGTATTTATAGCAAAACAAACAGCAGGTCTGGCGGATACGGCGGAACCGTCATATGGGTTCCGCCCGTGTACCCCCAGGGTTCCGCCAGGCTTGCAGTTGGTTTTGCCATAAATCATTCAAACCAACCAAAGTCACATCAAATAAAAACTAGTCAAACACAAACTTGTGCAAGAAGACTTATGGTTAGTCAAACACACAATCTTTCCTTAAATGTAACCATAAATGTGATGTGACATGACACATTCTAAATAAAGAAATAAAAACAATGTTTTGCTTAAAAGAAAATGTAAACCTAGTTATACAAGAATTAAAACTAAAGTGATGTTATTACTATAAACTAAAGTTCATATTTTGTCATTAACAAAACTTAGCAAAGATCGTAAAATATAAATAACATTTTTAGGCGATATTTGTATTAACAATCTCCCCCTTTTTGTTGATGACAAAACATAAACTTTATTTGTAAGTAAGCCACAAAATTTAGTGTTAAGTCTTATAAAGTTTGTATTAAAACTTGTTTTTGCTAAGAAGATGTGACATGCAAGAGTTAGAAAGAAAAAAAAATGAGAACAAGTTTAATATAAATTCTCCCCCTTTTTGTCAAAACAAAAAGAAGAGTAGCGAAGCGGAATGATGCATGTGCTCCCCCTTAGACAATACTCCCCCTAAATGGAGTGCCAAGATAGGATACATGGATTTTGAACCTACAAAGAAAAGGTTAGTGCCTCATATGACAAGGAACTAGTCATGAAATATCTTGTTGTCTAAACACAAATAAGATTTGCGAAGTGGATTAGTTCAATTCTCATGCTCCCCCTTGAATATTACTCCCCTAACTCGGAGTATCAAGGAAGGGAAATATGGATTATGATCCTACAAAAGAGAGTTAGTTTCTAAAACACAAGATATGCAAGTTACCATAACAAGGTAAAGTGCAATCACAATACTTAAATGGTCAACAAACAAGGCATATCTCATAGTAGGATAAAATTCATTTCATGTAAAATTTGACCTTTTAGAAAGTCAATGACAAGAAATGATGTGGATACCATCCTACTTCTAAAAACAAAAAAATAAAAAGAAACTAAGAATATAAAATCCTACTTCTATAAAAGGAAACCATCATTTTCCTTAATGAGAAATATTTTCCAAAAACAAGGCTAAGGTTGTTTAAGGATAAAAATGTGTGTTGGAGGATGTAGAGGGTTTCATGTTGAATGTTGTGGAAGTGATATGGTTTTGGTTTGTTTGTTTGTGTTTTTGGTGTTGGTGCTCTAAACTTGGTTTGTTGGTTTTAATGGAAAAATTTTTCCAAAAGAAACGGTTTTGTTTCATCTTGGAGACTCTAAACTTGAGGTGGGTAAGACAAGGATTGTAGACGGTCTAAGATGTGGTTTAGGATAAACCTCATTTCTTCGGATAACTCGCGAATTTCCGTTCGACACCTTTCACTAATGTGAGCGGTTCTTTCGCAATGTCCGCAATCATGGTGGGGAAAGGTTGGTGGAAGAGAGGTTTGATTAGTTGGTGGTGGATGGTTTGAACTTGAAGGAGAAAATGTGGATGGTTGAGAGGTGTTTTTGGTTCCTTCACTAGTTGAGTGCAATGCCGTATGGAAATCCATAAATTGGTTGATTTGAGAGTCAACCATACGTTTGAAGGCATGAAGGTGGTTTAAATGAGTGTTCATTTCCTCATTAAGGTTTGGAGGTTTTTCCCATATGGATGCTTCTATTTTCTTATAAGAATAAAGTAGAGATTCAAAGTGTTGGGAATGTTCTTGTGGTGGTGGTTGTTGTTGTTGTTGTGGTGGTTGTTGTTGTTGAACAAAGTGGCAGAAGCTTGGTTCTCCGGAAGGATTACCATGAAGGTCTTTGTAAATTGGGTGAAACACAAATGATTGTGAGTGTGTATGACCTTGATCATTTGAAAAAATTGATGGTCTAGCATAACGGTAAGCCAACCGTTCTACCAATGATGGTTGATGAGGTGCATCATCTAATGACTCATTTGGTTGAAAACTTGGTTGTTGTTGGGTTTCCATTTCGGCAATGGTTTCAAAGAGTGACAATGATGGAGGGCTCAATGATTTAGGTGATAGGTCTTCTAAGGTTTCCAAATAGGGTAGTGGTGATGTTGGTGGTGTATGGAAAAGTTCCATTGGTGTAAGTGTTGGTGATTGAGGTGATGGAGTTTTTGATGGTTGAGTTTGTTGAGAAGGTGATGTTGAATCACTTGAAAGTCTAGTTGGTGGCGGATTAGTGGCTATGTTGGTGTTGCAATGTGTTGGAGAGGGTGTTGTGTCACAACCCACAATTTCAGGTCATTTTTCCAAACTTCGAGATTCTACTATTCACAAATTACTATTCATTGATCACTATTCATCGTTTTACTATTCATCATTTTTGAGGTCATTTTGACATTCCGAGACACATTCAGAAATTTTACTATTCACTTGACACTATTCATTTCCGAGAGAAAACCACTATTCACGTGCATTATTCATGTCATCGTAAATTTAGTTTACGAGTGTTCAAATTCGCGTAACTGTATTGGTTCAGGAGCGAATTCATGCATTTTTATCAGGGACATTTCATACGGACTAGAAATAGTCTGCATATCATCATTAGGGCACTTGCATACTATTCCACTCGTAGGATAATTAAATTTATACTTTGGTATAATTAACGATTTACGTATGTTTATTTTGAATAAACGCTAATACGCGAACTATAAAAGTGTCTAACATGTCCGACACTCCCGACTATGATCCCAATATATTTTTATACTCATTTCTATAATATAAAAACTATAATATTAATTTACCCGGTATTTTGGAAATTTATTTATTACGTATCTTACGTTTAACTTAATAACGACGGTTTTTACCAAAATTAAACAATAATCACCCAAACTCTCCGTACTTGTACTCGACATATTTTTACAATTTTTACGACTCTATTACGTCCCGAATAACTTCAATAAAATTTATTTCTAACAAACCCGGTACCCGATTAAACCTAAACCTAACTTAACTACATAATACTAACACTAACCTTTTAATTAATCCCAAGACAAACCCCCCCCCCCCTTTTCCTCCTTTAGGACCGGCCAACCCCCCCCCCCCCCCCCCCCCATGGTCTTCATTCATTGAAACCTCACCAACACTCTTAATTACTCACCAAACTATTGTCTCTTAGTATATATTAAATTTTTTTCACTCATTTATCACAAAAATCACTTTTCTTGCACAAGTAAAACTTTTCTCTCATTTTCTCTTGAGGTTGGATCAACCTAGGTGTTCAAGGAGCAAGGAGTATAAATTTTACAAGATCTTGGTATAAACTTGTTTATGTAATCATCCTTGTTAGAGTTTTGAAATAAAAACTCAAGGATTAGTAGGTTTTTCATCATTTAAACTCTCTAAACCATCAAGTAAGTTAACAAACTCATTTTTATGATTTTTACAAGCTATTATTATGTCTATATATTTTCTTACAAGATCTCATACATGCATCAACTTATACCACTTTATTTTGTACATATGTAACTTTCAAGCCCTAGAAATGGACACATAAGAAACCCTTGTTAGACCTAGTGGATTGATGATGTTTAAGGACCCATGACACCCTAAGAAGGTGTATGGTAGGATTAGATTAGCTTTGTGGTGTTTGAAAGTGGTTTGATGGAGGATGGAACTAGTTTGGAGACTTGAAAATGGTTTTTGAAACTTTTGATATACCTACTGTCTCTATTTTAATTTCGTGGGAAAATCAGTAGATAGTGGCCAAGTTTTGACCAAAGATTTAGAAAATACATTCAAAAACGAAACTTTAGGCGAAAGAATGGACTAAAACAAGCTTATAACGAAGGAGATATGATTTTTGCAAATTTAACGACGAAAACTACTTTTACAAAAACTGCTTGCTGTTTGGCAGATTTCAATGGGTAAAAAGAGGCATTAAACGTAACCTAAAGGAGCCAAGTTGTCAAAAATATACTAGTATATACAAAGACGAATCCGTGGACATAAAGAACGAGAAAAACGAGCTTAAAACGACCGAGTTATACCCATTTTAACATCGTCAAAACTATATATATATTTTTGGTCACAAATAAAAATAATAACGTACGTACTAAATGGTATATTTTCTAGCAACGTTACTAAAGACTATTTTCTTATCAAATGAATACGTACGACCCGAAGGAATATTTATACGACATGACGACGTCATTCTAAGGTTTTGATACCTGGAACATAACGCTAACTTTTTCGTACGAGTTAATATGACAAGTTATATACTTCTCTAAATGGACCTATTTTTCCTAAGTATGGAAACTATTTTTCTATGACGATAACTAGTATTTCCAAATTACGAGTGGTATGAGTATCATGTGCATGTGCATTCATTTCATTATGGCTTGATCTTAATTAGATCACGATTATTCATTTAGGTTGCGGCTAGTACTCGCGCCTCATTGTCCCGACTACTTTTACCTCATTGCACCATCTTTGTACCATCACTTCGAGGTGAGTTCTCATAGCCCCGTTTTTAGTACTTATTTGATTTTAAATCCCACGGGGGAGAATACATTGCACTATTATTTTTTTGTACATGCCCAAGTATTAAATTCCGTACATTGCTTAAGTTGCTAGTACTACCACTGCAAGTCCCCTTTATTATCATGAACCGTTAATTATATTGCCAAGCGAGAGTGAGTGGATAGATCTATCGAGGGTGACTCCTCCATTCGTGTTTGGGTTGCTCCATAAGGAAAACGAATGCATTTCATGTCTAATATAGTACGAGTGTCTGGTAAACACTCCTTTGGGGCATATTTTAGTACGTCTAGCTTCGGTGTCATGAGCTTAAGAGACAATGTAGCTTTTTGACAATTTGTCACTTTACTATATACTTGTGGCTTATGTACTTACGAATTACTTATAAACCTATGATTATTCACCAACTTTATGTTGACCGTTTTTCGCAATGTATTTCTCAGGTAACTAAGGCACATTCTCATGGCATGCATGGAGTCTTTTTGTGTAACAAGGATGATATGGCTCATTCGGACTTTCTTGCACTTATGTTCAAATGTCGTTTGATTGTACTAAACTTGTTTCCGTAAACTTTTCCAACTTTTGGGAACTATGTCTTTATAACTCTGATTATCTTTTGAATGAATCAAACGACGTATTTTTAAAACGACACTTTAGGTCGTTCAATATATCCTGGTTGTGTGCTATGATCCGTTACACCCTCAGGTATTCCATTCCGCTGCCATTCAGGTATTTTGGGGGTGTGACAGATTGGTATCAGAGCTAAGGTTATAGCGAACTAGGATGTATCATGATAGGGTTCATGATGTATAAAATCCCTAGACTATAACCACACTATCATAGCATATCATCATTTCATCATAAGTGCATATTTACTTATTTCAGGTGATTTCATTGTTACGAGTTATTTATTTTTATTTCACCTTGATTATCACAGAGACATGTCTTCGAATCCCAACACTGTCGTACTTTACACTATATCTGACTCTGGTGATGAGGACTCTGTGTCCTCTACTGCTGTTTCACCATTTGTTTCCCCTACACCTGAGTTGCCACTCTTGGCGTCAGATGATGACACCGAGCCTTTCGAGGAGGAGGATACGGCTCCTACTCCCCATGTCCATCCTACTATACCTACTGACATACCATCATCCCCTACTACTACTATCCATTCAGAGCCGAGACTTATGTTTCCTAGGGATAAGACTATCCAGACTGCTAGGAAAAGGGTTCGTTATGCTACATCTACTTATAGGAGTCTCCCTAGTCCTACTGTGCCTACACCACCACCACCAGCCATACCCACTACCACTCCTATAGCTACCTCGCTCTTGCCGCTCAGGAAGCGTGCAAGGCTTACCACTCCATATTCACCTATTACCGAGACTGCTGACCTTTCACCACCACCCGTATACCACATAGGTGAGAGCTCGAGAGCGGCTGCAGCTAGGGAACCTACAGCCGTTACACTAGAGGATCAGTTTGATGCTCAGCAGGAGCAAGTCGATAGGTTGGGGTATAGAGTTGATGAGATCATTACTACTCGACTTGAGACTGTCGAGGAGCAGGTTGAGGATTTGGTTCAGGGCAGGGTTGGTATTGATGTGTCATACCATGGACTTGAGGCACGACAGTTGAGGCACCAGGAGGAGATTGAGCTACTTAGGGATGAGTTACCTGAGATTCGAGATAGAGCTCAGGCGACACAGGAGACTCAGTGGGAGCAGGTAGATCAGTTGACATTGCTTCGAGAGAGGTTGGTTATTTTGGAGCGTAGGGATGCTTCTTTTCAGTTACGAGTTGAGCATCTTGAGGAGATTGTGGTGGCGATGGATCGTGAGATTCGCCGCTTGAGGGGAGAGCCTGGACCATCTAGAGCACCTGGAGGAGCCTAGACGTAGACTGGTATTATATTAGCTTTTATTATTTCCTAGTCCCGGGATGTGGGACATAGTTCAAGAACTTGTAGTCTTTTGGTTGTTGTACAAACAAATATATCAAGTGCGACTCTACTATGTTGGAAATGTTGTGCTATATATTATATCAGTCCATGTAGGCCGAAATTTTCATGTATTATATTCATGTGTTGTGATTATATTTATGATGTTTCGTGGTTGCTCTTTATTATTATCGCATGATACAGATTGTGGTTGTATTCGTACACGTCGTGGTTGTTTTTATACTTGTTGTGGTTGTATATATTTATACATGTTGCGGGTGTGTATCTTTGGTTCGATGACTATTTCTATTTTGATTCTTCTCATGGTTATTTCCATTGTGATTTATCAGAAATATGGCACCAAGGAAGAGTAAGACTGCACCAGAAACACCCGATATGACACAAGCCGCTATCCGCAAGTTGGTTAGGGATAGTATTGCAGAAGCTCTGGAGATTGAGAGAGCTGAGGTTGCTGCTAGGGCTGCTGAGACTGCTTCTAATACAGGGACAGCTGAACCAACTACTACTAGGCGTGAATGTACATGGAAAGATTTCAAGATTAGTGATCCTATCAAATTTAAGGGCACTGAAGGAGCGGTTGCTTTAATCCGCTGGTTTGAAAAGACTGAGAATGTATTTCTCATGTGCGGATGCCCGGACGTCAGCAAGGTAAAATTTGCTACAGGTATGCTTCTTGATGAAGCTATGTCTTGGTGGAATTCGTATGCTCAGCCGATTGGTATGGAAAATGCTTACAAGCTTACTTGGGAGGAATTCAAGAAATTGATGACAAAGAAGTTTTGCCCTCGTACCGAGGTGCAAAAGATGGAAATGGAATTTTATGAGCTTGTGACTAAAGGTGATGACATTGAGACTTATTTCAGGAGGTTTCAGGAGTTGGCTGCACTATGTCCAACTATGGTTCCCGATGATGAGAAAAAGATGGAAAACTTTGTTGGTGGATTGCCCGAAAGTGTTCGAGGAGATGTGATTTCTTTTGACCCTCAATCAATGGAAGAGGCTATTCGTATAACTCAGAAACTCATGGTCCAAGTGGTAAAAGGAAAATCTGATGTCAACAACAACTACCGTTCAAACAACACCAACTACACCAACACTCGGAACAACAACAACTATAACAACAATCGGAACCGCAACTATCCCAATAACCGAAACAACAATAACAACAACAAGAGAAGGTTCGATTACAACCAAGGTGGAAACGCTGTTCAGCCGCCACCTAAGAGGCAAGAAGTGGCAAAGGCCTATGCTGCAGGGCCGACTGAAAGGAAAGGATATGAGGGTAAATTACCCAAGTGCGAAAGGTGTCAGAGGCATCATAACCCAGGACGTTGCCCAAATGCATGTGGTAACTGCAAGAAGGTTGGTCATCACATCAAAGATTGCAAATTTCCAACCTTGGGTGACAATCAGAAGCCACCGGTAACATGTTTTGGCTGTGGAGAAATTGGACACTTTAGGGGTGAGTGCCCACAGAAGAAGAATCAAGGAACTGGAAATCAAGATGGAAGAGCTCGAGTAAGAGCTTATGTTATGGGAGGAGACGATGTCAAAGAAGACCCGAATGTTGTTGTGGGTACGTTCCTCGTTAATAATCGTTATGCATCCATTTTATTTGATTCAGGAGCGGATAGAAGTTTTGTTTCTATTGCATTTGCACCTTTACTTAACATAGAACCGACCCCATTAGACATTTCCTATATCGTCGAATTAGCCGATGGGTCTTTAGTTAACACCAACACCATTGTTCGTGGTTGCACCATAAATTTCCTAAACCATCCATTCAATATAGACCTTATGCCCGTAGAACTTGGAAGTTTCGATGTTGTGATCGGTATGGATTGGTTATCTCGGCATCGAGCGAGAATTATTTGTGATGAGAAAGTTGTTCACCTTCCTTATAACGGTGAAACTTTGGTTGTTCGCGGAGAGCGAAGTGGAACTAGACTCAGTATTATATCGTGCATTAAAACCGAGAAGTACATAAAGAAGGGTTGTTATGCATTCTTGGCTCACATCACGGAGAAGAAGTCGGATGAGAAACGACTTGAAGATGTGCCAATTGTTAAGGAATTTCAGGAATTTTTTCCGGAAGAATTGCCAGGACTTCCGCCTACACGCCAAGTTGAGTTTCAAATTGAATTAGTGCCAGGAGCTGCACCAATTGCACGAGCACCGTATAGACTTGCACCTTCGGAAATGCAAGAATTGTCGAATCAATTACAAGAACTTTTGGACAAATGATTCATTAGACCGAGTTCCTCGCCTTGGGGAGCGCCGGTTTTGTTTGTGAAGAAGAAGGACGGAACTTTCAGAATGTGCATCGACTATCGTGAGCTGAACAAGGTAACGGTGAAGAAACGTTATCCACTCCCCAGAATTGACGACTTGTTCGACCAGTTACAAGGTTCTAGTTTTTATTCCAAGATTGATTTAAGATCCGGTTACCATCAACTTAAAGTTCGGGAAGAGGATATCCCGAAGACGGCATTTAGAACACGCTATGGTCATTATGAATTTCAAGTGATGCCTTTTGGATTAACCAACGCACCTGCGGTATTTATGGATCTCATGAATAGGGTGTGCAAACCGTATCTTGATAAGTTTGTGATTGTATTCATTGACGATATCTTGATTTATTCCAAGAGTAAGGAAGATCACGAAGAACATCTCAGAACAATCCTGGAACTACTCAAGAAGGAGCAATTGTATGCCAAGTTTTCAAAGTGTGATTTTTGGATACGAAGAGTTCAATTTCTTGGCCATGTTATTGATAGCCAAGGTTTACAAGTCGACCCGGCAAAGATCGAGGCAGTTAAGGATTGGGCTACGCCCAAGTTTCCTACGGAAATTCGTCAATTCCTAGGACTTGCCGGATATTACAGAAGGTTTATTGAAGGGTTTTCTAAGATAGCGAAATCGTTGACAAAGCTGACACAAAAGAATGAGAAGTACGAGTGGGGAGAAAAACAAGAGTCCGCATTTCAGTTATTGAAACAAAAGCTTTGTAGCGCACCGATTTTGTCACTACCTGAAGGAATTGAGAACTTTGTGGTATATTGCGATGCTTCGCATCAAGGACTTGGAGCTGTGCTAATGCAAAACGAGAAAGTGATAGCTTATGCATCTAGACAGCTTAAGACACACGAGAAGAATTACACTACTCACGACTTGGAGTTGGGTGCGGTAGTTTTTGCACTCAAGATTTGGAGACACTACCTTTATGGTACTAAGTGTGTAATTTTTACCGACCACAAGAGCTTACAGCATATACTCGATCAGAAGGAACTTAATATGAGACAACGTCGTTGGCTAGAATTGTTGAGTGATTACGATTGTGAAATCCGATATCACCCAGGAAAAGCAAATGTTGTAGCAGATGCACTTAGCCGAAAAGAACGACTCAAACCTTTGAGAGTTAGGTCATTGGGAATGACTATCATTTCGCCATTACCATCGAAGATTCTAGAAGCTCAGATTGAGGCTCTCAAAGAAGAAAATCGACCACTTGAGAAACTTTATGGTATGCCAGAAAGCGAAAATGGCTTTGTAAAGAGATCAGATGGAGTGTTATGCTTCAAGGAACGAGGTTGGATACCACTCTATGGTGGAGTGCGAGAATTGATTATGCATGAATCACACAAGTCGAAGTACTCTATTCATCCAGGTTCGGATAAGATGTATCAGGATCTCAAAAAGCTTTATTGGTGGCCGAACATGAAAGCAGAAATTGCTACGTACGTCAGCAAATGTCTTACTTGTGCTAAAGTTAAAGCCGAGTACCAGAAACCGTCAGGGTTACTTCAACAACCAGAAATTCCACAATGGAAGTGGGAACGTATTGCTATGGACTTTGTCACTAAACTTCCAAAGACGTCAGGAGGTTTCGATGCTATTTGGGTAATCGTTGATCGACTTACCAAATCAGCTCATTTCATACCCATTAGAGAGACTTATACAATGGAACAACTTGCTAGACTTTATGTCAAGGAAATAGTCTCAAGACACGGTGCACCAGTTTCCATCATTTCCGACAGAGATAGTCGTTTTACTTCAAACTTTTGGCGGTCATTGCAAGATTCTTTTGGATCCCAGTTAGACATGAGCACTGCTTACCATCCTCAGACCGATGGTCAGAGCGAGAGAACTATTCAGACACTTGAAGACATGCTTAGAGCATGTGTGATTGACTTTGGAAATGGTTGGGCTAACCATTTGCCGTTGATCGAATTTTCCTATAACAACAGTTACCATTCGAGCATTAAGGCTGCACCATTCGAGGCACTTTATGGTCGTAAGTGTCGATCTCCGGTTTGTTGGGCCGAAGTCGGTGAAGTACAATGTACTGGCCCGGAGATGGTACAAGAAACAACAGAAAAGATAATTCAGATTCGAGAGAGACTCGAAACTGCTAGAAGTCGACAGAAAAGCTACGCAGATGTTCGACGCAAACCATTGGAATTTCAGGTCGGGGACAGAGTTATGTTGAAAGTCTCGCCTTGGAAGGGCGTGATACGATTTGGAAAACGCGGGAAATTGAACCCGAGATACATTGGACCATTCAAGATCCTGGAGAGGATTGGTCCGGTTGCTTACAAACTTGAACTTCCATCAGAACTTAGCAACGTACACAACACGTTTCATGTTTCGAACCTCAAGAAATGTCTTTCAGACGAGTCTGCCATTATACCATTAGAAGAAATACAACTCGATGACAAGCTTAACTTTGTGGAAGAACCAGTTGAAATAATGGATCGCGAGATCAAACAGTTGAAACAAAGTCGAATTCCGATCGTGAAGGTTCGCTGGAATTCTCGAAGAGGACCCGAGTTTACTTGGGAACGAGAAGACCAAATGCGACGCAAGTATCCACAACTTTTCACCGAGCCTATTACCGAGACCAACACTAACTGAATTCAGGGACTGAATTCCTTTTTGGATGGGCGACTGTCACAACCCACAATTTCAGGTCATTTTTCCAAACTTCGACATTCTACTATTCACAAATTACTATTCATCGATCACTATTCATCATTTTACTATTCATCGTTTTTGAGTTCATTTTGACATTCCGAGACACATTCAGAAATTTTACTATTCACTTGACACTATTCATTTCCGAGAGAAAACCACTATTCACGTGCATTATTCATGTCATCGTAAATTTAGTTTACGAGTGTTCAAATTCGCGTAACTGTATTGGTTCAGGAGCGAATTCATGCATTTTTATCAGGGACATTTCATACGGACTAGAAATAGTCTGCATATCATCATTAGGGCACTTGCATACTATTCCACTCGTAGGATAATTAAATTTATACTTTGGTATAATTAACGATTTACGTATGTTTATTTTGAATAAACGCTAATACGCGAACTATAAAAGTGTCTAACATGTCCGACACTCCCGACTATGATCCCAATATATTTTTATACTCATTTCTATAATATAAAAACTATAATATTAATTTACCCGGTATTTTGGAAATTTATTTATTACGTATCTTACGTTTAACTTAATAACGACGGTTTTTACCAAAATTAAACAATAATCACCCAAACTCTCCGTACTTGTACCCGACATATTTTTACAATTTTTACGACTCTATTACGTCCCGAATAACTTCAATAAAATTTATTTCTAACAAATCCGGTACCCGATTAAACCTAAACCTAACTTAACTACATAATACTAACACTAACCTTTTAATTAATCCCAAGACAAACCCCCCCCCCCCCCCTTTTCCTCCTTTAGGACCGGCCAACCCCCCCCCCCCCCCATGGTCTTCATTCATTGAAACCTCACCAACACTCTTAATTACTCACCAAACTATTGTCTCTTAGTATATATTAAATTTTTTTCACTCATTTATCACAAAAATCACTTTTCTTGCACAAGTAAAACTTTTCTCTCATTTTCTCTTGAGGTTGGATCGACCTAGGTGTTCAAGGAGCAAGGAGTATAAATTTTACAAGATCTTGGTATAAACTTGTTTATGTAATCATCCTTGTTAGAGTTTTGAAATAAAAACTCAAGGATTAGTAGGTTTTTCATCATTTAAACTCTCTAAACCATCAAGTAAGTTAACAAACTCATTTTTATGATTTTTACAAGCTATTATTATGTCTATATATTTTCTTACAAGATCTCATACATGCATCAACTTATACCACTTTATTTTGTACATATGTAACTTTCAAGCCCTAGAAATGGACACATAAGAAACCCTTGTTAGACCTAGTGGATTGATGATGTTTAAGGACCCATGACACCCTAAGAAGGTGTATGGTAGGATTAGATTAGCTTTGTGGTGTTTGAAAGTGGTTTGATGGAGGATGGAACTAGTTTGGAGACTTGAAAATGGTTTTTGAAACTTTTGATATACCTACTGTCCCTATTTTAATTTCGTGGGAAAATCAGTAGATAGTGGCCAAGTTTTGACCAAAGATTTAGAAAATACATTCAAAAACAAAACTTTAGGCGAAAGAATGGACTAAAACAAGCTTATAACGAAGGAGATATGATTTTTGCAAATTTAACGACGAAAACTACTTTTACAAAAACTGCTTGCTGTTTGGCAGATTTCAATGGGTAAAAAGAGGCATTAAACGTAACCTAAAGGAGCCGAGTTGTCAAAAATATACTAGTATATACAAAGACGAATCCGTGGACATAAAGAACGAGGAAAACGAGCTTAAAACGACCGAGTTATACCCATTTTAACATCGTCAAAACTATATATATATTTTTGGTCACAAATAAAAATAATAACGTACGTACTAAATGGTATATTTTCTAGCAACGTTACTAAAGACTATTTTCTTATCAAATGAATACGTACGACCCGAAGGAATATTTATACGACATGACGACGTCATTCTAAGGTTTTGATACCTGGAACATAACGCTAACTTTTTCGTACGAGTTAATATGACAAGTTATATACTTCTCTAAATGGACCTATTTTTCCTAAGTATGGAAACTATTTTTCTATGACGATAACTAGTATTTCCAAATTACGAGTGGTATGAGTATCATGTGCATGTGCATTCATTTCATTATGGCTTGATCTTAATTAGATCACGATTATTCATTTAGGTTGCGGCTAGTACTCGCGCCTCATTGTCCCGACTACTTTTACCTCATTGCACCATCTTTGTACCATCACTTCGAGGTGAGTTCTCATAGCCCCGTTTTTAGTACTTATTTGATTTTAAATCCCACGGGGGAGAATACATTGCACTATTATTTTTTTGTACATGCCCAAGTATTAAATTCCGTACATTGCTTAAGTTGCTAGTACTACCACTGCAAGTCCCCTTTATTATCATGAACCGTTAATTATATTGCCAAGCGAGAGTGAGTGGATAGATCTATCGAGGGTGACTCCTCCATTCGTGTTTGGGTTGCTCCATAAGGAAAACGAATGCATTTCATGTCTAATATAGTACGAGTGTCTGGTAAACACTCCTTTGGGGCATATTTTAGTACGTCTAGCTTCGGTGTCATGAGCTTAAGAGACAATGTAGCTTTTTGACAATTTGTCACTTTACTATATACTTGTGGCTTATGTACTTACGAATTACTTATAAACCTATGATTATTCACAAACTTTATGTTGACCGTTTTTCGCAATGTATTTCTCAGGTAACTAAGGCACATTCTCATGGCATGCATGGAGTCTTTTTGTGTAACAAGGATGGTATGGCTCATTCGGACTTTCTTGCACTTATGTTCAAATGTCGTTTGATTGTACTAAACTTGTTTCCGTAAACTTTTCCAACTTTTGGGACCTATGTCTTTATAACTCTGATTATCTTTTGAATGAATCAAACGACGTATTTTTAAAATGACACTTTAGGTCGTTCAATATATCCTGGTTGTGTGCTATGATCCGTTACACCCTCAGGTATTCCATTCCGCTGCCATTCAGGTATTTTGGGGGTGTGACATGTTGAGGTAGTAAGGTTAAGGAAATCTTGGATAGGTGAAGAGATGTCAAGTGATGCAACACTTGGTGATGATGAGCTTGATTTGATGGTTTTGTTGAAGCAACAAGGTTTTACACTAATCCTAGTGGTTTTTCGTGATGATTCGGATGAGGTGTTTGATTTAGTCATCTCAATTCTTTGGTTTGCTATAATTTTGAGATTTGAAAGAAGTAATGGTGTTGGTATGATTTGAAAAGTTGCAAAATTGTCAAATTTATAGAGTGGAAGAGATGTTGGAAGGGGTGTTTGGATTTGATGTTTTACCATACAAATGTTGAGGTTTCTAATGATTTAGAAAATTTCCAAGAACATGTCAAATCATTGGATGTCAATCCAATGGAATTGGGTGGAGTGAAAGACCAACTTATGCACTCAATGCTTTGTGATCATGGGAAGTGATTTGGTTGAAAATGTTCCAATGGTTTGAAGGATACTTTAAAAGGGTTCCTTGGGTTAGTTATGTTTGAATTTGAATTTTTGGTGGGAAGTGACTTCCTAATTGTTTTAGTGAGTGAGAGTTGTTCTAATATGGTTATTGGAGGTAAGGGAAGATGTTGGGAATTATACTAACAGTTACCACGGCTAAGTGAAGATGTTACAACTGCTGAAGATTGTACTTGCACTGGAAACTCATTACCACTGCAAGAACATATATTACCACTGCTGATTAGATAACTGTTAGGAAACATGTTTAGATAAATATAGAATAGATCTTGTGTATATCTTATTCTATTAGCATTATACTTATCTTGTAGAAGAGGACTCCTTGTGCTATAAAAGGAGATCCTAGGTTAAAGGTTAGATATACGTTTTCTAGAGCTTCAAGGTGTAACCCTAGTGATATCAAGATCACTCGTATTATTATCATTAATAATATTGGAGCTAATCGTTTGTTTACATACATTGTTCTTATTCATAAACAATTGTCTTACTCACAATAAAACTTCTAAGTGTTACTAAGTAAATTCCGCATACTTAGTGATATAACTCAAAGTATCAATCTAACACAATTCAAGGTGTATAGATCCATCAAGTGGTATCAGAGACAGGCTTTGATACTTTGATTTAGAAGACTCTAGTTCACTCAGAAGAATCAATGGAGACAGAAACCAGTAACTCAAACATTGCTGCTAAGCTTCCAAAGCTTAAGTTGAATGACTTTGAGATGTGGAGGCTAATGATCGATTCTTTATGGTCCAAGACTACACACTCTCGGAGATCATTATGGTTGGAAATTCTTTCAAACCAAGTTCTACTTCAGAGATGGTTGGTGGCAAGGAAGTAATTAAGGTCAACACTGGACCTGTTACTAATGATGAAAGACTTCTGATGAAGAATGATCTGAAGGCCAGAGGTTTGTTGCTGATGACACTACCCAGAGACCAAGTTCTAGCATTCAGCAAATATAAGACTGCAAAGACTCTTTTTGAAGAGATCTGTAATGTTTTTGGTGGTAATGATTCCACCAAGAAGACTCAAAAGGCCCTGCTGAAACAGACTTATGAAAACTTTGGTTCAACAAGTAATGAATCTATTGATAGCATCTTCACAAGGCTACAAAAGATTGTTACTCAACTCACTGTTTTTGGAATTGAGGTGGAAAGGGAAGACCTCAATCTAAAATTCTTAAGAAGCTTACCTTCTGAGTTTGGAACCAATGTTGCTGTGTGGGAAGATAAGCCAGGTTTGGAGACCATAAAACTTAATGATTTGTACAATAACTTCAAGGTTATTGTACAAAGATTGAAGAAAGCTAGCAAATTAAGCTCAAGTTCAGGAAGTGTAGCACTCATATCATCATCTCTTGATGATAGTAGTTCAGATGAAGAAAGTGATAGTGATGATGACAGTGCTAACATTGTTGTTTCCACTGGTAGTGGAAGTGTTTCCACTGGTAGCTCAAAGAGACAGATTACAAGACTTAGTGATACTACTTTTTATGCCTTTATATCAAGTCAAGTGGGTGGTTCAATTCTCAATCATGAGGATTTGGATCAAATTGATGAGGATGATATGGAGGAGATGGACATTAAATGGCAAGTGGCATTACTAAGCTTAAGGACAAAGAAGTTTTGGAAGAAGACTGGAAGAAAGATTAACATCAGTGGCAATGAAACAGTAGGTTTTGACAAAAAGAAAGTGGAGTGCTATAATTGTCATAAGAAGGGGCACTTTGCCAGGGAGTGCAGGAAGCCAAGGAAATCTGATAACAGGTCAACTTGGTATAAACAGGACAAGAAGAAGGAACCTACTACTGATGAGCCAAAGGGGCTATTAGCTATTGATGGAGTGAGCTTTGATTGGAGCTTTATGACTAAGGATGAGGAAGATGATTCAGAGTCCGCAATGGTTGCTACAGAGCTTGCACTAATGGCTTTTTCTGACTCTGAGGTACAAATTAATAATGCTTGTTCTAAATCTTGTAAGGCCTTAAAAGAGTGTGAGAAAATTAAAGCATAGTATGATGAACAATTGCTAGAGTTAAATCATACTAATTATAACTTAGCAAATCATAAAAGAGGCCTAGGTGTTTTAGAAACTCAATTAGAGCATTATAGAGAAAATAAATCTAAGTTCAATGATGATATTACAGTGTTGAAAAGAGACTTAGATTATCAGGTTGTTGTAAACAAGGTTCTTAGGGAAGAACTAGAAAAAGTTAAGTTGGCTAGTTAGAATATAAAGATAACTTGCAATACACTGGAACACCAATCCAAGTGTATTGACAAAATTTGGGAAGCCCAAGTTGTGAACAAAGCCAAATCAGGAGTTGGATACAAATCTGTTCCACCACCTCTAAGAGGTGTTCCATCACCTCCTGGCATTGACTTAGCTCACACAGGTTTAGAAGAATTCCAGGAACCACCTATGACCTATGGACCAAAGTTTGTTAAACCAGTTGTTATTGAAAAGGTTCAGGTTGAGGTTGATACATTTGATAGTGCTAGTGACTCATCTCTTAAAGATGAAAATTTGAATGTTGAGTCTAAACCTAGTGTTCCTGAGAATGTTAAAGTGGAGGTTAAAAAGTGTATTCATGATGTTGTCAAAGAGAAGCCTAGGTCACAACCTAATTTCACTAGGCCCACTACTAGATATGCAGAGATGTACAGAAGTAGGTCACCAACTCCTAGGGGTAATATGAGGAGTTGGAATCATGTTAAATCTAGGCAATTTGGTAGTGATTTTGTGTTCAATAACCAACCCTGTCATATATGTGGTAGCTTTGACCATTTGTCTTATAGCTGTACCTACCACTTGGGTAGAAGGGAAGTGTTTGGGAATACAAGGGTGAATGGCCAAAATGCAAATAACTTAACTCACCCAAATCCACTTAGCAAGATGATTCCCATGTCTGTTTTGCTTCATTCTGGAATAAAACCAATTTCCACTGCTAGACCAGCAGTTACCACTGCCAGTAACAAAAACAGAGTTTACCCTAAGTCCCCTGTCACAAATTTTGTTAAATCTAATCAAACAGGGAAAAAGACTAATTTTGAAAAGAAAGTTAACAATAATCAGAAGTGGGTACCCAAAATTTCAAAACCAGCAGTTTCCACTGCTAAGTCAGCAGTTACCACTGCAAGGCCAAAGGTTACCACTGGTGGGTCTGTTAACAAGAAAAGGGTAAATATGGGAAATTCTGTTAAGGCCTCAGCACGTTGGGAATGGAAACCAAAAGGAACCATCACCTCAAACAATCCCAATGGTGTATCAATGACCTTTGATAGATATAATTATATTGATACACGAGGCAGATCCAAGTCATTTGTGGCTTGGGTCCCCAAAAGGAACTAATTCCTTTATTTTTTGTGCAGGAACATTCAAAGACTACAAATGATCAAGGATACTCAGACAGTGGATGTTCCAGGCACATGACTGGTAATAAGTCCTATCTTTCATACTTTCAACCTTATGATGGACAATTTGTCAGCTTTGGAGGAGGAATTGGTGGCAAAGTTTCTGGCAAAGGAACAATCAAGGCTGGAAACATTGACTTTGAAGATGTGCAGTATGTGAAAGAACTCAAGTACAACCTTTTTAGTGTGTCACAGATGTGTGACAAGAAGCATAGAGTTCTATTCACAGAAAATGAATGCTATATCTTATCTAAGGATTATAAGCTCCCTGATGAATGTGACATTTTGCTTAAAATCCCTAGAAAAGGTAATCTATATAGCATTGACATGAAGAACATAGTGGCTAATAATGATGTTACTTGCTTGCTTGCAAAAGCCACTTTAGATGAATCCATGCTTTGGCACAGAAGACTTGGTCATGTTAACTTCAAGACCATCAACAAGATTGTGAAAGATGGCCTTGTCAGAGGTCTACCAGAGAAAAGATTTGAAAATGACCAAACTTGGGTTGCCTGTCTCAAAGGAAAGCAGCACAGAGCTTCATGTAAGACCAAAGCATTCAATTCTGTTGATCATCCACTCTTTATGCTGCATATGGACTTGTTTGGTCCTACTTCTGTGAGCAGCATCAATTTGAAGAAGTATTGTCTTGTTGTGACTGATGATTTTAGTACATTCACATGGGTTTTCTTTTTAAGAACCAAGGATGAAACCACTGGCATCCTTAAGACATTCATCACTGAAGTTGAAAATCAATTTGAGAAGAAAATAAAGATCATCAGATGTGACAATGGGACAGAGTTCAAGAATAAAGTTATGGATGATTTCTTCAGAGATGTCACACCCCCAATTTACCTGACTTGCAGCGGAATGGAATACCTGGGGGTGTCTGTCATAGCATCACAGTTACAGTTACATTGAACGACCTAAAGTGTCGTTTGGAAAATACTTTGTTTGATCATTGAATTAATCCAGAGTTTACAATATGAGGTCCCCAAAAGGTGTTGCAAGTTTATGAAAAACAAGTCATACTAGATCAAACGTTTACATAAGTGCATGAAATAAGAGTGAGACACGTCGACACCGCGACTCCATGAAGGTCCAAATGCATGTCACATGAGCTACCTTAATAACCAGAAATACATTGCTAAAACGTCACCACGAATGTTGGTGAATTCCATAGGTTTATAAAATGTAATGATGTACGGCCACCACAAGTAAAAGTGCAAGATAAAAATCAAGTAAAATTGTACAATAGACCTTAAGCTCATGACCCCGAAGCTATGACTGATGAAATTATATGCCCCTCCCGAATGTTTTACCAGAACACTCCCACAATGTAGACATGAAATGCATCCACTTACTGTTGGTAATATATACCACGGATGGAGGCGTCACCCTCGATAGATCTATCCACTCACTCTCGCTTACCGGCAAATTAACGGTCCATGATAATAATAGGGGACTTTAACTGGTTGGTAAGGCAACTTAAGCAATGTACATATGTTTTGGTACTTGGGCTCGTACTAAAATGGTTGATGCAATGTATTCCCCCGTGGGATTTGAAATCAAGAAATTGAATTGAAAACGGGGCTATGAAAACTCACCTGATATGATGGTACCATGAACATGTAATGAGTTGAAAAACAAGGCGCGCACACTAGCCACAACCTAATATGAATGATGAACGATCTACTTTAGATCATGAAATGATGTTATGAATGTCCATGCACATGTTTCCTATACCACTCTACTCTTTGAAAAATACTTGTTGTTATCAAAATATACATTTTCCAAGACTTAGGAAAATAAGGCAACTAGAAAATAAAACTAGTTGAAATGTGTATATATATATATATATATATATATATATATATATATATATATATATATATATATATATATATATATATATATATATATATATATCGTATGTGTCAATGTTAGTGTTGAAATCCTCGGTTTGAAATCCTTGAAATAACGCCTTGTAGTGATAAAAATATACTTGTAATCACTAATACTTCATTAGTTATGAATTTGGGTACTTGGTATTATTTCTAGAAATATAGAGTTACTACGTAGTTTTAGCGTTATTATTTCTAAAAGCTGTCAAAATAATATAAGTTTTGCCGATATTGAAACGTGAATATCTTTGTCGTTATAAGTCCGTTTTACTTGTTCTTTATATCAACGGTTACGTCTTAGTATGTAGTAATATATTTTGGAAAGCTTGGCTCCTCCGGGTTATGTCTAAAGCCTCGTTTTGTCCGACGAAAAACGTCCAACAGCATGTATTTTCAGAAAATATACTTTTCGTCAATAAACTTGCAAAAATCATAACTTCTTCGTTATAAACTCTTTTTAATCCGTTCTTTCGCCTACGGATTCGTTTTTGAAAGTATTTTCTAAAAATTTTTCCAAAGTTTACTTTATGTTTACTGATTTTCTTGGATTTACCAAAATGGGACAGAATGTATATATATTTGTTACAAATCCATTTTTCATGTTCAAAACTAGTTTCTACTTCAACCAAATCTCTTGCAGACGCCACAAAGCTATACTAATCCTACCATACACCTTCTTAGGGTGCCATGGGTTCTTAATCACTACTAATCATGTTAATTTAACAAAGGAACACCTAAATCAAAATCTAGGGTTTGTATGTTCAAAAAGTTAACAAAAATAATGTGGTATAGCTAACTTGTACATGAAATTAAGCATGAAAACCATAAGATACAAGTGTTAATTGGATGAAATCATGAAAATAAAGTTGATAACTCACTTTGAAATAATAGGTGATTAGATGATGAGAAATCTTGTGTTTCTTGTGTTTTTGTTGTAAGATTCTTGATTAGAATGATGAAATGAACAACTTTGTAGCTTTGTACTTTGAAAAATAATGGATTTTGGTTATGTATTGAAGTTGGGTCGTGGTTATGGAGATGAGAAAGGGGAGGATGAAAACTTTTTGGATCTTGAAATTGTGATGTTATGATTTTGGTTTTTGATATTGATATAACATTAGAGGTTTATTACTAAAGTAATAAGAGTTAAATGCATAAGGTTAAAATAATACATGTGGTATTTAGGGGTGGTCTTGTGGCCGGTTTTCAATGTGAAAAGGAGATGCAAAGTCGGTTTTGATCACTTAGAAAATGTAGTGTATTATTAGTTGTAGTTTAGTGTAAGTATTAGTTATAATCGGGTACCGGGTTTGCTAGAAATAAATATTAACGAAGTTAACCGGGACTTTATAAAGTCACAAAAATGTTAAAAATATGTTGGGTACAAGTACTGAGTGTTCGGGTGATTATTGTTTAGTTTTCACGAAAACCGTCGTAATATTTATAAGGTCACGTTATAAATAAAATAAATTTCTAAAATACTGTGTAAATGAATATAATAACTTTTATGATGATAAAATGGATATAAAAATATGTCGGGATCATTGTGGGAATATTTAGATATATTCGTTGTGTTTATAAACCGGGTGTTAACGTTTATTTATAAATAATTATAAGGAAAACGTTAAATGTATCAAATATATAAATTTGAAAATCCTAAGAGTGGTATAACATGTAAATGACCTAATGATGATATGCAGACTGTCTCTAGTCCGTATGCAATGTCCTTACTGATAATGAAATGAATTCGCACCTAAACCCATACGGTTACGCGAATTTTAATACCCTTAAACTAAATTTACGATGAAATGAGTAATGCAAGTGAATAGTGAAAACTTTTCTGGCAATGAATAGTGTTCAGTGAATAGTAAAATTTCTGAATGCTTCTCGGAATGTCAAACTGACACCAAAAATGATGAATAGTAAACTGATGAATAGTGTTCGGGAAATGACCTGAAATGGTGAGTTGTGACAGTCTTCCCCTCTAAAAGGAACTTCGTCCCGAAGTTCAGTTTATGTTGGTCTCTGAAAACGTATTGGTGGAAAGGTGATGATATTCGAGAATTCCAGCGAACTCTAACGATAGGAATTCGACTCTGCTTCAACTGTTCGACCTAACTGTCCATGATTTTTACTTGTTCTCCTGCAAGGTTTATGTTTGACTTTGGGTTGGATTCCTTTCCAAATGGAATTATGAATGACTAATCTGAAAAAATGATAATACATGGTTGTGTAATCCTGTTGTTCTCTAACAAGGCTCAAGTCTGACGGCCACTATGCCTTCTCTGTCAGAATATTAAATGGTCCAGTGTATATTGGTGTAACTTTCCAAGTTTTTTGAATGATAACATGCCTTTCCTAGGCAGAACTTTCTGCATAACTCTGCCTACCAATTTGAAGTTTTAATGATTTACAACTTATTGAACTTGTAACTGATTCTTGACTTGTAGAAAATTCCTGGTTATCTCATGAATGCCTACTGGACTTGTGAGTTGAGCTTTTTCTGAGTTTGGCCCATCAATAGATGGTCTGCGCTTTTTAATGTTTTAAATGTGATACTGGTAATATATACTGCTGAATTATGCCAGAACTCAAGTTTGTATGCTAGTTGGTCGATTCTAAAATGAATCTTAACTGGTCCAATATGCTAAAGGTTCAACCTCTCATGTTATCCAATTTGTATCATGCCAATCTAAGGCAATGCTTTTAACTTAGTTTGTTCTCCCACTTGAATCTGGATGGTTTGTTGTTCAGGATACCCAATCCAAATGATGTGTGTTATGTACCAACCTATTTTCTGCCAGTTTTTCGCTGTTGGTGTGATAACTATTGTTGTAGATGAATTTGATTTATGTTGAGTGATTAGTCCAACCATTTCTAGGGTCAATCACTCATGCTCTGAGCATACTTTCCTATGTTTGAATTGTTCTCTCTCTTTGACCATCGGTCTGAGGATGATAGGTGATGTTTACATCTAGATGGGTTTCTGAAGGAAATCCTGAAATGATTGCTTGAAGTCCACGGTGAATTCGGTTTCCTTAACAGGAATAACTAAAATGGGTACAATGAACCTTTGTGACTAATTCCACAACGTTCGGTCCTTCGAACTCGGCGTTATCTGAAAGGGATAAAATATAGGTAACAATTTGATTCCTTGTGTTTTGTTCCAACGGATGATATGACATATGTCCTTCTTTGTCTAGTGGGTTTGGTCTCCACTACTGAAGTTCGTGATTAATTTGTAGTGTCCTTCCTAATTCCTTCATCACATATTCCAAATATTCTTTATTGTCAAGTCACAAATCCTAAATGCATAAGCGATGTTGTAGGGAAATTGGTTCTGGAAATTTGTCTCACGATTGTGAGTTTTAGTTGAAATCCTTTTCTGAATAAACGAATTTAGAAAAATGGAGTAAATGATTTACTAAGTAATATTTTTCCTGATGATTCAAAATTTCAGTAGTTATGAAGTAGAAAAATGTTTTCAAACATGTTGTGATTAAAACTGCTTACCAAAGTTTGATATCTATGTATATTTCTCATTGTACAATAATGTTGCTAAGGATTGACCAAAAAGGATCGTACTTGTTCAAAATAGGAATTTCAGAAATCATTTTTCCACAAGGTATGTGATTTATGTAAACGCATCAACTTTCTTTAAAAGTGAAAACACTAACAAGGATAAAATGGTAGAATGGGAAATGTTCGCTTACATACATAGATGCCTAACATTTAGTTCCTGAGGTTGGATAATGCCTATCTGTGGTTATCAGGCATAACTACAAGCATAGGTATTTAGACTAACTTAAGTCCTGAAATAGTTTATCGTTGTAATTGGCAAGGCGAACGTATCACTTGATGTTGTGTCGATGAATGTCTATTCTGTTTTCCCATGTAGATGAGGAGATACATTCTGGTTTGATCCCTTTCTTGGTAAGAATGTGAGGTTATCTGAAATTTCTAGAGACATAATGCCTTAGAGGAATCCACATTGATATTCTTGATTCAAACAGTTGTCCTTTGTGAAAATTTACCGCAGGAAAGTTTATGTATAGATGAGGCCATGTTTAAATGAAATGCTCTACAGTCTCAATTAGAAGCTTGGTTTATTTCTATTGTGTTGTCCTGCGGAGATTTATATTTAGTTCAATCCTGTAGCTCAGTCTAACTAGTACCCTTAAACGATAGAATTTGACAACTAAGTCAGCGATGGTGATTCGGATGGTCTCGCAGTATCTTAGAATTTGTTGTTGAGTTATGAATTCACTCACTATATACTTCTAGTCCTGGTTAGTAGTTCTGAAATCCTCTCGTTGCTTTTATTGTATAGAGGAATCCTACTTGTAATTGATATGGAAAGTCTCTCTTAGGGAATTCAATGGGAAAATCCAACTTAATGGCTAAGTGGGTGACAGGTGGAGTAAGTATCCAGGGATAGTTCAGCAAAAGGGATGTTTATGGAAGAGTTCCTTTGTTTACAAAACTTTTAAATGAAGATTGTTATTAACAATCCTTTGAAAAGGTAATTATTTCCTTCATGGCATAATCCTTCCTGAATTTTACATAGGTGATCAGGCTATTTACAATTGAGGACTAATAATGCGATGTTAGATTTTGTCAAAATATCGTAACTTTTCTCAAAAGTTTTAGATGGTGTTCAACGCATTGTTATTAAAATGTTATTCTGATGTTTTCTTTCAAGTAACATGAAAATTGCCTCGCGTAATAATAGTAAATACTTGGTGTAATGACAGAAAATCAATTTATAGGATGGTAATACAATAGCTTACTTCAGAAATTTTTCTGTAAAACAATTTCCCCATATGATAGTAAAATAGCTTGAATGGTGTACTGGATACGTGGGTGAATCTTGTCGAATGGTATTAGTCTACTAATTCGTCAAAAACGAAATCAACCTAATCCCTAATAAGACAATGATAAAATGTTGCGAAATGATTGAAGTCTGAGCAATTGGGATAGAAAATGGAGTAAACGAAGGTTATGATTATCACAGAGGTAACAAAGGATAGATACTACATTGGATAGAAAAGTGATTAATACAACTAGGTTATGTCATCATACCAACGGTAAGTACAAAAGGAAAGATACAACCCTAAAGGGCTCGAACTACGGTTTATATATTGAAACAAGGCTCCTCCTGCTGAAGCATTGTTGTTATCCTTGATGTTGCTAATATCCTAACGGTTCTATTTCAATAGCTCACGCTATTCCTCGAGCGATTTAGTCTTGATTCCAAGTTCCTGATTTTCCTTGTTCCTTAGCTCCGGGCAGTCATTCTTGAAATGCCCTAAGTTTCAACATTTGAAGCAACTCCCTGGGGTCTTCTGATTTGTGAGTTTCCTACAGTCTTCAGTCCAATGACCCCGCTTCTTGCACACTCCACACGTTTTACTGCAATGACCTCGGTGATGTTGATTACATAGGTTGCAGTAAGGTAACTTTCCAATATACCTTCTCTTTGTGTACGGTTCTGCAGCAAAGGCTCTATTCGCTTCTTGTCCCTTGGGTGATGGTTGAGCAGCATTGCAACCTAGATTTTTGTTCCACTTCCTTTTATTGTCACTATTGTATCCTGATGTCTCGGCGTGAACTATGAGTTCCTTTGCTAAGATCGCCATTTTGATAGCTTCGGACATGGTATCGGGTTCCCATGCGATGACCAACATACGAATTTCATTTGAGAGTCCCCCGATGTACCTTTCAAGTTTCTTGCTTTCCGGTTCATCCATTGCAGAACCTAGTCGTGTTAATTCATAAAAATGAGTAGTGTACTCGTCAACATCATTTCCTACCATGGTAAAGTTTAGTGTTTCCTGTTCCTTTGCTCGTAATTCACTTCCTACACAAAATGTTATACTCATCATCCTTCTTAGTTTCTCCCAAGTGTGTGAGTAAGTAGCATCAACTCCCACCCTCTTAATATGTTTGGTCCATCATTCCTGGGCATGATCCTGAAAAGTGCATGCGGCGAACTTAACCTTGTCTTCCTTATGACAGTCGCCACATTGAAATATTGTTTCTATTTCTTTGAACCATTTGAGAAATTCCTTTGTGTCTCTAGTTCCGCTAAAGGAGGGAGGATTGCACCCCATAAATTCCACGTGAGTAAGTTCCTTAGTGAGGGCGGTGGCTATGTTCTTGGCAATGACTTGTCCAACAGCAGCTTGCGTCATGCTTGGAGTGGTTTGCTTAAATCTCTCTTCATCAGATCATAAGAGATCATGAGGATATATAGTTAATCAAAATCATCATATTCACAACACATGAATATAATACATGAAAATTTCGGTCTACGTTAACCGATACCACAAATAGCACAACCATTTCTTACATAGTAGAGTCACACTTGATATATTTGTTTGTACAACAATCAAAAGACAACAAGTTCTTTAGACTATGTCCCACACCTTCTGTGGCTAGGATAATAGTAAAAGCTAGTGAGGATATAAGTCTGGTCTAGGGACTTCCTGGTGTCCCTCTGTGTGAAATCAGGTTTGTGGCATCATAAGATCGAGATAATCCTGAAGTGGTGTCTGAAGTTGTGCATCTATCAAATCTTAGATAATGTAGGTTCTAAACCATTCCTGAAGAATCTGCGGATGTTCCTGTTGAGTCCGTGATATTGGTATTATCTACTAGATGTTATCTAGTTCATGGCAAGTGGGAATGGAAAAGGAAAATGACAATGATGGTACTAATGAATGAAATACTACCCTCTTTCGCGCTACCTCGCGACATCTAAGAAGTAAAACTGAAGTACGCACTATGGGACGACCAATAGTGTAATAAGTAACTGATGGTGGTGGTAGTACCTGAGTAGTGAGTGCTCTACTAGTGATGGAAAGAAACATACTATCTTCCTTGCAATAAACATCCTAATAAGTCCATTAAGATTAATTCTGAATACTCTACCAAAAGGCATTCTATGTATGGGCTGAATGATAGGAAAACCTTGTTCCTATGACAAATCAATGGTGCTAATGGTGGTGTAAGTGCAACTGGTGGTATAATGATAGTGGAAGATGACAAGGCATCTTCAATGTCGGAATCCGATAAAAGGATGTCAGGGTGAGTATCTGAAGACATGTCACTTGTGAACCAGGTCAATAAAATGATATATATATACGAATATGAGTATAAATAACTCGCATAGGGTATGCATGAAACAACATGTATCATGATTATGCACTTATGATGAAATGATGAGATGCTATGATGATGTGGTTATAGTCTAGGGTCCAAGATACATCCTAGTTCGCTATAACCTTAGCTCTGATGCCAATCTGTCACACCCCCAATTTACCTGACTTGCAGCGGAATGGAATACCTGGGGGTGTCTGTCATAGCATCACAGTTACAGTTACATTGAACGACCTAAAGTGTCGTTCGGAAAATACTTAGTTTGATCATTGAAATAATCCAGAGTTTACAATATGAGGTCCCCAAAAGGTGTTGCAAGTTTATGAAAAACAAGTCATACTAGATCAAACGTTTACATAAGTGCATGAAATAAGAGTGAGACGCGTCGACACCGCGACTCCATTAAGGTCCAAATCCATGTCACATGAGCTACCTTAATAACCTGAAATACATTGCTAAAACGTCAACACGAATGTTAGTGAATTCCATAGGTTTATAAAATGTAATGATGTACGGCCACCACAAGTAAAAGTGCAAGATAAAAATCAAGTAAAATTGTACAATAGACCTTAAGCTCATGACCCCGAAGCTATGACTGATGAAATTATATGCCCCTCCCGAATGTTTTACCAGAACACTCCCACAATGTAGACATGAAATGCATCCACTTACTGTTGGTAATATATACCACGGATGGAGGCGTCACCCTCGATAGATCTATCCACTCACTCTCGCTTACCGGCAAATTAATGGTCCATGATAATAATAGGGGACTTTAACTGGTTGGTAAGGCAACTTAAGCAATGTACATATGTTTTGGTACTTGGGCTCGTACTAAAATGGTTGATGCAATGTATTCCCCCGTGGGATTTGAAATCAAGAAATTGAATTGAAAACGGGGCTATGAAAACTCACCTGATATGTTGGTACCATGAACATGTAATGAGCTGAAAAACAAGGCGTGCACACTAGCCACAACCTAATATGAATGATGAACGATCTACTTTAGATCATGAAATGATGTTATGAATGTCCATGCACATGTTTCCTATACCACTCTACTCTTTGAAAAATACTTGTTGTTATCAAAATATACATTTTCCAAGACTTAGGAAAATAAGGCAACTAGAAAATAAAACTAGTTGAAATGTATATATATATATATATATATATATATATATATATATATATATATATATATATATATATATATATATATCGTATGTGTCAATGTTAGTGTTGAAATCCTCGGTTTGAAATCCTTGAAATAACGCCTTGTAGTGATAAAAATATACTTGTAATCACTAATACTTCATTAGTTATGAATTTGGGTACTTGGTATTATTTCTAGAAATCTAGAGTTACTACGTAGTTTTAGCGTTATTATTTCTAAAAGTTGTCAAAATAATATAAGTTTTGCCGATATTGAAACGTGAATATCTTTGTCGTTATAAGTCCGTTTTACTTGTTCTTTATATCCACGGTTACGTCTTAGTATGTAGTAATATATTTTGGAAAGCTTGGCTCCTCCGGGTTACGTCTAAAGCCTCGTTTTGTCCGACGAAAAACGTCCAACAGCATGTATTTTCAGAAAATATACTTTTCATCAATAAACTTGCAAAAATCATAACTTCTTCGTTATAAACTCTTTTTAATTCGTTCTTTCGCCTACGGATTCGTTTTTGAAAGTATTTTCTAAAAATTTTGCCAAAGTTTACTTTATGTTTACTGATTTTCCTGGATTTACCAAAATGGGACAGAATGTATATATATTTGTTACAAATCCATTTTTCATGTTCAAAACTAGTTTCTACTTTAACCAAATCTCTTGCAAACACCACAAAGCTATACTAATCCTACCATACACCTTCTTAGGGTGCCATGGGTTCCTAATCACTACTAGTCATGTTAATTTAACAAAGGAACACCTAAATCAAAATATGTTCAAAAAGTTAACAAAAATAATGTGGTATAGCTAACTTGTACATGAAATTAAGCATGAAAACCATAAGATACAAGTGTTAATTAGATGAAATCATGAAAATAAAGTTGATAACTCACTTTGAAATAATAGGTGATTAGATGATGAGAAATCTTGTGTTTCTTGTGTTTCATGTGTTTTTGTTGTAAGATTCTTGATTAGAATGATGAAATGAACAACTTTGTAGCTTTGTACTTTGAAATATAATGGATTTTGGTTATGTATTGAAGTTGGGTCGTGGTTATGGAGATGAGAAAGGGGAGGATGAAAACTTTTTGGATCTTGAAATTGTGATGTTATGATTTTGGTTTTTGATATTGATATAACATTAGAGGTTTATTACTAAAGTAATAAGAGTTAAATGCATAAGGTTAAAATAATACATGTGGTATTTAGGGGTGGTCTTGTGGCCGGTTTTCAATGTGAAAAGGAGATGCAAAGTCGGTTTTGATCACTTAAAAAATGTAGTGTATTATTAGTTGTAGTTTAGTGTAAGTATTAGTTATAATCGGGTACCGGGTTTGCTAGAAATAAATATTAACGAAGTTAACCGGGACTTAATAAAGTCACAAAAATGTTAAAAATATGTTGGGTACAAGTACTGAGTGTTCGGGTGATTATTGTTTAGTTTTCACGAAAACCGTCGTAATATTCATAAGCTCACGTTATAAATAAAATAAATTTCCAAAATACTGGGTAAATAAATATAATAACTTTTATGATGATAAAATGGATATAAAAATATGTCGGGACCATTGTCGGAATATTTAGATATATTCGTCGTGTTTATAAACCGGGTGTTAACGTTTATTTATAAATAATTATAAGGAAAACGTTAAATGTATCAAATATATAAATTTGAAAATCCTAAGAGTGGTATCACATGTAAATGACCTAATGATGATATGCAGACTGTCTCTAGTCCGTATGCAATGTTCTTACTGATAATGAAATGAATTCGCACCTAAACCCATACGGTTACGCGAATTTTAATACTCGTAAACTAAATTTACGAAGAAATGAGTAATGCAAGTGAATAGTGAAAACTTTTCCGGCAATGAATAGTGTTCAGTGAATAGTAAAATTTCTGAATGCTTCTCGGAATGTCAAACTGGCACCAAAAATGATGAATAGTAAACTGATGAATAGTGTTCGGGAAATGACCTGAAATGGTGAGTTGCGACAAGAGACAAAGGTATTAAAAGAGAATTTAGTGTTGCAAGAACTCCTCAACAAAATGGAGTTGCAGAAAGAAGAAACAGAACACTAATTGAGGCTGCTAGAACCATGTTAGCTGATTCCAAGCTTCCAGTGACTTTTTGGGCTGAAGCAGTTAACACTGCTTGTTACATACACAATAGGGTTTTAGTGGTCAAAACAAAGAACAAGACACCTTATGAGTTATTCAGAGGAAGACCTCCTACTTTGGAGTTTATGAGGCCATTTGGGTGTCATGTTACTATTCTCAATACCATTGATCATCTGGGTAAATTTGAAGAAAAGTCTAATGAAGGCTTCTTTGTTGGATACTCTATGGTTAGCAAGGCTTTTAGAGTCTATAACTTAAGAACAAAGAAGATTGAAGAGAACTTGCATGTTCAGTTTCTTGAAAATAAAGCAAACATGGCAGGTTCAGGACCAGATTGGCTATTTGATCTTGAAACATTATCCAATACAATGAATTATGTACCTCTTACTTCAAGTACTGGAGACAAAGATATTGAAGATTCAGAAGAATTCATTGATGAAGATGAAGCTTGTAAAGATGATGGATCAAATTGTTATGCCACTTTGGGACTTTGTTGATAATTCTGAAAAGATAAGTGATGCAGATGGTGTGAATTTTGATGAATTGAATAAAGAAATTCCTACTAGCAGTGGTAACTTAATTCCCACTGCTACACTAGAAGTTTCCACTGACAGCCCAAATGTGGAACATACTTATTAGGAATCACCAAGTGATGATGTAGAGATTACAAACATACCTACAACATATGATATTCCTAGCACATCACAGACTTCAATTCACAAAGTGCATCCACTTGATAATGTTATTGGTGAACTTCAATCAGGTGTGAAGACTAGAAGACAGACAAAGAAAGATGATATGCATGGGTTCATTAGTGAAGTGTATGAGTCCAAGAAGCATAAAAGGAAGAATGAGTGTTTGTTTTTCTGTTTTCTCTCAGAGGTGGAGCCTAAGAATGTTTATATGGCTCTAGAAGAATCTAGCTGGGTTGAAGCAATGCAAGAGGAGTTGTTGCAGTTTAAACTTCAAAAGGTTTGGGTTCTTTGTGACTTGCCTGATGGTATGAAGGTCATTGGTACTAAATGGGTTTTCAGAAATAAGAAAGATGAAAGAGGTATTGTAATCAGGAACAAAGCTAGATTGGTTGCTCAAGGATACACTCAAGAGGAGGGTATTGATTATGAAGAAGTTTTTGCTCCTGTTGCAAGGATTAAGGCTATTAGATTGTTTTTAGCCTATGCATCATTTATGGGCTTTACTGTCTATCAAATGGATGTTAAGAGTGCCTTTCTGTATGGTACTATTGATGAGGAGGTATATGTCTCTCAACCTCCAGGCTTTGAAGATCCTCAACACCCAAATAAAGTGTATAAAGTGGTTAAGGCTCTTTATGGCTTACATCAGGCTCCAAGGAAGTGGTATGAAACCTTAGCAAATTATTTGTTGAATAATGGGTTTTATAGAGGCAAGATTGATCAAACTTTGTTCATCAAGAAAGACAAGGGTGATATTCTACTTGTGCAAGTATATGTTGATGATATTATCTTTGGATCTACTAAACAAGAGATGTGCAAAGAGTTTGAGAAGCTGATGAAAGATGAATTTCAAATGAGTTCTATGGGAGAACTTACATTCTTTTTGGGGCTGCAAGTACAACAAAGTAAAGAAGGCATCTTTATCAGTCAAGACAAATATGTGACTGAGATCATTAGGAAGTTCAAGTTTACTGGTGCAAAACCTTTAAATACCCCTGCTGACAAGACCACTCATCTATTGTTGAAGAATGCTAGTGGTGCTAATGTTGATGTTCACACTTACAGATCTATGATTGGTTCTTTGATGTATCTTACTTCATCAAGGCCAGACATTATGTTTGTTGTATGTGCTTGTGCAAGATTTTCCAAAGACATCACATAAGACAGCAATGGAAAAGATTTTTAGGTACTTGAAGACTTATCCTAATCTAGGATTATGGTATCCAAGAGAATCTCCTATGGAATTGATCACATACTCAGATAGTGACTATGCTGGTGCAAGTTTGGATAGAAGATCAACTACTGGAGGATGTCAATTTCTTGGATGTAGATTGGTGTTATGGCAGTGCAAGAAGCAAACTATGGTTGCTACTTCAACCACTGAAGCAGAATATGTTGCAGCTGCTAGTTGTTGTGCTCTGATCCTTTGGCTTCAGAATCAATTATTGGATTATGGGTACAATTTCATGAACACCATTATCTATATAGACAATAGTAGTACCATATGCATTATTAAAAATCCTGTGCAACACACTAAAACTAAACATATTAAAATTAGACATCACTTTATTAGAGATTGTTTTGAGAAAAAGCTTATTAATGTTGTCAAAATCCATACTGATGACAATTATGCCGATTTATTAACAAAAGGGCTTGATGTGGGTAGGTTTCAATACTTGGTAACAGGTATTGGAATGCTCAATCCATAAATCATTGATGTCTAATACTTTTCAATGTTGCAGGATAGTTTTTAGGTACTAATATTGTTTGTATATGTATGTATGGTTTTCTACTAACTTGTATGCAGAGTTATCAAAAGCACAGTGGAAATAATCATACAACAGTGGAAAGATTGGTGATAAAAGCAGAAAGAAAAAGAGTACTTTTATTGATATAATAGCAAGTACATCACAACCATTCAAGATAACATTGTCACCAACACTGAAAATCACAAAAGACATAAACCTACAACCTAACACCTACTCCATAGGTTTCTTTCCCTTTCCATCATAATCATGCTTACCCTTGGATGCCCTCTTTCTCTTGTCATCAAAAGAAAGTTGTTTCCTTGGACAAGCAAGTCCCAGAACTTGCTTGGGAGGCCTTGGTGCTTGGGTAGGCTTCTCAACAGCAGGCCACTTCATGTTTCTTATGGCAGTCTTCAATGCTGTAGTTAGGGCCTTTGGAAGTTCTTCGGAAAGATTGAAGGTTGGATCATTGTCATTATCAGAGGAAAAACTGGTATAGAACTCCAAAGATGGAGCAGGAGAAGCTTCAGTCTTTTTGGATGTCTTGTTAGATGCTGTGGATGTGGTTGCACTTGGTGGGAAGTAATCACTCCATCCTGTTGAAAGATCCTCTGAGTTTGAACAATAGCTGATCTCCTCATCAGATGAATCATCAGAAGATAAGTAGACTATTGGAAACCAGCTCATTGTGTTGATTAAGGGTTTGTGTTATTGAAGATGTTTTTTTGATGAGAGATAAAAGTTTTGAGCCCCCTTTTATAAGAAAAGTCAAGGTCGAATTCTAATTAATGAAGAATATTTACTCTTACCTGTTTTGGTAGGTTGGAGGAGTAAATTTGGTTATTATCGGGTTGACTTTTGGAAGATATTTTTGTGAATAGTAACTTGGTTAAAAAGTTACTTTGGGCTAATCATTATGGGTTAAGTTGAAAGTTACTTTGGTCTGCAGCATACAACCCATATTATTGGAGTCATTGGAGTTATAAGATGTGTATAATAGACACACAACAAATGGTTATTGATTCACCATGTCTAATCCACATAAGAATCAACTAGTCCAGAGCAAACGGCTCCTGGTAAAGACTTATCAAATCCGTTTATGGTTGATAGTTTACCAAAAACTATACGGTTATCAACTCACCATACTTCAAGTGATCAAGAGTTGGCTAGTCCATAGCAAACGGCTCATGGTAAAGACATATCAAATCCGTTGATAGCTGGTAGTTTGCTAAAAACTATGATAAGAGCAGCTAATTTTCATGTTTTAATTCACCACTGCTCTTTGATATGTTGTGAAAATTTTACCACTGCTAGTTCATTAGTTACCACTGCAAGAGAAATTTTTCCACTGATGAACTAGCCGTTACAACTGTTGTGTCAGTAATCCAATTTTTACTAGCCGTTGTAAATATAACCGTCTTTCCTTATTAATAGGGTAAATCTTTTTGTGAATTATCTACTTACTTATTATAATTTATTCTTTTCCAAAGATAATTCTTTCTAAAGATGATTCACATTGCGCAACCTACTCAAACCCTATTAGTATAAATTGATCATCATACGGCTTGATTTTTATCTTGATTACTAACACTTTTATTCTCTTTTTCACAAATATCATGGCGATTCTAAAATTTTTCGAGGAGCACAACCAAGTGGCCTACCTACAAAAGTCAAACGAGAAGAGTGGCCCTGTTTTTCATCAGATTGTGGATTTTCTAAACACAACTCATATAAGGTATGCCTTAATTATTAATCCCACAATCTATGTTTCTCATATCAAACAGTTCTGGAACACTGTGGAGTCCATAACTCTTGAACAGGGAGACACACATGAATCTGTGGATGCTCTAAGAGCCACAGTGGATGGGATAACTATTGATGTTACTGAGTCATCCTTGAGGAGAATTCTCCAATTGGATGATCTCAATGGTATCATCACATTACCTAATTCAGAAATTTTCACTAATATTGCTTTAATGGGGTATGATACATCTGAACAAAAAGTAACTTTCAGAAAAGGATGTTTTTGTCCCCATTGGAGATTTTTAATTCACACTCTTTTACATTGCCTAAGTCCTAAGAAAACATCTTATGAACAAATTGCATCAACCATGGCTTATCCTTTGGTTTGTTTGGCAACTGATAGGACTTTCAATTTTTCAAAGTTTATTTTTAATAATATGAAAGGTAATGTAAAGAGTCAATATAAATTTTGGATGTATCCAAGGTTTGTGCAAGCAGTGTTAAATGAGTTTCAACTGCAACCTCATAATAGAATTTATGAACCTTCCTGCCTTAAGCCAAAAGTTTTTCAAAACATGAGTAAGGCTTCAGATCTTTGGAATGGGGAGGTTCATCCACTTTTTCCTCAAATGCTTGCTAAATTTTCTCAAGTACAGGGTGAAGATGCAACCATCCCAGTTGTATCCCATAACACACCAAATATTGTTGTTCCACCAATTCACCATACCCCTGCTGTAACTCACACTTATGAGAGAAGGCATAAATAGCCAACTTCTCTCATCTCAACATTGCATGTTGCTGAACCTTTTAGTTTAGGGACAAGCAGTGGTGGTTCAAGGCTTAATCCTAGTCCAACTAGGGAAGAGCCTGAATCAATGCCTCATGATTCACCTCTCCCAACAGGTCACACAGTTGGAAGTGATGAAGGCAGTGTGCAACTACCTGAATTGATGGACATTTTTACCAAATCAGTCAAGCAGGTTCAAGCTCTGGAGAAAGATTTGGCACAGACCAAAGTACAACATGCCACAGAGCTGAATAAATTGAAGGCTGAGATTCAAAGATTGCAGAATGAAGTTGAGAATCCCAAGAAGAAAAGACCTGTTAAAGTTGAGTTATCTTCATCATCTTCACCTCAGGATGGATTTTCTGCAAGTTCTACTAAAGATTTGGGAGATTCTTCCAAACAGGGGAGGAAAACAGAAGCAAAGTTTAAGGGGAGGAGTACAAATTTTGAAAAAGAATTTGCTGAGCTCACTGATTCTGACAATGATCAAGCAGAATGTAGCTGAGACTGAGGGGAGGAAGATAGATGTTGAAGATATGGATACTGATGCTGCTTTTGATTTTGATGATACAGTTGGAACTGCTCAACCAATTTCCACTGATGCAGAACAAGTTCCCACTGATCAACATATTTCCACTGCAAGTGAAAAAGTTCCCACTGCTACTCAATTAGTTACCACTGCAGAGGAAGAAGCTACCAGAATAAGATCAGTCAAAGGTAAAGCAATTGTGACTGGTTCAGATCAAGAGCAAACAAGAAAGATTTCTAAGAAAGATCAAGCTCAGATTGACTTTGATGCAAGATTGGCAGAGCATGAGTAAGCAGCAGAGAATGAAAGGAAGAGAAAGCTAGAGGAAGATGAAGTTGCTAGTTTTATGGAAGCTAAGAGGTTAGATAAGCTTGAAGCTTTAATGGCAGAACCAATTTCAAGTGTTTCACCAACTGTCATTCATGAGAAACCTCCTTTGTTCACTTATGTGCCTACAGAAGAAGAGATTGACTACTTGATTAACAATGATCAAATAATCAGGAAGAAGGCCATTGAACTTATTGCAAATACAACCTTGAATGAAGAACAAAAGTTTGCTCAACTTAAAGATTTCATTCAAATGAAGAATCAGCAGGCTCTTGATGAAATCATTGGGGATGTTAGAAAAGGTCAAAAGAAGCCAAGGAAACTTACAAAGGCACAGATAATTGCTGAGATGAAGACTTTTTGTTGCCATGTTGGTAATATGAAGATGGCTCAATTCAAAGGAATGTCACATGATCAGATTGAAGGTATTTACTACAGAATCAAAAGACAAGATAGTAAATTCATTCCAATGGATCAAGAACCTATAGTAATGAAGACAAAAAGGTCTGGAGTGAGTCTTGAATCAAGAGATACTAAGAAGTTGAAGACTCAGGAATCATCTCAAGCAGAAGAGGGTCCTAGCAAGTTGACAGAAGAGCAAATTACAAATATGAGGTTCATAGAGACTGATGTACTCAATATTGAACCTCTACAAACAAAATATCCAGTTGTTGGTTGGGAAATTTATTCTGATGATTTTGGAGTTGCTTGGAAGATCATTAGTACTGGAAGTGTCACAAGTATCTGCAGAGATTTTGAAGACATTGTTAGATCTTGTGATAGAGATAACTTGGATACTTTGTGGAGGCTTGTGCAAGATCAGTTCAAGAAGGATGAACTTGTTGATGTCAAGGCTAAGGAGTTATGGGTTTACTTCAGAAGATTATATGAACCTGACCCAAGTGATAGATATTGGAGATTTGAAGCTCAAAACATGAATACCTTGTGGAAGTTTTATGACTCAAGTGCTGTGCATCATCTTTCTACTCAAGATGGAATTGATGTCTTTATGCTGGCTGAGAAAGAATATCCATTGAGAGCTGGAGTATTGGATGTGATGAGGTCAGTGAAGCTTTAGGTGCTGGGAAAGAACTGAAGTCATAGAAGATTTCCTACAAAGGATTTATGATCAAAGTGTGAGAGCTGATAAAGAGTTAAGAAGAAGAAGATAAGTGTTTGGAAGAATTCCCATATCCTCATTTTTGCTGAATACTTGAAGAAACTTATTGATTTATTTATTAATCATAAGTTAGGGGAGGATTGTTGGGAATTATACTAACAGTTACCACGGCTAAGTGAAGATGTTACAACTGCTGAAGATTGTACTTGCACTGGAAACTCATTACCACTGCAAGAACATATATTACCACTGCTGATTAGATAACTGTTAGGAAACGTGTTTAGATAAATATAGAATAGATCTTGTGTATATCTTATTCTATTAGCATTATACTTATCTTGTAGAAGAGGACTCCTTGTGCTATAAAAGGAGATCCTAGGTTAAAGGTTAGATATACGTTTTCTAGAGCTTCAAGGTGTAACCCTAGTGATATCAAGATCACTCGTATTATTATCATTAATAATATTGGAGCTAATCGTTTGTTTACATACATTGTTCTTATTCATAAACAATTGTCTTACTCACAATCAAACTTCTAAGTGTTACTAAGTAAATTCCGCATACTTAGTGATATAACTCAAAGTATCAATCTAACACAGTTCAAGGTGTTTAGATCCATCAGAAGATGCTTCTCACTAAAGAAAAGGATTTGACATTTTACACCTTTTGAAATTTAGAAAAATGACAAAAATTTTCTGCAGGTGACTGGCGGAACCCTGTTTTGGGTTCCGTCTGGTCCGTTGGGCCATTTCTAGATTGCCTAGAATTTATAGTGGCGGAACCCATTTGAGGGTGCCGCCAGATCCGCTATGCCTGAAAAACAAGGTTGTCCACTATTTTGACCCGCGAGACGATTTTCAAATTTTTCGAAAACTCTTAAAAATGAAAATTTATTATATGTCTGATTAAGAAATGCAAAAATTGGACATGTAGACATTCATATCATAGGACTTTGACCGGGGGCTAGCGAATTTTTCTATACTTAGTAAAATTATCATAAGCATGAAAATTCAATAATCATTTCAAACATCATCATTCATCACTAATAAGGAGACTAACACATAGCCAAACAATAGTCATAGTGCATAAACGCAAATAAAATGACAGACCTACACGAAACACATAGTTTAACGTCTACAATGTTCTAAAAACTTAATAGTGCCAAACGCTCCCTAAGCTATCATCTCATAAGCTATCCAACTTCTTCTTCATCTTTCCAATGTACCTCGCCATGCACTTCCACATTCCTTTTGTTTGCTTGAATTCTTCCGACTCATTCTCCAAAGTGGGAAGTTGTTGAAGGTAATCAAGCGGAGCAAGCTTGGAGTTAGGAAGAGTTCCATCTTCGCTCATGTCGGATGATGATGATGATGGTGAAGGAGATCGAGTGTGTTTGCTCTTAACTTTGAAGACTCTCTTATCACTAAGAGGAACGAATATGTGGGGAACAAAAGAGTAGTCTAGGTTAATTCCCCTATTGTTTGAAGGAATGGGTGAGATGGCTCTAAAGAGGCATGTGAGAAGCATTCCATAGGGAAGAGCGGTTGTTCCTACCACGGGTATGTCGGCCTTTCTTTTGGCTAGGTAGTAGGCTAAGTTAAAGGGTTGACCAGTGGAAATGCTATAGAGCATGTAGCAAAGACACGTGTTGACGTGATCTCTATTTCCTATGGAACATATAACATTGGCTCTAAGAATATCTTCCCATTTCTTAAATTGAAGTTTAAGCTCATTGAGTTCCATACCAAAAGGGTCCTTATCTACCTCATTTCCTGAACGATTCTTCATAGTTGTTGAGGTCCTAACAAAGAGATGCTCACGAATTACTTCCTTATTAGCAAGAGGAGTGTCATATGGATGATAACGCTCAATAGAATCACGACAGAAAGGGGCCACTTATCCGTGTAGAGACATGTACCAACATTAGGGACACCAAGAATTGTTGCAAAATCTTTCAAGGGTATGATGTTTGATATTTGATTGGTTGTAAAGGTTAGTGAGAACTCACCATCATCATCGAAGAAAAGGCTTATGGTTGCATAGAATTCTAAGATAAACCTAGGACAAATTTGCTCATCTATGTCTAAGAGGCAATCAAAGTTGAATGCGGCAAAGTTTTGGCGAATGAATGTTCCTTTTTAGGAAGGATGGATCAATGGTTCTTCCTTCATGAACGTAGCGTTTTTCTAGACACTTAAAGGTTTCAACTTGATCTTTAGTAAGGCCTTTGGTCCTATGGTGTTTGGGTAAGTACTTAAGAGTTTCCTTGTGATCGGAGAATGTTGCGGGAGGCATGTTGATTCCTAGAAAACACAAAATTTAAGTTTAAATTAATGACTTTTATAATGTGGATGTTCTAGTATAAGCCTATATGAAAACAATGTGGAGGTGCGGTTATCTTGACTCATTTGATGCTTGAACCATTTTTGTAATGCAAGTTATGTTATAAAACAAAAGATAACCCAAACACTCTTAGTTCAATATAGCTTCGTTTGAATGTACCCGAAAATACATATTAGTTATGTATTCCCTTTAGCATTCAAGAGACATTATGCAAGTGATGTTTCAATGACGTTTTTCATTTGTTTTAACAATGTGGTGAAAGGTGGAGTTCTAGTGATTTTTTAAAGACAATGGACTTGGTGTGTTTGGTAAATCATGATACTAACACAAAGGATACAATTCCTAACTAATAGAAATCATGATTAGTTTACAACCAAGGTTTTTTGTTTTTTTTTTTTTGTTTTTTTTAATTTTTATGAATCAACAAGTTTATGCATAAACCCTAATATTCTAGTTAATGTATGTAGATGAAAATGATAGACTTTGATTGAAAATTCAATTATGATAAAAATACTTACAAAGTTGATTGGATTAGAAGAGATGTAAGTAAGAGCCCTAATTTTCGTGTGTGTTAAGGTGCTTGTGAGTGAGGGATGGCTGTTGGTAAGTTGAAGTTGTGAGTAAAGAGGTGTTTGGTTTTAAAAAAAAAATAAAACACGCTGCAGATTTGGCGGAACCAAAGGGAGGGTTCCGCCCGTTTGGTCTCAGGGTTCCATGGGTACTGCAGAGGAAAAATTAAAAAGGTTTTGTCTTGATTTTTGTGGTTTTATCCTAATGTTCAAAACTAAGGTTTTAGGTCTCATGAGTCTTTAACTAATCCTAGGGAGGATGAAAGATTCATATTTAAGAGGTTTCGTGAAAACGTTGACAGAATGGTTAACGTATAAGACTTTCTTAGTTAAGATGTTCCTCAATGAACATTTTTACCAAGGCGATGATGACGGATCACAATATGTCAATTAAGAACATAATGGATTGGATTGTCGCTGAAGTCGATGCTTCCTTTGTTGAAGGGATAACAATGTTGATGAGATGAATTCCGTTGTCGACGCGAGTTAGCTTGTTCAAGTGGAGCTTGTTGACGTGCTTCTCCATCCGATACTAATATGAGAACCATAAACGTTTTTGGAGAATCAATGGGTAAGTAAGTATAAAAGTGCAAGTACCACTTGTGCTTTTCTTATCAACTTATTACCGACATAATTCCATTTGGTATACACTATGGTTTCTATTCCTGTTCTTTTGGGATACCATACTCCTAGTTGTGTAGTACCTTTTGATGTATCCAAACACTCTCTTCCAAAAGAGATGTTTTAGAACCTTTTCTAAAATGAGCACATAGATAAGCACCAAACATAATGTTGAATCTAATTGTTATGAGAACAAGTAGTCTTCCGAACATTTCTCTACGTTTAGTTTTACCTACGGATTTACTAATCTCATTCTTGATAAGTCATCAATAACTTAACCATTGAGAACAAGAGAGTAACTAGGAATGTCTTTGAGTGATTATTCCTTGCTTTTAGAGCTTGCTTAGGTTGTTAAAAAGTCTTTCATAGATTTTCATTACTCTCTATTTTGAAAGATCTATTTTGTTTTAATTGTTACTTTACTCTAATGTCCAAAAACAATTTTTATCAAATTTGTTTTAATCACAACTATGACCCATGATTCAAGTTTTTATGACCTTGTCAATATTGCTTGACTCAATGTTTGACACAAGACGAAAAGATGTTGTTTTCCAATTTTAATAGTTCATATTCCTTGTTATTGATCTTAACTTACTTGTCTTATCAATGTTGGACTTTCGACTAAGTCATCATCTACCAAAGATGATATCTTAGAAGGAGGTGGTCTTTCATCGAATGTTAAATTCAATGACTCCTCGACTCTTTGTGTTTATTTACTTAAAACACTATGAGTGTAAATGTCCAAGAGATGCAACATCATAAGACTATGGGTCAAATTTGATGTGCAAATCCTATATGTTTATAAATCATTTTCTCCCAATCATCCTAATGAATTCAAATGATTTATTTTTCTTTGTTTGTCTTATATGAAACTTAAACAAAAGAATGGTTGAATTTAAGACACAACTGAAAATGTAAGGTATAATGTCAAAAGACGTTGTACTACAAATATCTATGAAATGTTGTGGTTTTGCTAGATTTTCAAGCATCACAAAAGTGTTGATTGTCTTATCACTTAGGAAATTCTTAGTTAGCTCACTTGTAGACAAGTATTAAGTGAGACTCACTCAAGAGTTACTCGTGTCTTTTCCCAAAAGTTTAAAGAGATAAAAAACCTTATATCTCCTACTAGAAGTAGTGTCTAAATCCTTTAATCACGAAGGATCTAATCCTTATTGTTACTTACACAACATAACCACCTTAGAGTAAAAACTACTAATATCTCCCATGGCAAATCTTAATGCTAATCAACATGAAACACTGAAAGGTAAGTTGAAGAGATGTGTACCTTTTAAGCTCCATAGATTAGCCACCAAGAAGATAATCATAAAGCAAATTATCTTGACTCGTAGAAGATCTAAACTCAAATACTTATGAATCCAAGGAGATTAGACAAACACATAAAAGTATTGAACATGATATCTTTATCCTTTTATCATGAGCTCCTACTGGAGATAAAATTACTCCTACAATTCTCTTCTAGGTTTAACAAACACAACTTGTTTTGTTTTACTTGTTGATGGTGCATTTTTGTTAAATCCTAATCCGGTTTTATCACTAAATGACTTTTGACTTTTCAAAAAGCTTTCAAGAGCTTTTGAACTTTCTTCAATTTTAGCAAGGAGTTTTCCTTTTTCATTTTGTCTTTGAATTTCATGTTTGTAATCTAGACATAATTTGCATTCTAAATCAATTTCAACATGACTCTCAAGTCTAGACATTTTATCTTCTAACATGATTTCATTTTCAAAATTATTCATAAGAGATTTTGAAGGTTCATTGTTGGAGATAGTTTTTAGGTCCATGTTGCATAAAAGTTTAGACTCATTTTTTCGTTTAGAAAACTCTAGGATAAATGTGTCAAAGCAAAAGTGTTTGGTTTCAAATTGTACCTTGCTTGATGTTTTATCAAGTTGATAATCACAAACCGGATAGTAGGCTTCATCTTCATTCGTGTCAATCCATGAAGCGTAAGCAAGTCCACTTAGAGCTCGACGTAAGTAATCATCTGCACTTACACCTTCATTTAAAACATTTAAACTAGTAGCACATGTATTTATCTCAACTAAATGTCTATCTATTAATTTTTCTAAGACTTCTAATTCATATGTGAGATCAAATTGATCATCTTTGACTTGACATATTTCTTGATGAAAGTTTTACATATTTTTCCAAATATCATTAGCCGTTTGACAAAAATACACTCTTTCATATTCGGTCTTTGGTAAAGCTTTATAAATCATTATCTTAGCTTTAGTGTTTTTATCAAGTTTAGGATAGTCATCTTGGTTTTCAAAACTTGTTTTCGTTGTTTTGAAATCACCAATAGAAATAATATGCCAAAGATCATGATCAATTGATTTCACATAGTTTTCAAATTTACTTTTCCATTTAAGGAAGTTTTCTTTTTCAAATAGCGGTGGGTTTTGAATAGGTTGCCCTTCTTTGAGATTTTCAAAATCCATGGATCGATCCAAGTTTTAAAATACAATATATTTTAAAGATCTTGAGTAACATAGCTCTGATGCCAATTGTGGTAAACTAGAAGAGGGGTTGAATAGTTTACCGCTTTTTATCTTGATTATCTTTTAAAACTTTATGTTTGGTTAAAGATATAAACTCAACTTACTTGTTTGATTCTTTGAAAATCTTTTACGTGTAGTTAACAATTCTAACTAAAGACAATATGTAATAAGCAAAGACAAAGAAAGAAACGATCAAACCACAACATGATTGTTTATCGTGGTTCGGCTACAAGGACTCTTTTTCCTTGCCCTACATTCACGCCCCGAGTTTCCAACTCGAGAGTTATAAGCACTAATCAACAAGCTCCTTTCCTGGTGGAGAAACCTTTAAAACGTCGCTTACACCTTTACCGACACTAAGCTAGATGTCGAGTTCTTTTACAAGGGTACAACCACTCCCGTCGTCGCTTACACTTTTACCGACACTAAGCTAGATGTCGAGTTCTTTTACAATAGTACAACCACTCCCGTTTGTTCTTTTACAAGGGTACAACAACTCCCGTCACACTTTGTATTTTCAGGCCTAAATACTAACCGATCACTTCTACACACAATACAAATGAAGTATAAACTACCAAAGCTTATACATAACAAAGCTAACAAGTCTTGCAACTTTAAGTTGAAACTTGTAACTTCTTGAATGAATTGTGAACTCCTTAGCAACATAAGAGATTCATACAAGTTAGTAGTTACTGAGATTAAAAGGGAGAATATGTGCAATATATGACTCTAAGTGATGGGTGAAAATTAACAATTGGCTTGGTATTTATAGCAAAACAAACAGCAGGTCTGGCGGATACGGAGGAACCCTCAGATGGGTTCCGCCCGTGTACCCCCAGGGTTCCGCCAGGCTTGCAGTTGGTTTTGCCATAAATCATTCAAACCAACCAAAGTCACATCAAATAAAAACTAGTCAAACACAAACTTGTGCAAGAAGACTTATGGTTAGTCAAACACACAATCTTTCCTTAATTGTATATTGACAAACTTACCATAAATGTGATGTGACATGACACATTCTAAATAAATAAATAAAAACAATGTTTTGCTTAAAAGGAAATGTAAACCTAGTTATACAAGACTTAAAACTAAAGTGATGTTATTACTATAAACTACAGTTCATATTTTGTCATTAACAAAACTTAGCAAAGATCGTAAAATATAAATAACATTTTTAGGTGATATTTGTATTAACAATCTCCCCCTTTTTGTTGATGACAAAACATAAACTTTATTTGTAAGTAAGCCACAAGATTTAGTGTTAAGTCTTATAAAGTTTGTATTAAAACTTGTTTTTGCTAAGAAGATGTGATATGCAAGAGTTAGAAGATGCACTTGGTTCTTGAGGAGAGGAAAGTGGAGACTTTGGAGATGGGGTAGAGTCTTATTGAGTGAGATCAATTAAGTTTGTTTGAGGTGGAATAATGGTGATCTTAGGCCTTCTGTTTAAGCTTGATTGAGGTAGGATGAGAATGTGGTTAGGTCTTTTGTTTGGGAGAGATAGTGAGGTTGAGGGAGATCCCATTGTAGAAGATAAGAAAGAAGGTGAGGATGAAAATGATGAAGAAGTTGAAGGAGAGGAGTTTAAATAATCAAAATGATTATGATTTAGGCAAAGCATTGATGACATCAAATAATCCTGATATTTAAGTGTCAATTTCCCCCTATTATGCTCATTTATATTACTGATTATGTGGATATATACTTTGATTCATTTATATTTTGTATCCAGGTTACAATTGAGCATAGGAGCTAAAGAGACGAGGAAATTGGAAAGAACGTGCAAAGATAGACAAATCCAAGTATGCTGGAAGAAGCTATGGCGTAACATCATCTCTCAACTACGCCATAGCTAGGATTTCAACTGAGAAGACCAAGTCAATGATGATCAAGAGTTTGCGGCGTAACCAATTGCATGGTTTACGCCGTAACGAACACAAGTCTTATAAGTCTTCAGATCTGAAGACTACGCCGTAACACAACTCTGGATTTATGGCGTAGCAATGTGTACGAGAGTAGTCTTAGCTCAAGAATTAACTTACGGCGTAACATCTCATTTGGATTATGAAGTAATAGAGTAATCTGAGATCTGAGAAATTATCTACGGCGTAACGTACATGGAGATTATGACATAGACAGAACCCTAATATCATTGTTACGGCGTAACATTTCATCAATTACCCCGTAACCTTCAGATCTGGATAAGATTACACTAGTTATGGCGTAATACATTTCTGAGTTACGCTGTAACTCTCGACGGGCGTATAAATACAACCCTAAATCTGCATTTTCAAGTATCTCTCTTCACCCCCTCTTAGGGGTCGATTGAGGCACCATTCCAGGGCCATTTCCAGCAGTTCCAAACCATCTTTCAAGGGATAATTCACCACCAATCATCATCATTATTAGTTCTACATCAAGTAATTTGTATCAAACATTAAGATCAATTCAATTCACGTTTTATTCATCATTATTGGTATGATTTACTATATGTTTGGCTAAGCACCTCTGGTGCTAGCCTAGTTATGATTCCATTATTGTTTTGATTATGTTTTCGCACTTTTCTTAATGCTTTTACATGTGTGCATGCTTAGTTTATCTTATGAACCTCTAGTTTCGGTAGTTTTGAGATGCAGTATTATCTGTTACGCTAGCTTAAATTGGAATAAGCTCCCACTTTAATTAGTAGGCTAGAAGAATTGACCATAGGATACTAGCCTGATGGATTGCGAGGAAATGGGAGGGATGACAACTGACCATACCGCCTTGTGTGCGAATTGGCCATAGGATCACCTACCGATGTTTGATGAACTTAAGAAGTTAGAGAAATGGCCTATGATCGTGACTACGGGCCATTAGAGATAAGTCTAGCATGTAATGGAGCTTAATGACTTAAACTCGTCTACCGTACGTCGGCTTACTAGCATGGGGTAGTGCATGTGGTTCCTGACAGGATTCGGGGGAGATAGGCTAGGGAACTTGACCATATGCACCTTGTGATGTATGTCCGCCCCACCTAAAGCATGAGATTAGTTTAATAGGGAACATGACCATAAACGATATAGGAAGAGTAATTAGGTTAGCACATTTCTCTCTTATTGCTCACAACCTTCACTTTAATTGCTTTTGTTTTCCATTTCATTTAGTTTAATCAATCAATCAATTCTTTTTTTATTAGTGACATTAGACTTAGATATAATCCGCACCACATAGCTCTTGGGACGACCTTGGAGTTACCATTACTAGCCTACACACGACCGGATTCTCTGTCCGTTAGTGCATAAGGTAGACCTAGGGTAGAAACGAGACTTTATAAATAGTAAAACCTGGTCAAAAATCCTGCATCAAGCATGTATTAGGAGGATTTAAGCACATATATTTGTTTAACTAAACATGGCAAAGGTGGTGATAAGCATGCAAATAAGTTCTAGGTATGCTAGAAATGAGAAACAGTGCAAAAATCCGTGACCCATGCCTGACGGTCCATTAATTGCTCGATGGTCCCTTATTCATAAGGTATCGCCATAGCGATAAGGAACCGCCGGCAGCGAGTTCCCAGATTTTCACACAGTTTTTCATTTCTCCAAACCCGCACCTGTAACACATCCTTACAACTACAAAAAAAATAACTTAATCAAGACGGCATCAATCAAGTACAATGCCAATTCATTCATATATAAAACATAAATAAGTCAAGATACGTTAGTTCACATAATACATAACCATAGATATCCATAATACGTCAACCAAACGTAATTCAAATAATACTTCAACCCTTTCATTTCTTCTTTTTCTTCAGGAGATTCTTGATGAATTTCAATCCCTTTCATTGCTCATCTCGTATTTGAGTAAGAAGAGTTATCACGGACGGGTCTTGTGAATTGAAGTTATGAGGGATTTGTGGAAGACATGAGTGAGAGTTTGGAGTTGGGAGGATGGAGAAGTGGCACTAGCATTGGAACTACCAATGTGTTCATCATCATCTATGTGATGAGAGGATGAAGTACCAGAGGACAACTCAAGAAACAAGGTCCTTTTAGACCCAGAATTAGACCTTGTTTTACGCTCAATGTGTTCAGTGAGTGGGAGCATGAAACGATTGTACATAAGATAACTATCCGACTTAAGTTCGGGAAAATTATCCATGACATGATTAAAAAGACGAGTTAATAACATGCCATAAGGCAAGTTCAACTTTGGATTTTTGAGAACAAACTCCATTCTCCTAACGATAAAGTATGCTAAATTGTATGGCCTCGAGATGAGGATACAATGAAGCATATGAACGAGACTAGCAGGAAGATGATCTCTATTACCACCAAGACAAAAGGCATTTTCCCTGACAATTTGTTCTATTGTTTTCAAGTGATCAACAACTTCTTTGGTAAAAATTTGATTTTCATCAACAATGATTTTCTTTCCTTCGTGGGTTCTAGTAAGAGGTGAGGTTCATGGGTTTAGAATAAGTGATTTGATGTCACTTAGAGTAGGAGGAGTGGTGTAGTATTTTCCACATTTGGGGGTGCTCTTGGCAAGAGCATTAAGGCTCCATTCATTAGTGAATGAGCAATCCCCCTTAGTCGAGACTCCAAGGATTCGACCAAACTCAGGAAGAGGGTAGGAAAAGTGTTGGATTTTAATGACAAATTGGACATGTAGTTCAAATTCACGGTCTACTCTTAAACTAAATTGACTGTAAAATTCTAAAATGAACCGACGAACAATTTCTTCATTGATTTTGAAAAGACAATCAAGTTTTGCAAGTCCAAGCATAGTTTCAAGGTAATGGACGTCTTCAAAGTCTGGATAGACCACTCGACCCTCATGAATGAACTGGGTTTCAAGGCATTGAAAAATTTGTGATAGGGGAGGTGTATACTCGGTGGATAGTAAAGGGATATATTTGCGAGTTCTTTGGTGATCAATACCGTTTGGTTTGGGCATGATGTACCTATAATACACATGATTATTAAAGTTAATTGTGATTAGCTAGTTTTATGTTACATGCATTTACCAAGCAGTACTCAAGTTTCAAATGCTCATATTAATTTTGAAATTTTTGATCCATTTCGTTGCATGGTTGTGAAAACGTTTTTGACATGTATTAACAATGAATGATTACGTTTTTGTTATGTTCCTAAACATGATTAGTAACAATACATTCGGATTGGGGATACTTTTATTTTTGTCCCTTTTCAAAATGTACTTAATTAGTCTAATTCACATGTTAATACAAGTACTGTTGATGATACATTGTTAGGATTTAGTGTTAATAGTTGTTAATTTCATGAAAAATGAAAAAAAAAATCCCCAATTTTAATAATATGTTCATATGAATCCTAATTTTGAAATAAGAATGAATTGGATGAAATTGACTTACAATTGATGGTTAGTATGCAATAGTGATTGATGATCTTAAATTGAAAACCTTTGAAATTAGTTCGATTGGTGTGATTGATTATTTAGGGTGTTGGTTTGTTATTTCGCCACTGCTGCTGCTAAGGGATGTTTTGTTTTGTTTGACTAAGTGCAAAGGATGGAAAACGGGGTACTGCAGCAAAATAGGCGACGATCCTTTATCGATATGGGACCGCCCAGTGATAAAGGACCGTCGCTAGTAAGGGTTTCGAGAGAGGGCAATTTTTGCTAGTTTTTGAAACACTTATAATTTTTTAAGTTTTAACAAAGGTATTTTTCTTAAGGACACCTAGAACCATTAAATTAGGATCTCTAGACACGGAATAGACACAAAACGCATGAGTAGGCTGAGGAATGGGTTTTGAGCATAATCGATACAGAAGAAATAGAAAAGACTCGATATTAGCGACACACTGAATTAGGAGTGGAAATAGAGTCGAGACAGAAGAATTAGAGAAGATGAGATTCAAATACGAGACTTGCATTGAGTAGGCTAGAAGTCAATCATGTCGATGCCGCAAGAAGTTCAAAGGCGAGAAGTAGAGAAGTTTAGAACATTAAAATTGTGCATCATCCATAGTGATTGATAGACGCAAAGGGCGATATTAATAATGGTTATGGTAAGACCATTATTTTTTCAAATAATTGCTTGAATCCTGTTAAGGATAAGCGTTTAGACAAAGTATCTAATACCAAGAATTATCAACACTTAATTTGCACATAGCACATAAGCATATAGCAAGCATTCATGTGATCACATAAGCACATATCAATTGGGAATATAGCAAGCAAGATTGTCAAGGTTGTAAGAAAGCATACCTTAGCCGCTAGCTATCCTTAATGATACGTTACCATGAAATATGTTGTGTGAGATGCAAGATTCCGTTTTTGATGATTCTTCTTATGAGTGACGAAAGAGTGGATATAGATTCGTATCCATGAGTGACTCCCTTGTATACATAAAGACATAGCTTGCAAGACAACTTGGTACCCAGTTTCTCATGGGTCTGAGATGGTTAGTCATAGACATCCATTGCACTCATATGCACATGGTGTGGATGTCGAAAAAAGATAATAATGTTCCTTTACATATTATTCCTATTTCTAAGCAATTTTACTAGTGAAGATTTTCTTTAATATTCATTAATGATGATCATTGTTCTAAAAAAACATGATTTTCAAGACGACTACAACTAGTCTTTTATAAGCGGTTTTACAAATTTGTTATGCTTAGACTTCCTTGTTGATGATTCATCCGAGTCATAACCTAAGTCGGCTCTATCTCCAAACTTCTTTTGACTACTTAGTAAGTTTCTAAGAGACTTAGACCTCAATTCAAATCTCGATAGTATATTAGCCATTTCATTAGCCTTATTTATGTCATCTTTGTAGTCCTTATACATTTCACATTCTAGATCAATTTTTATGCTACTATCAAGTCTAGACGTTTTATCTTCTTGAATAATTTCTTTTTCAAGATTACTTTCGTATGACCCGAAAGATTTATTTTGTGAAAAATATTTTCTACTTACGTCGCATAGATCATTTAGTTCATTTTCTAAGTTTCAAAAATCTTGAATAGATGGATCAAAACAAAGATGTTCAATTTTGGAATGTACCTCACTTGAAGTTTCCATCTTGTGACATATTTCACATTCAATGTACACATTGTCACCTTCATCCGCATCACTCCAAGACTCATTTATTAGTTCACTTCCAATGTTACTTTTAAGGTCTTTGTCGATATCATTTCCTACATCAAAATCAATTGAACTAGTAGCACATGTATCTAATTTAACAATATGTCTTTCTAATGACTCGTCTTCACAAGTAAAGAGTAGTTCAAGACTAATATCATCTTCTTTGGCTTGACAATTCCTTAGATGAAAATTTAAAAGATTTTTTCATATATCATTTGCCGTTTAACAAAAAAAAATATTCTCATATTTGACTCTTGGCAAGGTTTTATAAATCATTATTTTTGCCTCTAAATTTTTACAAAACTTTTCTTTGAAAAGTGTGTTTTGACTTTCAAAATTTGTTTCCATTGGTTGAAAATCACCAAAATGACATGCCAAAGATTATGATCTATTGATTTCACATAACATTCAAATTTATTTTTCCATTCAATGAAATTGTCATTTTCGAAAAATGATGGTTCTTTTAAAGAAATCCCTTCTATATTTCTTTTAGAATCCATAGATCGATTCAAGCTTTAAGGTACAATATAATTTAAATATGTTGAGTGATGTAGCTCTGATACCAATTGTAGAAACTAGAAGGGGGGGGGGGGGGTGAATAGTTTCACCTTTATATTTCTTATTAAAATCGGGTTTCACTTTGTTAGGCCCGTTTATGTTTTTATTGCAAAGTTACTAGATTTGGTAGTTATATGATATCAAGTTGACAATATACAAAAACGTAAATTGTGTAAAGGAAATAGTAAAGGAAAGAGCACAACCAAAAGAGATGCCGAGATTTATAGTGGTTCGACACGAAGCTTACTCTTCGTCCTACTCCACTCCCCAAGTACCACACTCGAGAGTTTTCAATCACTATGTCAACACACTCTTTCAGGCGGAGCAATCCGTACACAAGCTTATACCAAGTTTAACGACACTAAGCGGAATGTCGAGTTCTAATCCTAGCTAGAAACAATCTACACCAAAGCCCATGTGGCTACACGAACAAGCACTCTTGTCCCTCTTAGATCTACACACAGTCCAAGTCTTCACATGAACGAGCACTCCCGTTCACTTAAACCTTCACCCGATTCAAGTCTTCATACACGGACTTCACTAAGTCCTAATCTTCACACTAGAACTCCAGTAAGTTCTAGCCTTTACACCACAACACACAACTATTACAAAGTCTAATCTAGATACAACACTTCTTGGAATTTTACCAATGTCCAAGTTCACCCTAACACTTCTAGTCACGACTCACACACAAGTTGGATTCACAATATTACAATATTTACAAATTAGAGAGATGGAGGAAGAATAGAATCGTAACACATGTTACGTTTGTGTGTGGACTCAATAACAACTCGATTCTTGATGACTTCGAGTGTTCTTCTCTTGCATTTTGATGTAGAGGATACGAGAATCACTTATAAACATAACATGTTATAGTGATCAAAGAAGAAGAAAGAAAGAAACATAAGGTTTTTGTGCAAAGAGGCTCTCTTTTCTGAAAGGGAACAGTTCAGTATTTATATACGCCAGGAGAGAAGGTGGCGGTCCCTTAAATATGTGACGGTCCTTTATCACTAAGGTACCGATAGTCATTTAAGGGATCGTCCTGACAGACGCTCTTCTTTTTGTCCAGACATGGTGAAAGTTTATTTGGTGAAAACTTTAATTGTTTTGGGCGGGAAATATGGTTGTTGAAATATTTGAGTTTTGAATATATTTTCTTAATAAAACAGTTCTTTAAAAACACAAAAATACTTTTTTGAAAATGTTTTGCTTTACATAAAAATGTAAGGTTTTGTGAAAGTAAACTTTTTTCATCACTCTACTAGTGTCGGTATTGAATTTATTCATACCTGAAGTGACGTTGTAGTAGATACGTTAAGTAAATGAGTTTTCTCGTCCAAAAACTTATTAACCGTAAGTTTACGTATCGTGTTTTCATATTTTGTGATTATCGAAACATGTAGAGACCGAATAATGCAAATAACGTTTTGACATTATTTGTATTAACATAACGGTTTGTAGTCCACCGAAAGGATTATACTTAGTGAATAGTATCGTGTCGTGGATTCACATATGGACGTACGAATGGTATAAACCTCCCATCCTAAACCAGTATATATCGTGGTGTTCTGTACTTGCTTTATATACTTTGGTTGTGCTCATGGTTGCGTTTGTTGGTGTACAACCACAACTTGTTCTTTGAGGCTTGAAAGGTTTTAAACATCTATAAGTCGAAAAGACCTTATTCACCCCCTCTATGGTTCTATAATTGGTATCAGGGCGGGATACTCAAGTTTTTAAGCATTAAAACCTTCCCGAGATGTCATTTTAAGTCAAAAACTTCTTTTTCAAAAATTTAAAATGCCTACCGAAATTTTTGGAAAAGTTGAGTATAGATCCATGGCTTAAGAGAACTATGTTGAGGGATGTTCTATGCAGAGACCACCTTTGATAGAGTCTGATGCGTTTTGTTTATGGAAACCCGGTTTGAAACCTTTGTTAGGTCTAAGGATATTGACTTGTGGGAAATCATCCAAAATGGCAATGTTGTTTTCATGGTCCAAGACTCCGAAACAAAGTTGATGGTGGAGAAGCCATATTTGGATCTAAAAGATGATGAGAAGAAGAAGCTTGGCAAGAATGATGAATCCAAGATGATGATCTACAATGCCTTACTTCGAAGGGAGTTCGAAAGGGTTTACACTTGCAAGACCACCAAGGAGATTTGGTATACACTCATCATCACTCATCAAGGTAACTCACAAGTCGAGGATTGAAAGATTGACTTGCTCATTCAACAATATGAGAAGTTTTCAATCTCGGATGAAGAAACCATTGACAATGGTTATACTCGGTTCAATGATATTATCACAAGCCTAACGGCCTTAGATCCGAGATATAGCAACAAGAACCATGTAAGAAAGTTTTTTCAAGCTCTTCCAGTGAAGTGGGGACAAAGCTGACGGCCATTAAAGAATCTAAGAAATTGGCATAACTTTCTCTTGCTGAACTAATCGGCAATCTCAAGGTGTATGAAATGGCCCTTAAAAATGACAAGGTTGCTTCTATGGACAAGAAGGAGTTCAATCTAATGGCTAAGAACTTTAGAAAGTTCTTTAGAAGAGGGGTAACTTTAGGCGTGGTAATCGGTTTGGTAACCGTGGTAATGATGGAAGGAACAAGTTTGGAAGAGGTCGAGGCTTTGACAACAAGATTAGTGAAAGCTCTAGTCGTGAACGCGGGTGCTAAAATTGTGGTGACAAAGGTCACTTCATAAGTGATTATCCGAGGACTAAAGAGAACAAAGCATTCATTGGTGGAGCTTGGAGCGATAGTGAAGATGAAAATCAACCAAATGAAGAAGCTACTTGTCACATGGCTCTAGAAAAACAAGAGGTATCTCAAAACTCTTATTGCAAAAGGATAATGAAGAACTAGTTAAATTTAATGAGGATTTTATGAAAACTTTTGAAAATATTATTAAGGAAAAACACTCTCTTGAACAAGACCATGCTAAACTTAATGAGAAAGTTTATGAACTTCAAAGACAAGCAAAGATCCTAAATCATCGCAAAGAGGTGGTTGAACCATGTAAAAGATGTGAGATACTCACACTTGCTTTCTAAAAAAAAAAAAAAAAAAAAAAAAATCATCCCTCACCTTTAGATTTAACTCGACATACACTTCAACCTAACGACAATATTCCCCTAGAGAACGATCAATCCTCCGAATTTACTTATACTACACTACAACGATCAGGTACACTGCCTAGAGGATTGCAAAACTTCTTGAGATTCTTCGAGAAGTAAAACTTCTTGCGAGGTTGCAATATCTCGCATCAATTGCAAACGAATTATGAAAATGCGAATACACATATATAGTTTTTAGGGTATGAAGGCATTAGCTTATGCTTGTGACGCAGTCACCACGCCTTCTTCGATTAGGACATTTTTCCACCTCCTTGCCATGACGTCGTCGGGTTATAGGTTATGACAGTGTCAGCTTTAGGTTTTGACGTTGTCGCCTTGGCTGTCTCAACACACTGAGTCGTCACAAATCCATTTATATTTTTCACTTTCTAGGTGCTTCAGGTGACCACGTCAAAGTTGCCCGCCAAAAACTTGAAACTTTGTCTTTGTCATCTGTTCTTCGTCCAAATGAGCCCAAAACTTGTACGTTTCCCTGAGACCTAAAACTCAAAAAGAAATTATCTAGGGCAATAAATGATACAATGTGCATTTAATGGGCTAAATGATCCCTAAAAAACGTATAATTTGCACCTCATCATACCTCCAACACCCCCGCAAGATACCGACATTTCTTTCTCACTCTCCTTGAAGTTACGGGACTACAGTGTCGCTTGGATAATTTTTTTCTTTTTTGCCGCAAGTGTGTAGTGGGGTTGCCTAAGGAAAAAGCGAATTCCCAGCTTGTTTTCCCGCAATGCTCCTTATAAACTAAATGGGTCATATCATAAATAACGGATGTTTTGTGTATTTTCTGACAATTTCTTTTTTGCCGCGAGTGGATTTTTTATTTATTTTTTATTTTTTTTTTTATTTTTTATTTTTTTTTAGATTTTGTGAGTGAGTCTGTCGTTACTTTATAATTTATAAGTTCACCTTCAATTATTTTGAAACTTAAGAATTTATACAAACTCATAAATCACAATATAAGCAAAAAGAAAAAAACAATCAAACCTTTACAAAAGCTTTTGTTATGATCACATAAAACGTGTAACCCAAAAAATAAAATCATACTATACATTAATTTAATATCCTTTACATTCTAGCAAACCTTTTATTAATTTCTTTTCAACAAAATAATGCAAAAAGATAATAAACACACAAACACAAGTTATGCATAGCACGTTACCACCAACTTTATAACTCCACCACCTTTCAAACCGTTACGGTCAACGAAAGTCAAACACATCTCATTTCACCACCATGCAACCACCACCACCAACCACCTACACCACCATCCCAATCTCCGGCACTGACGTCATTTTCCGATCATTCCAAAACCCCTCCACCTTCATCTCCCATCACCGTCCATGGCCGGAGTTCATCTCCGGCGACTTCAACCGACCTGACTCCGTCGACGAAACCCTCACCAGGCTCAAAACGAATTCAAAATACTTCGCCGTAAACTATCTCATCATCACCGCCGTCATCGCCGCCGTGTCGTTGATCGTTGATCCGGCAGCGTTGGTGACGTATGCGGCGGTGGTGACGTCATGGCTTGTGTTGTTTGTGTTTAGAGAGGATCCGATGAATGTGTGTGGATATGGTGTGGGTGATAATGTTGTGATTTTAGCGCTTGTTTTGGTTAGTTGTTTGGTTGTTTGGATGTTCGGGTTTGTTGGGAGTTTGGTTGTTGGTGTTTTGGTTGCGGTTTTCGCGAGTTTTGTGCATTGTGTTTTGAGGAGTAGTGATGGTGTTTATCTCGATGAGAGTGATGCGGTTAGTCAAGGATTGATGTCGGTTTAGGCGCGTTAGAGAAAAAAAACAAACGGTATCTTTTAGAAATGTGTCTGCGCGCGCCTGCAGACATAAGAGACAAATAAGTACTTTTGATTGCGTTTTGATACAGAAGATGAGCAGGTTGGAGTTGTTTATGGCGGGGTGTGTTTTTTGAAGAGAAATGAGGAGATAAGCGGTTTTTATTAGTGTTGTGACGATTTTTTTGTATAGTTGTGATGGCGATTTGTGTGATAGTTTTCAGTTAATTGGATTGCGGATTTTTGAATATTGTGATGGAGATGCGTTTGAGTTTCTTTTTACTGGTTTGATATGTAAAGTGTGTCTCATAATTTTACTTACTTATATATACATTCTCAATTTGATTCACACATATTATAGTTTCTGTGTCTCATATCAGATAATGTGATGATCATTACTAGTAGTATTAGCAAATAAATATTACTAGAGTTTTAGTAACTCAGGTGGCACTTACCCTTTTACTGTAGTTTTAGTATGTCTGTATATACTATATAGTGTCTGTAAAAGTCTTGATAATCTGCTAATCTGGACTTTCTGACAGCAGATCTAAGGTTGACTTTGACTCATAAGTTCATCAAATGTGGTCCTATACATTACTGTCATTTTGTCATTCAGAAAAGAACAATCAAGCCTTTTATAGTTCCTTGAAATGCCAGAAATTGGGAAAGCATAATTGGGGATGAATCTTATGAACTTGGTTTAAGTAGTTTACCCTGACTAAAGAGGATGCTGTTTGTGATGAAATAAGCTGTTTGAATTAGCAACAACTAATTTGACTACCAAATAAGCAATTTGAACTAACACTCTCCAAACTATGTATCAAAAGTCAATAAGACAATAAGCAATACGAAACACGTGCTAATGTTATACTGATGTTTATGCTGATCAAATGTTATATGATGTTTGCAAATTGCAAGAGTAATATGAACAACTGTTAACACTGAAACAACATGGTAGATTATGTCGTGGGAAAATTAATCTACTGATAAATGTATCAAAAGCTGATCTAATTCTATATCTTACTCCTCATTCTAACTAATTTTGCTAAAGTTTCTTGAGCAGCCAGAGTTTGAGCATGATTATGACCAAGCATTACTGTCCGGATGCTAATACACGTCCTACACAGCTCTTCCCCGTTGTCAAAATGTCCACCTCTTAACAACAACTTCGCTCGTGTTTCTAGTAAAGTAGCCTTCAATAATGTCACATCTTGCCACACGTACTCGTCAATCCTCTTGTGTGAGTTCATCTTCTTCTTCCAACAAAGTGACCCATGACACCAATCCTGTATCTGTGACACAAACGATTTTTCCACTTCTTCAAGAACATTTGTGCAGACTTTTAGTAGCTCTAAAGCTGAATTGCATCTTGAAAATGTCGTGAATGCCCTAATTGACAATGGGAGCGCGGTTTTCTTTATGAAGAGAACCATGTCGTTGGCTTTTAGCTGCACTAATGGTGGCTCTGATTTGAACCCAAAGACTAAAAAAGCAGAAGCCCAGAGATGGTCTGAGTTTAAAATCGGGTTACCTATTTTCCTTATACCATGGACTGTTGCTTTGGCTGTGACTATACCCCCTTTAAGTTTTGCAAAATTTTGTGCAATGGGGTGAAAGAGGATGTAACATCCGGGATGATGTTTATTCGCTCTTCTAGCAAGGCCTAATTTGACCAACACCACGGCGGAATCATCTTCACTCTTTGAAGTTTGGTTCTTTAGAAAACCCGAACAGCAAAAGAATGTCGTATTTGCACACTTGACCCATTTCTTGAACCGGTTGTTGGACTTGCTTATGCTTGTTGCAGCTGCAGCTAGTAAATTTGCTGACACGGGTAATGGAGCAAACCAAGCCCCGACAAGAAGCATCTTGGAGGCAAGAAGGTTTTTAGTGCCGTTCGCTTCATGCAAAATAGTAATGCAGAAGATCAAGACTTTGAGTAGAAACTTATTGTTACCCCAAAATGCTTCATCAATATGAGACAAAGGTTCGTCTACACGAATATGATTAATGGCTTCAAAAAGTGTTGAAGGCACGATTGCAAGTTCAGTAAGCAACGACCCTATCACCCATAACCCGAAAGTCGACCTCTCTAATTTCTCATTAAATTTCCCAAGAATTTCAATCTCTTCACCAGGGTACTCTTTCTTTCGTCTTCCTTTCATTAATAAGATTGCTTCTTTTAATTGCAATGGTTGAAGTGGCATTGGATCAAAGCTCATTACTTTTGGGAGTCTAGTCGTGATAATAACATGTGAACCACCGGTGTTTCGTGGTATCAGATCATGTAAATCTCTACCTTCCCACCAATCTTTTTCCGTTTCCAGATTATCGATGATAAGTAGATAAGGCATATCACGAAATAATTCCCGCTTTACCCTTTTAAATGCTTCGGTTTCTTGCTCATCGAAGCTCCTAATCCTCCCTCTTTCTTTCTCTTCATCTGCACTTACATCTAACCCCAAATTTAACGATAAATTCAGTATGTTTTGTCTGAAATACCGAGCTTCACCACCGACCCATAACACCATCTTGTATCGTTGACAGTATCTGTGAGCAAACTCTAATGCTAGCTCGGTTTTCCCCATTCCTGGACTCCCATTGATGCACACTATGCTGCTTCCGAAACTTTTGTATTTCCCACTTTTTGTTTTCTTGTATTTCTGCCTCTTAAATGAATTTCTCCCAATTACTGGTTCGACCCATGCTTCTAATTCCGGTTCGTTACACTTTCCAACTTCTAAATTAATAAACTTCCTATTTTTACTTCCATCTACTTCACTCTCCTCATCTGCTAGCCCTTCTGATGTTCCTGGTGTTACTTCTTTAACGACATTTACAGTACTGTCGTTATCGTTACAATCTCGACATCCGAAAAAAGCTGTCTCGATCTCTGCAAGCTCCTTTTCTCTGCCGACGAAAATTTTATTTTTCGGAAACGGGATTTCGTCGAAACTCTCAATTTCAGGTTCGGCTACGCTCATTCTACCAAGTCTACCCTTTAAGATCCCGGCTGTTTTCGCTACACATAATCGCCAATTACCTTCATTTGCTTCGAGTTTAAACTCATGGGACCTCATCAACCCATCTACCGCTTCTTTACATTCTTTACTATCCGAATTCTCAGCTAAAACATTTCCAACTTCGGTTACATCCATGTCGAAAAACAATGGTATCAGATTCTTTTTTTGAGCAAAGAATCTAATCTCTTCTAGACTTAAGTAACTTAACAAGCTCTCTTTAGTAACAACCACAACCCCAAATGTAACCGAACATATTACTCGATCAGTAATCTCATGGCTTTGAGAATCTGCGTATTTTGCCCTGTCAGCAACAAAACACGCAATCCCCTGAAGCTCTAGCTCAGATTTGAGCCATTTACAAAACCGAACCAAGTTTGGATTTTGACCATGGTATCCTATGTAAACATCACAACTCCTTAGTTTCGTATTTGCAGGCGAAACTGACCCTTTTTGGAAAGACATTCTAGGGACAGGAAATGAGAATGAAATACGTGGTTGTGCAGTTGCATTATTGGTATTTGTATTCGTATTAGTATTCGTATCAGGTTGAGGGACACAGTTGACGATTTTGAGCTTTGTTTCATCAGAAAATTCGTATCTTTCGGATGGGGGAGTGTAGGAAGTGCTTGGAATATCGTCTGTCCCGGACCCACAGTAGGATCCAGGAGTGGATGGGTGGGTAAATGTATTTGGTGTAGTGGCACCAGTGGTGTTGGTAGTAGTACTATTGGTTGTAGCAATTTGTTCATCTCTAGTGGCTCTAGGAGATATATAAGGCGACTGTAAGGCGGATACAAAGGCGGAAGATGGTGGTGAGATTAAAGATGGAGAGTTATATGGAGACGATGAAATCGATGTGGCTGGGACAATGTTGGTTAAGATCTCTTTTCTCGCCTTTTGAGCTGAGTTTGTTATTTTGATGGTGAGGTTTGTTGTGGCTGATGGTGGTGACTCTTTGCTCATATCTCAAGACTATTCAAGAAACTTTACAAAAATTGGATTTTTATCCAAGAATCACAATAACATCAAAAGGGTATGTGACTATGTCAAAATGACACAAGAAATGAGTTTTTTTTTTAGCAAGATTTAAAGTGGAAATTGATGAAATAAAGGGAATCAATCATGAACAGGAGTTAGATAGATTCTAGTTTGCTCAAATTTATGCTGACAAAAACAAGTCAAGTTTTGGATTTAAATCAGTGACTGTGAATATGATTGTGACTGTGAATTGAATCAGAATGCAACAGTAGACTTTATGAGCATGAACAAGAGGTTAAAAGAGTACATACATGTGAAATAATACCATCATCTTCATTCACTTGTGGGCCTTCAGTAGTCAGTATTCACAAGTATTACCAAAAGAAAAGATGATTGAGGCACAACTTCTAAAGCAGAAGGTACAACTTTACCTGGTGTAGAAACCTATTTCTGTTTCATCAAAATGTGCTGAAGGTATGACCAAATGGGTTAGATCCACAAAGTTTGAATCTTTATTAAGATAATGATTTTAAGTGGCTTAAAAAGAAGCTGCAGTGAGTGTATTATGGTGTAAACAAACCAATTTTAAACATAAAATAAACATTTTCATTGGGGTTAGTCATTTTCTTTTTGTTTTATGTGCTGTCTAGTTTACAATTCAAAATCATGGGAAATTACTAAATTGGACAAAAGTATTGACTGGAATATGATATTGGGTTTTGCAAAAGATTGGTCAGAAAAGTAATTTTCAAAAGGAAACAAGGCTTTGGGAGATGAAAGCTCAGAACTTGTTGGCAATTGTGATATTATATTACTTTTTTTTATATAATAAAGTATTATTAGTAGAAGTGATTAGTGAAGTTTGATTATTAATTTGTTTGATTCTTTAGCCGGCCAGGGTGAGGTCCATCAGGGTAAATGTTAAAATTTTGCTCCCCTTTGTCTGACATGTGTGTGAATGTGTGATGGCAACTGTGTTTCTTAATTTGAATACATGTTGATCTTTTAAGTATGGCATACTTTCCCTCACCATTAATTATGCCTTTTCAATGTACCTGTTCAAAAAAAAAATGTACCAAATATGTGTTCAAAAAAAATGTACCAAATATGCACCCATACTTCGTCATTCACTTTCATATTCTTGTTGTCATTAATTTTAATTATATTTTATGATAAAAATGAATCTTGTTTCTTTTCCAACTGCTGGATAATCAATACAACAGATCTTGATTGGATCCAGGAAATAGCTACCACTATGAAGTAGATATGTATCTTAACTACAATTAAAACAACAGATAATGGCATTGTGGACACAGTACATATGATTGATGACTTCATGTGCTTGACATACATTTTTTCTACAACAAAAACATCATTAGTTTCTTGTTATATATCTCTATAAATTTTGTTTTACAAAAACTATTTCAGTCAAATCATACTAAGAAGTTAATTTCAGTATAATTTGTGTTCTTTTGATGCATAAAGTTGTTTAAATGGATTTTGAAACTCCTCAAACATGGATTCTGACGTGATAAGTAGATGGCATATGCTTTGGGTTGTTACTGTTAGGCACTTAGGCTCCTCAGCTTGGTCATCCCAAATTCCCAATAGGAGATGCGTTCTCCCCCCACTACATCCTCTCTTTTGGACGCGTTCTATACCAAAAAATAAAAAATGGTCGAAATAACGACCGACTTGTATGAGCTTTTTTTTTTTTTTTTTTTTTTTTTTTTGGTAAAGAAAAGTAAAAGTAAAAGTGTATGAGCATGGTTGCATGTGTGGGTGTTTATTTAATTGATTTTTATAGAGTATGTTTTTGGTGATGTACTCGATCATCCTCATTACACTAAGTTGGTCATTAAGCTGTTGTAGACAGAGAAAGCCGATATATCAGTGATGTCCTCAATCTTGAGTTGGTCACCATTACGGATAACCTTAAGTTGTACACGACGAACACTTATCACACGTAGTATGCACATTTTTTATTGCCGAAAAGTCAAAAACTATCTAGTAATCTAGTACATGGCCTAATCCAATTAAGTATACGGTTTACACAGTAGTTTAGGACTGGAAAATAACATAATTAGACTAAAGGTAATGGGTGTTCATCACCTCTGACACCACCTCACACCACAAACCTCATTACCTACAAAAAATGTCATGTGTGACCCATCGCAAAATGGAGATAGTGGTGAGCTTAAAAACTTTCAGCATTTGTGTTATTTGTTTGTATTTTATGAGTATATGTTTTTTTTTTTGTGAGTGTATGTGGTATTTAGTGGTGTGTATTTTGTAAAAGTGGGTATTTTTGTGAATGTGAGATAGTGTTACGCAATTAGGATCAAAAGGTGAAAGGATGTGAGGAGGAGGAGGAGGAAAGAAAGAAAGAAAAAAAAAGTGGTACTGAGGTGATAAGGTGTGACGATTCACTTTAGCCTTAAACAATACATACGCACTGGAAAGAACTTCTGTAATAGGTACAATAATTTTTTGAGGTTTTTAATTTAGAATGATATGAAATAAGAGAAAAGGCTATGAAGAAAAAGTACAAGACCAAATAATTGTCATGTTAATTGTTGGACCAGTTGTTCAATGAATTTTTAAAGAAGTAATTTATTAGCTACTACTTTTTTCTCTTGCCGGCCTATGATTTTTCTTGTTATTAACAAAAGAAAACGTTTTCTAGTTTAAGAAATACAACAACTTTATAAACAGATGCAGTGCATAGATTTTTAAAGAGCCATGTTTACATGTTTCGTGGCTATTAAGTGGTGTTATTAAAAATTTATATGTTTATTTTCAAATTTATGTTAGAACCAAGGACGGACCTTCATAGGGACCCGGAGGCTGTGGCCTTTTAAAGATTCGGGGTTGGTATTGTACATGTCTTAAAATTTAAAGATACCTTTTGAAAGTTTTGTGTTTGGCCCTCTCAAAAAATTTTGATCGGCCCTCTCATTCTCTCAAAATATTGAGAAACCAAAGGTAGTTCCGGTTGTTTTGTACTTGTGTTTTTCTACAAAAATGGAGTACAACATAGAGGAGTGAGAAAGTCTATTAAGGTTTCGATAAAACAATCACATTTTTCAACGAGTTACTTATAGGATGGCAAACACTTTAATATGATTTTGTACGATTGTTTAGTTTTTCGCTAAGTATTTGTAGTCTTTAATAAATTTAAATTGCATCAAAACAAAGCATTTTTGTTGCCTTTAATCAAACCCGACCTGCTTTATTTCACGTTACACTAAAAACAACTATGGCTTGATTTCCCCAGTGATCAGATTTTTTGGTTTTGCCACTGATTTTGAACTTTCGGGCCCCCACTAAAATTGTTCGATTTCCGTTTATGGGTAGAAGCATTTTCTTTTTTGAATACAAAATTATTGGCTTACACGTGTGTACTGGGGTGAATATGCCCTTCTGTTTGTATTAATCTGGTAATCTCCATACTAAAATAGTAATTTCTCTATCGTATATTAAGTTAACTAATGCAAATAGATTTTAATGAATATTTTATTAATGAGTAATGTATTTAGTAGAATTTCTTAAAATTTTGTGAAATATAATGCGGACGCTTAAAAAAACATGAACGTGATCACTTAAAGAAGTAATTGATTTCATTATCATTCTATCATCATGTTCATGTTAGTTATCACTTAGAGCTCCGGGTGCAGTGGCAAGGTTTTGCCTCCCCATTCGGGCCTCACCATGCCACATCACCAAAACACCCCAACTTCAACAAACCACAACAAACCCCCCTCACCAAACAACAAACCTCCACTTCTCCATTCGGGCCCCACCTCTTACACACTTATTTTTTTATTCATTTCATTAAATAAATTAAATTAATTTCACAAATACTTAAAAATAAAAAAACATACTAATTTTATTTCATAAAATAAAAAGTTACAATACTGAAGAAAAAAAATACGATACGAGGAAAAAAAAACACGCATACAATATGGAAAAAAAAAACGATACGGAAAAAAAAACATACGATACTAATAGGAAAAGTAAAACATTTTATTTGTCATCTTCGCGGTTGAGATTTTGGTATTTCTGAGTTATTCGTGCTTGTCTCTTGCGAATTACTTCGGCTCTAATCGGGTCAGTAACCGTGTTTGGATCGAGCATTAGCATTTGCATATCCTGCCACTCCAACAACGCAGCTTCTTTCTCGAACGCCTTTTCCTCCCTCTTCCTCTGCGCCTCGTAACAAGCTGTTTGAGCGTCTTTCGCTTGATTATACTTTTCGGATAATTGTCCCGAAAAAGTACTCGTTTGACTCCCCCCGGAACTCGCCGCACTCGACGTTTCCGTCGACTTTTGTTTCTTTCCGGGTCGCCTGCTGCTTCTTTCGGGACGAGGTCGTTTGTCCGGCCCGAATATATCCTCAAGACATGTAATGTCTAGAGGTTCTTCAGCATCCCATTTCGGGTAGCGTTTCAGGATTTGCCAAACGTGAAGCAAAGTGAAACCCCTTTGTCCAAAACGTAGTGAGAAGTTCGTTTTGGCATTCTCGACATGATCATGCTCATTTTCACCACTGCGACGCTCTAAATGTTTATAAATAGCGTTGAATTTTTGGCAGTCGGCATTGATCCTTATCCATTTACCGGATAGCATGTTTTTTGTTCGTGGGGCTTCAGTAGTCCGCTCGTTGAAAAGTGCATGAATTTCGTTCCAAAAGAATTCATTCTCTTTGTCATTTCCGAGCTCCTCGTCTTGAGAAACTTCTATCCACGCTTCCGCAAGAATATTTTCTTCTTGTTTCGACCACAACTTTCGCGCACGCGTATTAGCAGCTTCTTCCAAGTCTTCGTCATCGTCCGCGTCCAAATTTACGACGTTTTTTCCTCTTTGGGCTTTGGTTTTTTTCCTCGGCCTTTGGCCGGTGATCTTGGCTTAGGTACTTTAAAAGTACCTTGATTTGGTTGTGTCGGTTGTGATTGAGGAAAAGTAGATGGTTGATTCGGGTTATAAAATTGTGGCGATAAATTGAATTGTTTTTTACTTGTGAATCCTTGTTGAAAGGCTAATTGTTGGTTACGGTAAATGTCACTCGGATTTAATGGTTGTGAACCGTATGGCGGTGAAGGGTTTGGACTTTGAGACGAGGGACTAGAAGAGTTTGAGGCTCCCCCGTATGGACGTTGGTTTGACGTTAAGAGATTCGTGAAATAATCTCTTTCGTTCGGGTTTTGAGACATTTTTTTGTTGATTAGGAGAAGAGGTATAGAAAGATTTCGTTTAGATTTGTGAATGTAGTGAAGAGAATGGAAGAAGAAGGTTGTATTTATAGTTGTAAAAAATGGTAGGGGAAAAAAAAAACAAAAAAACAAAAAAACAAACACAACCGTTGTAATAAACGATCGATTTTTGCAATAAAACAAAACAAACCAAACGTAAACCTACACTTTTGTCAGGCGAGTTGCTTCGCCGTGGCCACGGCGAAATAGCCAACGGCGAGCCTCGTCCGGTGTGGCGGTGAGCAACGGCTCGCCGTTGGACGTGCCAGCTCGGACGGCGAGGGGTCCCTCGTCGACTGCACCCAGAGCTCTTAAAGGTCTTCAAAATTGTACAGTAATTTGTACCCAGCTTATCATAGTTAACGGGTGTTTGGGAGTGGGTTTGTAGCTAGATTATCTCTGCTTATCACGATTTACAAACACAATAATATGGTGAGCGATGTTGGATGTGATAAGCCGAAAATCAATTATCTATGTTTTCTTGCCTCCAAAATGCAGAATTCACAAGCTTGTCACCACCTGCTATTTACGAATGTGATTTTCCTTCTCTCAAAATGAACCATTTACCCACCCCCAAAACAGAAACCTATTATTAGAAGAATATGAATGACACAGATAATTAATACGTGTAAGTGATTTTAATGTCTCATTAATCTAATTTAATTGCAAAAAATTTACCGTGAAATTTTACCGTGAAGTTGAATTTTATTTGCTTATTTGCTTAGGGTGTGTTTGGGAGGGGCTTAACCCAAAAATAAGTCTCATTTGACGTAAAGGCTTATAGAGAGCATAGTTTTAAAAATCGCGCCTAAGGCGCGCCTACTCCCTAAATCCCATGAGGCTCCAGCCTTTGGGATTTTTTTAGATCGAGGCTCACGACATGCATGAATCTCGTAAAAATCACAGCGTCTTGGGGATTTGTGCGCCTAGAAGATGTAACGGGGTTTTGGCCTTTTTTTCTTAATATTAAGATACATTTTGGGCTTACATGTTATATACATTTGGCCCTTTAAGTTATAAAGTATCTAATAACCCTAATATTTTAGAAAATAACTAAAACACACAATCAACAAAGTACTATATTTTTTTTGTAATCTAATGTCTAAGAATACTAGCTTATTAACAGATACAAATGTTGTTTCTTTAGTGTTAAGTGTTACCAAACAGACATAGTTTTTTTGTTGTTGATAGTTGATAGTTTGATACATGGTAATTTGTTAAATTTTATAAGTCATAAACTCATATATTGTAATGTATATTCAGGAATTTAGGGTAGTTCATGGATTTTGATATGTTGTCTGCTTAATATTTTAGGTTTAAATGCAATGTAATAACTATTAAGTGGCATTATGCATTGAATATTGATATTTTTGTGTTATTTAAGCAGCATAAGTTGTCACATATGATATAAAAAAACCTAAATGTATAGTGCGCCTCATATTTATGAATCCCGCGACTTGGTTTGCGCCTCGACTCGAGGCTCTTTGACCCCCTTTGCGCCTTGAGCCTTTCAGAACATTGATAGAGAGGCTTTTGAAATTATAAGCCTCAGCCCAAAAATAAGCCCCAGCCTCGAAATTTAGGCTAAAATATTTAGACGGGGCTTCTAATATGTTAACTTATTTAATTGTCCACAAAAATATCTAGAGTAAACTACATTTTTGGTCCTCGTGGTTGTATCAAAATCTCACTTTTGGTCCAAAATTCAAAAAATTGCAAGGATTAGTCCAAAAGTCCACGTGGACTTCAGTTTTAGTCCAATTTTCATCCCTAGTTAGTTTAGTCGTTAAGTACGTTGCACCGTTAGTCCTTTAACCTAACGGTCGTTAGCAATGTTTGCACCGTTAGTCCTTTTAGTTAAAAAATTGAAAAAATTCGAAAAAAAAAAAATTCCAAAAAAAAATAATTTTAAAAATTCGAAAAAAATTCTAAAAAATTTTTTTTTGACGAAATTTTTTTTTTCCAAAAAAAAAATTTGAAAAAAAATTTATAATAAAAATTTTTCTTAAAAAATTCGAAAAAATTTATAAAAAAAAAAATTTTGACGAATTTTTTTTTTCCAAAATTCGAAAAAATTTCTAAATTTTTTTTTTTCCAAAATTCGAAAAAATTTCTAAAAATTTTTTTAGAAATTTTTAAACAAATTTCAAATAAATTTTAAATAATTTTAGAAATTTTTTTTGATTTTTTAAAAAAAAAAATTTATTTGAAATTTGTTTTTCAAATTTTTTTTTTGGAGAAAAAAAATTTCGTCAAAAGAATTTTTTTTGAATTTTTTAAGAAAAAATTTTATTTGAATTTTTTTTTCAAAATTTTTTTTTTGGAAAAAAAAATTTTCGTCAAAAAAATTTTTTTTAGAAATTTTTTCGAATTTTGGAAAAAAAAATTCGCCAAAATTTTTTTTTTTTATAAATTTTTTCGAATTTTTTAAGAAAAATTTTTATTATAAATGTTTTTTCAAATTTTTTTTTTGGAAAAAAAAAATTCGTCAAAAAAAATTTTTTAGAATTTTTTTCGAATTTTTAAAATTATTTTTTTTTGGAAAATTTTTTTTTTTTTCGAATTTTTTCAATTTTTTAACTAAAAGAACTAACGGTGCAAACATTGCTAACGACCGTTAGGTTAAAGGACTAACGGTGCAACGTACTTAACGACTAAACTAACTATGGATGAAAATTGGACTAAAACTGAAGTCCACGTGGACTTTTGGACTAATCCGTGCGATTTTTTGAATTTTGGACCAAAAGTGAGATTTTGATACAAACACGAGGACCAAAAATGTAGTTTACTCAAATATCTAATATATACATATGCTAATTTAATTATGTCATTTTTACTAATTGTACAATAATAAGCTCCAACTTAAACTAATTTGTCAAACAAGTTTATTAAAATAAAAATTCTAGTTACGAATATAAGCCCCAGCCTCAGCCCATTTTGCCAAACATATCATGTGTGAGATTCATTAGAAAACATATTACTCCGTATATTTGTTGAGACGGTGTCACGGTGTTGAGTGAAAAACAGGGAGGCGAGAAGGAGTTGTATATCTATATAAAACATTAAAGGCCCCTAAAAATTATTGATTCTAGTCAGATTTTCGATTATAGCCCAGTAGTAGTAAAATTTTATGGAAATTCAAAGGCCTGTTAAGAATGTTTATATCTTTTTTGCATATTATGAAGAAAAAAACAATTTTATTGTTCCAAGAAGTAAACAATATGTTAAGTTTATATAATTCAACAATATACAGTATAATGATAGTATATTTTGGTAATTTTACAATTTAAGCTATCGGTAAGGATCCAGTGATATAAAAACTTAAAATGAGAAGAATGAGAAATAACTATAACCGCATATTTGAGATGCATTGACTTGAAATAGATGCATCTCTATTCATCTAGATGCATCACAATTAAGTGAAAACGATGCAAAGTAGTATTAGCAACAAATTTGACCCGCAGAGGATGAAAATTACATATGATTCGTTTAACTTGATGAAATGCATCTAATATATGTATATACATATAATTTTTAGCTATAAAATATATGATGATGCATCTAAAAGATTGGAGATGTATCTAATTCAAATTGATGCATTTCTAATGTGTAAATATAGTTATTTCTTATCCTTCTTATTTTAATGATTCTTCTTATTTGATCCTTAGTTTTTAAGCTATTTAATAATTAGATTTGTCAAACACTTGAAAAACTAATTATCTAATTATTGTGATATCTAACAACCTAATCAAATCCAAACACTGTTTTTAAAATCACGTTTTATAACAATTAATTATTTGATTGTTCATTTTCAAAACACGTAATCCTTTTTAAATAAGCAATTGCAAACACCTCCTTTTTTTTGAACGGTTACTTTTTTTCAAGGGAAATTCATGTCCAATTTGAAACCCGATAGGGGGAAAACCTTCAACTTAAGCCGCCCGAAGGCACGACACTTAATTGAAGTAAACCCTGCCTTCTCCAGATTCGAACCCTTGTGAGTTGAAACCTTCATTGAAGGACTTTGAAATCGTACCGACATGGCAGTGGTCCACAAGGGAGGACTTCCCAGTTTGGTCACCCAAACCGGTACTACTCTCCACTAGGCACGCTTAATTGAATAAGACGTGCCCAGTGAACCACAAGCCCATTGGTTTGCAAAACACCTCCTTAATAATGGTAATAAGAATTAGTGATTTTACCATACATAAAACCAAGCAAGTCATTTGGAAACACTAGTTGGTCCTATAATTTTCAAAAAGAATGATTCTTTTTAAAAGTTGTGCTTAACAATCCTTCAAATTGTATATGTAGGGTATGTTTGGCGACAAGTAGCAGTAGCAGTAAGCAGTAAGCAGTAGCAGTAAGCAGTAAGCAGTAGCAGTAAGCAGGAGCAGTAAGCAGGAGCTGTTTATTTTTAAATGTGTTTGGTAACGTAGCAGTAGCTGTAATTATAAAGAGTAAAATTACGAAAAAGGACATATACAAATTAAAACAAAAATTATTGAACAAATAATAAAATTATTATTTCTAAGGTACTCATTACTTTTACATGCTTGATATTACATAAACACCATGATACCCTAACTATAACTTATCTGCGACGTGCGTTCCATATTGATTTGGCAATATCATTACGAATTTTTTTCATCTCATTAGATGTTCCACTAGAAGTACCTTCATTATTTGTAACCGAGCCACGAACATCACGAAGTTCATCACATCCCATGTAATCTGGATGTTGTTCGAAAGTAGTAAACACCATGTCTTCCTTGTCATTATTACGAATGTAGTTATGCAAAGCAAACGCGGCGATAATTATATCATGTTGAGTTTCCACACTATATTTAGGCATTCTCGTGAGTATTTTCCATCGTTTCTTCAAAATTCCAAATGATCTCTAGATAGAACTTCGTAGAGATGAATGAGAACGATTGAAAGACTCTTGCATGTTCTTAGGCGGCACATTTTCAAATTGCGATTTATGATATCTTGTCTTTGGATATGGAACCAAATATCCCTTTCTAAAAGGATATCCTTTATCAACTAAATAATATTTACCTGGTAAAACTTTAAAATAAGTTGCTTGCAATTTATCATGAAGTTTTGGTATAATAACAAATGCGTATAAAATTACCTTCCGGCGGTTTTGGAAAGTTCATAGCTCGATTGTTAATGGCATCGAGGAAAACACGTGTGTCATGTGCTGAACCCTCCCATCCAACCGATATAAAGGTAAAACATAAATCAAAGTCACATACTGCCATCACATTGAAAGTAGGTATCCCTTTCCTACCAATATAAGGCAGTTGCTCGATCTCTGGGATGCATGCCCCAATATGTGTACCATCAATACAGCCGATGCAATCCTAAATAATTGTTTTTAAGAAAATATCAATATATAGTATTAGTAATAAAAATTTATATAACCAAAAAAGTAATTGAATACCTTGAAGTACGGCATATATCTTTTATCATTCATGATTTGATGTGGTGTTAATTGAAAGGTTGGATCCTTCGGTTTTATCATCTCACGGGCTAGACCATGAAAGCCTTTAGATCTACCAGTTATTGCCTCTAGAACTTCATGAAATACTCTACTAATAGTTTCTCCTGAACGTTGAAAGCGCTCACCAACATCCCTATTAGACACCCCTAACGCAAGTGTATACACAAATATTCCCAACTTCTCGACAACCATCATTTTATCGCTAGACTTTAACCCGTAACTTGATTCCAGTTCCCCGCATAATTTTAAAAATACATTTGGATGCATTCTAAACGCATTAACAGATCGGATAGGGTTGCCATTTAATACTTCATTCATCCAAGCTTCTCCCGTTAGAGATGATGTCATGCATGGTTCCTTATGCATATATTTGTAATAGTACGCAGAAACTAGATCGCATGAGTACAACGAGTCCATAAGAAAATGTACACAACCATGTTTCCTTTTTCTATTTCTTCTTTCAGTATCCATTTCAACATCCATGTTGATTATGTTAACCTATACAAAACTGTATACATATGAGTAAAAATAAAACATTAATTATTAAATGTCATAGTTTGTTCAAATAAGTCATACACAAACATAAAAATTTCTCATTCGAAGGCCACCAACTATAGCATTCGAGTAAAGTACACCTATTTCAGCCAAAAGATTATAAATGAGCAATATATTTGAAATCTGTTTGCTGAATGTTTTTCATTGCGAGTGTAAGTGAAGGTAGTATAACTCATAAACGCGAACTTGGTCCATCAAAGGTAAAAAATTAATGCAAGTAAAGAGCACAAATGTGAAATTAATCAAACTCCTCTATCTGGCACATATGAGCCTTGCAGACAAGACCATTGCAAAAGTAAAGCAATGAAAAAACAATATCAAGAATCCAAATATGAATAGGCATAACCTAAATAATCTAACAGAAACAATTTGGTTCAGCAAAAACAAATTGTATATCAAGATAAACACCCAATTTGCTACTATTAGACTATTAGTCATTCAAATGGCTTGTTTATTTTGCTACTGTGATAAACTATTCCAGGCCATTTGTAAGCTTCATGCAAGATTGCAAGTATATAAAAATAGTAGAAATGCAAAATAGCTTTGTGTTATCTTTGTGAATTCTTAGCAAGATTGCAAGTATGTAATAATCGAATGAGACCTCTCAATGCCATTTGTTATGGTTAAAAGATAGTAAAATGCAGTGAACAAAAAAGTATGCATGAACAAGTACCAAATGTATATTGAAAGTGTAGTGAACAAGACTTATAAAAGTATGCATGAACACAACTGTGTAAACCTATAAAAGTGCAAAACTATATCTTCGGTCCATCATGTCCAAAACCGAGGACCAAACCGATTAACCCGAGGTAAGACCGAACCTACCCGAGTGGCTATCGGTCTGGCTGATATGCTTGCTTTATAAGCACATTAAATTAAACACCCTTTGAATGATATTTTTTATATTGATAATTCTATAATATATGCATGTATAAAGTGATGCATAAACTAGTCATGCAGATTAGAATCAAACATATAACTATAACACGTACAAATTCAAGCAAAACATTTATACAAATTAAAATATAATATTAAGAGGCATCATTGAATCATAGAGGTACTTACTTGTGATCACAAGTGTTTGACAGTATAATGGAGATGCTAATGAGAACTTGGCGCTACACAGATGACTGTGGAATGTAGATCTATCAATAAGGGTGATTAGGGTTTTGTATGAGGGATGGATATTCAGCCCATTAAAGATACGTGGGTTTGTGAACGTTATGTTGAGGGCATATAGGTAAATTAATAAACAGAACGCTGCCAAATAGAATGGAACGCTTTCTCATCAAGCTTTATATTTGGAAGCAGTTAGACCCTATGCAAACTCTTACCGCTTTGTTGCCAAACAAGATTTTAAACTCAACCGCTTACCGCTTGTCGCTTGTCGCTCCTAAACGCTCTTATACCGCTTGTTGCCAAACATGACCGTAAGGGTACTAGGTGTGGAGCGGTAAAAGCAAAAGAAAAGGCTTTTTCCTTTGGGAAACCCACACCTTTTGTGGCGGGAAAATTGGCAGGCTTAAAAAAAATTCAATTCGGCATTATAGTCCCACAAACATCATGCTAGGCATAATAATGACCCTCAGTAACCATCATTTTTCTGTCACCTTAGCTTTCTTTTTCCTGCGACAAACAACCGACCTTTTAGACACAGTAAAACGACCTGCACTACGAAAAACATACCCCAAAAAAATACATTTTAAATAATTAAAACACACACATAAACAAACACACGACCTAGGTCGAGGTAACGACCATCATCTCCAAAATAGCAACCGACGACCCTCAACGATCTTTACCTACAGCAAGAATGACCGATGCCGACCTTCACGACCCAGTGGGTCGAGTGCCTTATTGTATGTAACCTCAAAGAGTGAGAAATTAATTTTTAACTTTTGTGAGTGTGTTTTTTGTAAGGATATGTGTTGGGGGTATTTTTAAATAATAAAAAATAGAAAAAAATATGAAAGAGAAGGAATGTGCAACAATAGTTGAGGAAAAGTTAAAGAAATTTTTTTTGGAAAGATAAAAAGCTGATGTGGCGAGTTAAAACCCATGACCACACCCTCCCCACAAGCTACCCCCAATAACAACCCTTCGCGACCCTTATTTTTCTTGCCATATCAGCTTTTTCTCTCCTGCAACCTACAGACGATCTTTTATGCACAGTAAAACAATTTACACTAAAAAACATACCACACAAAAATAACTTTTTAAATAATTAAAAAACACACAACACACTCACAAAACAAACACTCAACCTATTGTCCCAATCGGTTGGGACCTCAACCCACATCTCCTTCGACCTCCTCCAACCCTGATCTCCATAACAATGCCAGCCCACTGCAACCTCCTCCAACCTAATTAGTTGAGGCATTATTGGGGGTAGCCTAATGAGTGATTGGAAAGTGACAAAGTGTATCAGTTTTGTTATGTGAATCAAGGACATGTGACATACACTAAACCTATGTTCCAGAGAAATAAAATGTTGTCATGATTGAGCTGGTTAATAGTAGCAAAAAAAGATTGCCAATGTTTAGGAAAAGGGAATTGATTTGCACACATTACTAATTGATTAGCATACTCTAACTAATGTATGCCAGACTTGTACTGTATTAATATTCTGCATTAACTACTCGTATAGTTGAGTGTGCAAATAAAAAGTTAGAGTGTGCGAATCATCTCCCTTAAGAAAAACACAGCTACATTTACTCGTTATTTCTTTCATATACTAACTATATAAAGCAAGCTTTTGAAAAGCAATCTCTAACCCAAAATTCTTCTAAATTCGCCACGTGGAAATTCATTTTAATCGATGGCCTGTATTGCATTTCACTATAATGCATTTAATGTGAGAAATTTTGGGCGCCAGTTCATAAAAATTATTACTTTTGACAAAACCTAACCTAAAACACACAGCTACCATTTACCATCCTCTCTCTTTATCTTAAAAGCAAAACCCTAATCGACAAATCAAAACCCAATTGCCATTCAAATTAATTTTAAATCGAAATCATAAATCCTAACAAATACATCGAATCAAAATAATATCAAAATCATTATCCACACTTCATTGATTGTGATAAAGAAACGACATAAGTTTGAATGAAATAGATCGAACCCTATTTATTCCAGGTGATTTTTCATGTTTATAGTTTTCATGATTTTTTCTGACTGAATTTGAACATAATATGATTAGGGTTTCTATTTTTTTATGTTTTAGATGTATTATGTTTTCACTGATTTGTGGTTATTTTGTGTTTAATTTAAGAGTTTTGATACAAAAAATAAGTGGAACAAATTAGCAAAAATTAGGCGTTTTGATTAATTTAGTGTACTCACCTACACTAAATGTAGCTATTAAAAAAATTGGGCTTTTTGATTTTCTATTTCTTTAAAAAAAACTATGATATGCTTTGATTTACAATAAAAATGGACTATTTTTTTTTTGGGAATGATCAATTGATTTGGCGGTAGAGTTTTTGATATATTTATGACAATATTCTATATAGGGATAAAATTTAGATTATTGGGAAGGAGATATCAAAAATGGCGAATATTAAATGTTGATTCCTTTCCTCTTTGTAGAATTTTATCTTTATAAATTTCTTGTGCAGGAAACTCTTGGTGCACAGATAGAACAAATAAGGATGTTGTTAAGGTATTTAACAAGGAACTTACTCGCTAAAAATGAATATAAAGAGATGCTTGGTAGATAATGTTATAATTTATTTTCTTGGTACATCATCAAAAGATTCTCAGCGGAAAATTATACGAAGTATAATTTATATTTGTGTTTTAGGTTACATTGGAAGGTTTCAAGGTATTTCGTGGTGACCGACAGATATTTCATATTTTATAAAGCTTATGGTGCTCAAGATAGATGTGTTTAGCATGTGCTATTTACCTTTTTCACATGTAAACTATTTGATTGAACCAATTATAAGATGTCTTTTGCTTTGTTTGCAGATAAGTATCGGGAAATTGTGGAGAAGGTTGTCGGGCTTTGGTAAAAGATGTTGATATAAATAATGTTTGTGAATGTTATTAATATCTCTCAATAAACCTATGTTTTGATAATCACAAAACTCAAATCAAATTAAGTTAAGAATAAGACATAAACAAGTATTTGGTGACAAATATTTACCTCTACATCTTATATCACTTAAGGTATGCATAAACTTAGCAACTTATGCATTACATGATCAAAGGAAATTTTGTATTAATACATAACATTTTATAAAATGATTATAACATTTTATATATATTTGTAAATCATTTTTGGTATAGCTTTATTAAACCACAAAGATATGATTTCAAATTTCCAACCAAAAAGGGCAAATTTTATCCAGAAAAACTTTTCAAACGTTCAGGAGGGCGGCCCCCTTAATTTTACTAGGCGGCCCCCTTAATGATTAAGGGGACCGGCCTATAATTAAGGGGACCGGCACGCTCCCGAACAGTAAAATCTGGCCCTTTAAATACAGGATCATTTTACACATTTTCCTCACCTTTTTGCACTATAAACTTTCTGATCCAATCTTCTTCTCTAGATCTAAAATCCTTTGATCATATATTTCATAAGTCTGTTTCCAAGTGATCCAAAGCTTCATCCATTCAAGTGCAAGAAGAAGAACACTTCTCTACATCCATCTTATTGTAGTGGTGTTGTGTATAGCTAGTTTCATATAGTACTAGTGATAGTTATTTGTTAAGGTGTTGTGTATATTTGTTGATTGTAGAATCTTGGTGTGTTGTAAACTAGTTTAGTAGTTGTGACTTAGTTGTGCATAGAAGAAGGTGTGAAGATTGACAAGGTGTGAAGACGGTGTGAAGTCTTGAAGAAGGTGTGAAGGTGTGATTAAGGTGTGAAGATCACGTGGTGTGATATTTGGTGTGAGATTGGTTCTAGCTACGATTAGAACTCGACATTTAGCTTAGTGTCGTTAACTTGTGTAAGCCAAGGTGTGTAAGGTTTCTCCACCATAAGGAGTTTGTTGACATAGTGAAGAAAACTCTCGAGTGTGGTACTCGGGGAGTGGAGTAGGGCAAGGAAGGTGTCCTTGTAGCCGAACCACTATAAATTCACGTGTTGTGGGTTGATCTCTCTAACTCTATCTTTTCTTCATTATATTTCAATACTTTCAATATTAGTTTAGACTTGCTTATATTGGTTGTTGCTTGAACTCACTTAAGATCGAATCGAAAGTTTTTATAACCTACAAAATTTTTGAAAATAAATTTAAAAGGACATAAAACTATTCAACCCCCCTTCTAGTTTTCCACAATTAGTATCAGGAACCACGTCTAGCAAGATCTTTAAAATATATTGTATTTTAAAACTTGTAACGATCTATGGAATCTGAAAAATATTTAGAAGGGCAATCTATGCAAAGACCACCACTATTTGAAAGTGATGGATTTTTATATTGGAAAAATCGATTCGAAACTTATGTGAAGTCAAAAGATCTAGATCTTTGGCATGTTATTACTAATGGTGATTCTTTACCTGTTCAAAATAACCCGGAAACTAAGAAAGATGAAATCGTACCTTTTGAAAAACAAAATGATGATTTAAAAAGAAAACTTGCTAAAAATAATGAAGCAAAAATGGTTATTTATAATGCGCTACCACGTAAAGAGTACGAAAGGATCTTTATGTGTGAAACCGCAAAAAAAATTTGGAACTCTTTACTAATAACTCACCAAGGTAATAGTCAAGTCAAAGATAATAAGATAGATCTACTTGTTCAACAATACGAGCAATTCACGATTCCGGAAGAGGAATCAATTGACAACGCTTTTGCTTGATTTAACACTATCATCACAAGTTTAAAAGCACTTGATGAGAATTTTTCTAGTAAGAATTTTGTTAGGAAGTTTCTTAGGGCTCTTCATCCAAAATGGCGAGCTAAAGTGACGGCTATTGAAGAATCGAAGAATTTGTCAACTTTGCAACTTGACGAATTAATTGGAAATCTAAAAGTCTACGAAGTCATCATTAAGAAGGACTCCGAAATGGTCAAGGAAAAACGAGAGCAAAGCAAGTCAATCGCCTTGAAAGCTAGAAAGGAATCTAGTATCGAAGATAGCTCATCTTCCGAAAGTGATGACGAAGAATACGCCATGGCCGTAAGAGATTTCAAGAAATTCTTCAAAAGGCGAGGAAGATTCGTAAGACAACCGTATGATGAAAAGAAAACATTTCAAAAGAGTAAAGATGACAAGAACAACAAGATTGAAAAAAAGTGTTTCAAGTGTGGAGATCCAAATCACCTTATTGGAAAATGTCCAATGATGACAAGAGATCAAAATCAAAGAGCATTTGTTGGAGGTGCTTGAAGTGATAGTGATGATGATGAGAATGAAACGACAAAGGAAGAAAAATGTCTCATGGCGAATACACCAAATGAGGTACGTTCCGAAACCGAATATTTTAGTGATGAAAGTATATCATTAGATGAAAAAGATCTAGATAATAAATATATTAAACTATGCAAATTAGGACAACTAGTAATGGCCAAAAACAAATCACTAAAATACATTAACAATCAATTAGAAAGTGAAGTACTTGAACTAAAAATTAAAATACATCAACTAGAAAAAGGTAAAGAAATTTTTGAAGAATGTAAATCATGTCAAGAGCTTAAAGATGAAAACGAAATACTTAGGGAAGAAATTCGCAAACTTGACAAATTTGAAAATAGTAGTCAATCACTTAGTAAAATAATAAGTATTCAAAGAACATCCGGAGACAAAACCGGCTTAGGATTTAATTCAAATGAGGCTTCAACAAGCGAGATTAAAAATGTAAAATTTGAAAGTGAACTCAACAAACAAAAACCTCTAAAATCTAATCCTAAGTATATACTTATTAATGATAAGAAAATACCTCTTGCCAACGATGAAGAAGTTAAAGATTTTTATAAACCGTCTTTAAAGACCGAAGTAGGATCTTCTAAACCCAAAATAAGATCTAAAACTCCACCACCTAGAAAACCAAATAATTCTCATCCTAGGTCTAAAACACCTCAACCAAGAAGAAATCAAAATAGACAAAACTATAATAACAATAGTAATCAAATGTGGAACTACCAACAAAGCTACAATCCTTGGGGCATTCTACCACCTTTCATGCACCCGAGTCAAATGTTAAACATGTTTGGACCAAACAACTTTGGACCAAAAGGACAATGGAGATCAAATGGCTAGACGAACATTCCTTGAGGCAATCTTGGTTTTTCTCTCAACATAGACTTTTTCAAAGTCTATATTTCATCTTGATGATGTTGAAGATTTCTTTTGAAGACTACCGGGTACGCCATTCTTTCACAACTAATTGCCATGCTTAGATAAATATGCATTGTTTGATTTCGTCAATTATTTAGATATAATTTGTCATTGTCTTCTATTTGTTAGAATCACATATATACTTATATATACATATATATATTATTATACGTAATATATATATATATATATATATATATATATATATATATATATATATATATATATATATATATATATATTCACTTGTACATAACCTAGATACGTCATTTGTTGACTTTCTAGAACTCCAAGAAATCGTTCTTTATCGAACCCTTTCTTTCCCCCCTCACGTTATTCTAGTAAGTCCTCTTTTAGGAGACTCATGATGATGAAGGGATATGAGTCAAGTGAACTTTTATAATGCAAGAACGCCTTCGCACGTGAACACTATGGATGAAACAAACTCCTCTCGCCAACTATATCCTATCTCCGCTACTATCCTTCAAATCTCACTCATCAACCCATCTTTCAATCACATTTATACTTATATATAAACAATATATATATATATATATATATATATATATATATATATATATATATATATATATATATATATATATATATATATATATATATATATACACTTATTCACATATTCCCGAACACACCTCAAACCCTTCATCAACTTAACACTTTGATCATTTTATCCAAAAATTGTCAAAGGTATATTTTAATTATCGAAACGGTAATTAAAAATTGTTAAGAATTTTATCATCGTGCCAATAGACGTTTACGTATTTTTGATATATTATAAATCTAATTATATACATATAAATATTTTTGTTCCAGAAACGAATTCCACGAAATTTGGAAAGTTTCAAAGGCGGCCCCCTTAATGATTAAGGGGACCGGCTTGTTATCGAGGGCGGTCCCCTTAATGTTTAAGGGGGCCGGCCATCTGACACTTCCAAAATCATTTTCCTCCTCAATTCTATTTCCAAACACTCCATTTACTCACTCACCTCTTCCCCTATACTGCTGTGAACGAAACTAAACCTCCAAAACCACCAAAATCCTTCACCAAATCACCAATCCGGGGTTATTTCGCAAGGGGCAAACATCAACCAAACATATAACAACATATTTTGTAAGTTTTCCAACATGCATTTCATCACATTTCATTCGATTTGGTGTCTAATCAATAATTATGCATTTTATTGAAATTCATTTTAATTCGATTTTAAGTGTTATTGAAGCTAGAAATTGAACTACCAAATGCTCCCCATAGGATTAGGATGATGTTTTGCAACTCAAAATTAGTATAACATATCATCTGGTCAAAATCATTAATCGCCCATAAACCCTAGTCGAATTTTATTTTTCAAAAGGCACATTGTTGATATAACTCTTAAAAACCACTTAAAACTTACTACATTACATTGTTTTAACGTCCTAAACAATCAAAACATACTTTTCAATTTATTAGAAAATGGTTCATGAAGACAACATGGGCGTTTGGTTCATGAACAAACTATAACTATATGTAGTTATTTGAAACTTAAAACTTGTTCATAAAACTTGTTAATACTACTAAAATCAATAGACGTCATCAAGATATATAATCAATATATATACTGATGTTTTAGGATGTTTTTATCTAGTAAGGGAGCGTTTGGTTTATCTAAAAAAAATGATATTTTTGAAAACTAAAATTCGCATTCTAATCTTTTAGACAAACTTATGTTGTGTCAAACTCTTATGGAATGAAAGATATATAATCTAATATATATCTAGCCTTATTTTGAAATGAATTATGATATCATACTCTTCGATATTATATATTCTAAACGAGTTTAAAATCAAAATAAAAGGAACATCATGAAACTACTTCATTGAATATTTTTTTTTTGTGTCGAAGTAGAATTTCGTTCCACATATAGTGCATATAATTATATAAATATATAACATATGCATGATAGTTGTTTTTATATTAATTTTATTTTTGTTGTTATATTGTTTAGGTGAAAATGCCTAAGACCACGGTTGGTGATATCTCCAAAACCAAACAATACATTCCAAATGTCTCTTCTACTCCCTGCATGTCTCCTTCAGTTGCATGTTTCTATCATCCTATTGAAAATAGAAACATTCACGAAGGACGAATTGTCGATCCATCTTTCTATGAAAATGATCAAACCGAACGAATGTTCACCAATATTCGTTTTGAATGTCTTTTCCAAATCAATGAACCTATCATTCCTCGTTTTATCCTCGACTTCTATAGCCAAGTGACGGTGCAAACCGATCCCTATGGTCATCTCCTCATTTCCTTCATGATTCAAAATCAATTCATCACTCTTACTCTTGCTCAATTTGGGCAAATTCTTAAAATCCATTCAACGGCCAAGCCGTTTTCTCAAATGAATGGGATCTTTCCACTCTTGAAAGAAATCGTCCTCAGGATGGCCCCTACTATTCTGAGATTCCTAGTCCTGAAGACATTCGTCGAATGCTTGAACTAGAACGTCGTACGACTAGTCGAGTAATCAAGTCGAAGAATGTCGATATTCATGCCAATCAAATCCTCCTCAAAGAGTGTTAGCATTAAAAATATGTATTATGAAGTGATGGTCATTCTCATATTGTAACTTTGTGTCGTTTGTTAAGATTAGTAATAGTTTAGTCATTGGGCCTTGGACTTGGCAAGCTAATATGTTATATGCTATGTTTCATAAGCCTAGTTATCCAACCATGTAACCAAGTCCAAGCCCAAGCCCATAGAAAGCCCATAGGGCATCTCATGTTAAGAACTATTTAAACACCTCAAAGGCTCATTTGAGGTGTGTGCTTGTGTGTGTATTTGTGTGTGTTTTCTTTGAATAAAAGCTCTCATATTTCTTATATCTCTCTCTCTATTCACGAATCATATACATCACATATAAGTCACCAAGTCACCATCTTTCTTCTTCTAATCTTCCATATTTGTGATAAAGTTGGTTAATCTAAGGTCCTACAAGTGGTATCAGAGCCTAACAATGATTTAGGAGTGTTGGGGTTTGTTGGTTTCGTTTTTTTTAGGCTTTCTACACGTTTTTCTTTTGAAAAAATTCTTACTTTTCTTGTTTTTTCTTTGTTTTTAACACTTTTTTGATTACAAACTAGTGTTATAAACCTTATCTAACAAGAAAGTATCAATCTTTTTTAAAGATTTAAGCTTAAAAATTCGACTAGGGTTTTTGTACTTGTTTTCGAAATCTTCAAAAGTTTCATAAAAATCATCAAGTTTTGAACTTTCTTCAAGTTTTGGTGTTTTTTAGCCTAGAAGTACAAGAATCTTGGATTGCATAAGTCATTTAGGTGTGCTTTAAGCTTATTCTTAAAACTGTCATATTTTCGAAATCCTTCCATAATTTCAAAATTTCACTTTGACAAGTTTTCGAGAACACAAGAAAAGGCTCCGTTCGTGCTCACAATTGGATACTCGGTATTTTCTCTCTTGTATAAGAAAGAAATTACTTCGACTTTCGGGCTAAATTCCGAAATTGTATAATTTTGAAATTTCTTGTGAAATTGGGTTTTCGAAAAAGTCATAATTTTCGAGAACATCAGACTTATCGAGAACTTCATAGTTTTTCGAGAACTTCTGATATTATCGAGATCTTGCAATTTATCGAGAATTTTCCATTTTTTCGAGAACTTCAGAGATTTTCGAGAACTTGGGTGATTTTATCGAGATCTTGGAAAATTATCGAGAACTTGGGTGATTTTAACGAGATCTTGGAAAATTATCGAGAACTTGGGTGATTTTATCGAGATCTTGGAAAATTATCGAGAACTTGGGTTATTTTATCGAGATCTTGAAAAATTATCGAGAACTTGGGTGATTTTATCGAAATCTTGAAAAATTATCGAGAACCTGGGTGAATTATCGAGAATACAACATTTTCGAGAACTTTTGGTTGATTTTTGACGACTGAACTTCAAACGGCCATAACTTTTGAACCGTAACTCCGTTTTCGACGAATCAGCTGTCAAAACGACCGTCAGACAGAGGAGAACGACACGCTAAATGATTTATCGATTTAGGCGAAGTTTCGAAGCCTAAAAACGCTCCGAGAAGAAGTTATTGAGGTTTTAAGGTTTTCAGTCAAAATTTTCACCATCAAAACTTGCATCAACTCACTCTAAACTCTACTCCTATTTCGTTGGAACGATCCAAGAATCAACTTTATCCATCTACACTTCATCAATGGCGTCTCAGCAAGATATTCATGCAGCAGGTGCAGAAAACCGACCTCCTATGCTTGAAAAAGGTGGATATCTCCCATGGACAAGCCGCATGCTTCGTTACATCAAAACAAAGCCTGATGGTAAATTAATGATTCAATCCATTGAAAAAGGACCATTCCAGCCAAGACAAGTTCAAATTGAAGGCAATCCAAATACTACACCTCCTACTCAACCATTCGTGCGTGAACAAACAGAAGCAGATTACACAGAGGAAGACAAGAAGCAGATCGCCGCAGATGATATGGCAATGCATTTAATCCAACTTGGATTACCAAGGGAGATCTTTGCTGCGGTCGACAGCTGTGAAACTGCTTATGCTATGTGGGAACGTGTTAGAAGGATTTGTCATGGAACAGAGATTGGACAACAAGACGTTGAGAACAAACTTCTTACTGAATGGGAGAACTTCACATCCACTAAAGGTGAACATATTGAGTCATACTACACAAGGTTCTGCACGTTGATGAATGAGTTAATCAGAAACAAGTTGACACCTCGAACAATTGCAACAAACATCAAATTCGTCAATAACCTTCCAGAAGAATGGGGTCGTTATGTTACAATTGTTAATCAGACAAAGGACTTACATCAGGTGAATTATGATCAACTCTATGACTTTCTGAAGCAAAACCAAGCTGAGGCTAATGAAGTTAGGAAAGAAAGATTGGCAAAGAATCATGATCCTCTCGCACTAATTGCTAATACACCAACACCATTACAAGTGAACACTCAACAACCATCATCATCTTCCACTCACAACTACATGCAACCATCCTACATTCAACAACCAACACCGGTCTACCAACAACAATTCTACCCACAACAACAAGAAGTTATTCCACAACAGACATACCCACATTTCCAAGAACCAGAATTCACTGACAATGATGAAGCTGCTGCAGCATTGACTCAAGCGTTTGCTTTTCTGACAAAAGCATTCCAAGGACGCTATTCTACACCAACAAACAACAACCAAAGGATTTCATCGAATACTCGCAACAGGCAGATCGCTCAGCCGAGTTTCAATATGGGCAACGGAGGCCAAATGGTTGGAGTTTATGGGAATCCGCAGGGATATCAGAATATGCAGAATGCAGGTCAGTATGCAGGAAATCAGAATGCAGGTCAGTTTGCAGGGAATCAGTATGGTCAGAATGCAGGGAATCAGTTGGGTCAGAGGGGTCAGAATGTTGGTAATCAGGCAATGGGTAATCAGAATAGAAATGTTGCAGTTCCAGTAGTTGGGAATTTGGGAAATATGAATCAGGGTAATTTGGTTAAGTGTTTCAACTGTCAGGGTGTAGGTCATATGGCAAGGAACTGTCCTACTAAGCCGAACAAAAAAGACTCAGCGTACTTGCAGAAAGCAGTGATGTTGGCACAAAAGAAAGAGGCAGGATTTCAGTTGAACGCAGAGGAGAATGACTTTATGGCTCTTATGGATGACATGGAAGACATAGAGGATATCGATGCGAACTGCATTTTTATGGCAAATCTTCAGGAGGCAAAGTATGACACAGATTCTGACACACCTCCGGTCTATGACATCAATGCAGTCTCTGAGGTATCAAATTTCAACACATGTCACAATAATGATATATTTGATATGTCTCCTCATGAGGAACAGCATTTTGAGAAGCAAGTACCCACTTATGATACATTCCTGGATACGCCAAGTAGTAGCAATACTCCTTCAGCGACTCCAGATGTGAATCATAATGGAGGCTTCGTTTCACAGCATGCTGAGAATGATGAGGAAACACGTGCGTTATTTGAATCATTATTAAATAACTGTGGTATTGAAATCGAAAAAGTGAAAAAGGTCAATCGCGATGTTAAGGCCGCGAATGCTAAATTGACCGCTGACCTTGAGAGTTACAAGGAAAACGCTAAAGCTTTTGAATTTCATAACAAAAGGTTGTCTGAATTAGAAACTGGTTATCAAAATTCCGTTTCAAGGGAAAAACAATTGCAACTCAAGTTTGATACACTTGATGTTAATTCTTTCAAGAAGATAAAAGCTTTAAACGCGGAAATTTCTGATTTACAAAACCAACTTTCTAAACAAAAAACAGCTTATTCCAATCTTGAAAAAGAAAGGGATGAGTTGAAAAAGGACTTTGCAAAGAAAGAAGACAAACTTTTGGCAGAAATCGTAGAGTCAGAACACATGATTGCTCATTTAGAGGAATTAGTGGTTAAGTCGGGTCAGTCGAGTCAAACAATGAAAATGATTTCAAATCAAATTAATCCGATTTACCATACGAAACATAAAATGGCTCTCGGTAACAACACCCCTTGTAATCTCAAGAAAGCTCAGCAAGAACAGAATGTTTTGTACAATGGTAATGTGATTTATACCAAACATGATCCTCCCGTTGTTCGGGATTCTGTGCTAACGATTGAACATGTCGAAGAGAGCATTAATAAAATGAAACAAAAGGATTTGAAACCCATTGATTACAACAAATTGAACAAACTTTCGGGAATCACTTTTGTTCCACAAAAAGAACCATCTGTGTTTTCCATAAAACGACCATTCTCAAAAATGTTTTCTAAGAAAGTAATTGTTTCCAAATCTCTTTCAAAAATGGAACAAATTTCTTCAAACAACACTTTTAACACAAGTGAGGCTAGAGAAATTTTGGATGATGTTAAAAAGAGAATTCAAGAACTTCAAAACATCATTGCTTCTAAAACTACAATCAATATTAACAACTGGCATTCCAGTTTTCATATTGAGCAGAAAAAAGTTTTTGAAAACGAAATTACTATCCCACTGAATAACATCAGTGCGAGGGTAATTCATTTTGAACAAGCTTTCTTAAAAGAAACGGCCGACTTTGTCAAGGACCACAAATCCCTGGTAAACGAAGCTCATGATTCTCGTGAAAACATAAATGTTTTGGAAAACCTAAATGATTCTCTCTTCGAAGCTGTTATGACCACTGACATTATGTCCATCATTTTACAAACATATTCTGTTCAAGACGATGAAAGACTGAGAGCTGAGACCTCTGAAATTGTTTCAAAATATGAAAATGCTCTTATAAAGCTTGAAAAAGAAAATGTGTCATATTTTAAACAACTTGATCGAAAAAAGGAAGAATGCAAGTATGACAAATTGTCGTATGAGCGTGCCTTAAAGAACATGAAAGAGCAAAATGATCTTTTGAGGGCTCAGCTTGAAAGTCAAAAAGGAAAGGGTGAGGAAACTAAGTTTGCAAAACCGTCGACTACGGAGAAACCAAATGTTTCAAACACGGTTCAAAAACCAAAAATGTCAATTTCACGGTTTGCTCCAAAAGTCGATGAGAAAAAGGATTTGACAAAACCAGTCACTCCAACACCCTTGCCTAAGAAAAGTGAAAATGTTCAGATTGTTGATAAAGGAAAAGCGGTTGTCGAAACACCAAAAGTGATAGCACCTGGCCTTTTTAGGATTAGTCCCACTAATGCGTCTGCCTCCACTTCTAAGACAAATGAGTGCAAAAAGGATACTTCTAAAAAGTCTAGTGATGCTAAAAAGGACAACAATATAAATCCTAACGCGTGTGCCTTACCTTCTACAGGATTAGAAAGCACCTCTAGGAGCAGCAGACTAAAGCCTAAGAGCAATACAAGGAACAATAGAGTCTCGCCTGTCTCTAAGAGTAGTAGCAAGAATAAAGTTGAAGAAGTAGAAGAACACCCTAGGAATTTATCGCTTTTTAATAAGAGACATGTTTCATCTGAATGTAATGTCGAACGTACTGTTTCTAATGCATGTAATGACTCTGTTTGTTTAATATGCAAGAAATGTTTAATTAATGATGTTCATGATGAATGTGTTTCTAAGAATGTGAATGCTACGCCTGAACAGAAGAATGTTCCAAAAAGACCTAGTGCTAGATCCAGATCTATAGAAAGATTAGTTGCACGATTTAGGACTACCACTATTAGTCGAATGCCTAGGAACTATCTTAAGTTTTGTATGTGGATTCCAACGGGTAGAGAGTTCACTCTTAAGGACGGCAAATTAGAAATAACTCAAGCTAAACAAGAAGCAAATGTCTATGAGTGTGATTCTGCTTTTACTCCTAACCCCATGGAACCAAATTCAACACGGTTTCCAAATACAAACTCTTCTGTTCTTGGCAGGTTATCGAAATATGTCTTTGGATCGTCGACTCGGGTTGCTCCAAGCACATGACCGGGAATGTAAAGCTGCTGATCAATTTTGTCTGGAAATTCATGGGAACTGTACGATTTGGAAATGATCATGTAGCAGCTATTCAGGGTTATGGAGATCTTCAGTTTGAGAATTTTTTAATCACTCGAGTTTACTACGTCGAAGGATTGGGACACAACTTGTTTTCAGTTGGGCAGTTTTGTGATGCAGATTTAGAAGTTGCATTCCGGAGAAACACGGTTTTTATTAGAAATTTGGTTGGTGATGATCTCTTAACTGGTAATCGTGGTACAAACTTGTATGCCATCGACATCAACCAAATGGCTTCTACATCACCAATTTGTCTTATGACAAGGGCAACCGAAACTAAGTCCTGGCTGTGGCATAGACGTTTATCCCATCTCAATTTTGACACCATCAACAAGTTAGCCAAAGACAACATCGTCACCGGACTTCCTAAGTTCAAATACACCAAGGAACACCTATGTCCATCATGCGAACAAGGAAAAAGTAAAAGAGCATCATATAAACCCAAAACCGTACCCAGTTCGGAAGCAAGGTTACATATGTTGCACATGGACTTATGTGGCCCAATGAGAGTTGAAAGCATTAATGGGAAGAAGTATATTCTCGTTATTGTTGATGATTATTCAAGATATACTTGGGTAAAGTTTTTGAGATCAAAAGACGAAGCACCGGGCATCATCATCACCTTTCTGAAGCGTATTCAAGTTCTACTTCAAGCTCCAGTAAGGATTATAAGAACAGACAATGGCACAGAATTTACAAACCAGGAGTTAAGAACTTACCTTGAAGATGTTGGAATCACACACCAAACATCAGTTGTTAGAACTCCACAGCAGAATGGGGTAGTTGAAAGAAGAAATAGAACTCTTGTGGAAGCTGCTCGCACAATGCTGATTTTTTCTAGTGCACCACTATTCTTATGGGCTGATGCTGTAGCCACTGCTTGCTTTACTCAAAACCGATCCTTAGTCCATCCGAGATTCAATAAAACCCCATATGAGCTAGTGAACAACCGTAAACCTGATATCTCTTACCTTCACGTGTTTGGCGCTTTGTGTTATCCGACGAACGATAGAGAAGATCTAGGAAAGTTGAAAGCTAAGGGTGATATTGGAATCTTCATTGGATATTCAGAAAACTCGAGGGCATTCAGGGTGTATAATAGAAGAACGAAAAAGATAATGGAGACGATGAATGTGAAGTTTGACGAGATTTCACAGATGGCTTCTGAGAGATACGCTCTAGAACCCGCGCTTAATCCGATGGCTTCTAATCATAACGGATTAGGAGCCGCACCAAACAATCAGACTTCTGGACACATCAGTTCAGGACTCGTGCCTCAAGGAGCTCAGTCAACAAACACAGATAAACCTTCAGAACAAGAATTGGAAAATTTCTTTGAGTTAATGTTTGATGAATATTATGGTGGAACTTCGACTAATGCATCTCAACAACATTCCGCTGCACCCGCTCAACACCATCAACCACCACCACCACCACAGGATGCATCTACCACAATCGAAGCTGAAGCACCAACTACATCAACATCATCTACATCTACTCAAGTAACTCCAGTACTTGAAACTGACATACCAAGAGTTGATGAGCAAAACCAAAACGCAAATTTTCAAGAAGAACCAACAAATAATTCAAACAATGTTACGTTAGAAGAAGAAGAAGAAGTATTTGAAAACCCGTTTGCAACAGACTCTGCTGAATCTTCTTCAAGGTTACAAGAACCATCTAACACACATTCGTTCAACCAAAGGTACCCTTCTACGTTTCAATGGACAAAAGACCATCCGTTAGTACATGTTATTGGTGATCCTTCAATGCCAGTTCAGACGAGGAGACAACTTGCCACCGATCTCGAATTGTGCATTTACATTTGCTCAATAAGCACCAAAGTACCTAAGAACATTCGGGAAGCAATGGCAGAAAACCCTTGGATTGAAGCAATGCAGGAGGAATTTCTTCAATACCTGTTACATGATAGTTGGGAACTTGTTGAACGACCACTTGATAAACGCGTTCTTGATCTCAAGTGGTTGTGGAAGAACAAACTGGATGAGGAAATGACTGTCATTCGCAAAAAAGCTCGTCTCGTGGCTAAAGGATATCCACAAGAAGAAGGGATAGATTTCGAAGAATCATTCGCGCCTGTAGCTAGACTTGAAGCAGTCCGGATTTTCTTAGCCTATGCAGCTCATAAAAACATCACAGTCTATCAGATGGACATTAAGACTGCATTCTTGAATGGAACTCTGAAAGAAGAAGTGTATGTGAGTCAGCCAGAGGGATTCATCGACAAAGATCATCCAGACTACGTCTACAAGCTTAAGAAAGCAATTTATGGTTTAAAACAAGCTCCAAGAGCGTGGTATGACGAACTATCATCTTTCTTGCTCAAAAACAATTTCACAAAAGGAACGGTTGATGACACCTTGTTTATCAAAAAGTTTAAAGATGACATTTTGATCGTTCAAATTTACGTGGACGACATTATTTTTGGATCAACTAATCCTAACCATTCAAAACATTTTGAAAATCTCATGAAAAGCAAATTTGAAATGTCCATGATGGGGGAACTAAAATTCTTTCTTGGTTTACAAATCCATCAATCCCCTCGTGGTATTTTTATCAATCAAGCTAAATATACAATAGAGATTTTGAAAAAACATGGAATGGAAAATTGTGATTCTGTTGGTACACCAATGGTCACTTCACCAAAAATAGGTGCTGATTTGTCTGGGAAACCCATTGATCCGAAGAAATATCGGAGTATGATCGGTTCTCTCATGTACCTGACTGCTAGTCGACCCGATATTCAATTTGCTGTATGTTTATTAGCACGGTTTCAGGCAAAGCCTACCGAACTTCACCTCAAAGAGGTTAAACGGATCTTTCGGTACCTACGAAGCACCATTAACATGGGACTTTGGTATCCGAAGGATTCGGAGTTTAATCTAACAGCATTTTCAGATGCAGACCATGCTGGTGATCAAGTAACAGCAAAGAGTACATCAGGTGGAGCACAATTTTTGGGTGAAAAGCTAGTAAGCTGGTCTTCAAAGAAACAGGATTGTACTGCGCTATCAACCGCCGAAGCCGAGTATGTGTCTCTATCTGCGTGTTGTGCCCAAATTCTTTGGATGCGGACACAGCTCACAGATTATGGCTTTACTTTTGACAGAATACCTATGTATTGTGACTCAAAAAGTGCCATAGCCATCTCGTGCAATCCCGTACTTCACTCTAAGACGAAGCATATCAAAGTCCGCTACCATTTCATCAAAGAACACGTGGAAGAGGGTACTGTTGAATTATTTTTCGTTAAGACTGATTACCAACTCGCCGATCTATTTACTAAAGCCCTTCCAAAAGAAAGGTTTGACTATTTAGTTCGACGAATTGGCATGCGAAGCCTAACTCCTGAGGAGCTAGAACGTCTTCTTGAATCTTCTTGAAAAATGTTTTCAAAATCGCTTCGCTGTAAATATTTTTGAAAAAACAAAATACAAAATTTGAAAAACAAACAAAAACAAAATACAAAAATATAAAATTTTCAAAAATACAAAAACAATATAAAATCAAAAAATCCAAAAATATTCTTCTCACGACATGTCTCTCGTATAAATCAATATTCTGTACGTTTCTAGAAATGTCATTCAACAATGATACGGACATGTACAGATGCTTGAGCGGGAGTTCTTCGTTTTTATGTTTTTCTAAAACATGTCGCTTCTCAAAATTTTCTTCTCTATGGCTTTCGTATACTTCAGTACGAAACCCGTACGTTAAACGATGACTTCTGATTATTTTCAAATCAAGGACTCGTATGTTCAATGATGAACTCTTTTTCAAAAAGTTCGAGTCTAAACAAACGAAAAAGATTTCAAGCATAAACTCGTTTTCCAACAAAATTCTTGAGCACTTTTTCAAGATTGTTCAAAAGATTTCTCAAAATCTCTCAAAATTAGTGCTCAAGATAACTCCCTCAAAACCCCTAATTTATTTTAAATATGCTATCATTAAGGGGGAGTATAAAAACAAAAATGTTCCAAATTCATGCAAATCTGTCTTTCTCTCCAAAAAGTTCTTTATTAATCAGTTGATATCAAAAATATCACGATATGCTATTTTTGAGGGGGAGAAGACATGATTAAAATGTGATCAAAGATGTTTAAAGTATGTGATTGAATCTCAAAAGAGCTCGACTCAGTAAGTACCAATGAATTGACGAAGCTTAAAATGTCAGTAATCGAAAAGACTTGTCCTGGACGGGTAATAATTTCAAGCTAGTCCAACTAGTGATGTAAGCGTGTCTCGAATAGGACTTGTCTGAGTAGAATGTACCGTATCGAGAGACTTTCTTTGGACTTGACCAGGACGGGTAATAATTTCAAGCTAGTTTAACTAGTGATGTAAGCGTGTCTCGAATCGGTCATGTTCACTGAAAGTGGATCAATTCAAAAAGTGCAAACTCCTCACGCATGTGCAAATTTCTAAAATATTCATGAGCACATGTGAAGGGGGAGTCCTTCAAAAGAAATGCAAAACTCTCGAAGTGTCAACAAAATGTGTTTTATTATCATAAACACTTTGAGAGATTTTCAAATGAATGGTTTTATGGCAATGATAGGATAGTCATGGAGTTATAAGGTGACTAAGGTTAGGAAAAACCGTCCTATGATCCGCCAGAGCCGGAGGGATCTACCCAAGGACAATTCCAATAGATTAGAATTAGAAGTCCTTAGGTATGATTGAAAAAAGGAGAAAATGAGAAAGGAGAAAGAAGGGGTTGAAGAATTAAAAAGAAAAGTTATGAAAAAGGGTGAAAAGAAATAGCCCTCCATATGTTCAACCTTAGGGCAGACACCGGGTTCAACTCATATGCTACTGGCTGTTACCAAGGTGACACCGGTATTGAAGACAAAGACGTCATGGACCCAGTGACGCACTGCACTAAACCTTCTTAACCACTCAAGTTCTCTTAAAAGAGCTTGTTTCATTCTCACGGGGAACCAGAGTAATCTATCGACTTGTCTCTTAGAGATGGTTGATATTGAAGCAGGAGACCTCTCCCTAATCTCCGCATAGGAAACCAAATGTGCACTTATCGAGTCTAGAGCCCCGAGATTCATCAAAAGATCTCATAGGAACACATGATATTTCTACACTGGTTGTTCATCATTAAGGACGCCATATGTAAACTTTAGAGTCCTACGCAGATCTTAGCAATCTGCCAGAACATTTATGAGAGGATTCACATTTGTGATTCTCAATGATTGAATGGAAATTCCTGCCAGGGTCAACATCAAGCAGCCCTGACAGCAGGTCACTTCGGTAATTCTTTATGGGTTACGCTTAGTGTTCGCGGTGGTTTCAAACGGTCTATAGTCGTGGAGTGATCCCCAGCGACTCACCCAGTCATTGAGCTACTAAGTAGGTCTCGTAAGCTCTCTCGAGAGTATCTGACATGGGAACGGCCTTGGTAAGGGTTAGAAGGAGTCTTCACACTATGCTGTTGACGATCTCTAATTCTTATCTGTAAGTACCGGATGTTTTATTGCTAACTGTCTATATGCAGGGACACTTCATCTCCATGGCGACAGATTCCACATGCTCATACATACATCTGGAAGTTAAAGAAAGCTCCCTCAAAGATCTATACAACACAAAGTTCGAAGAAAGATTCTACGCCAAAAAGAAGAATCTACAAAGTATAAAGACTAAAGATCAAAGTGACAGAAAGGGAACTACGTGCATATGAATATCAAAGTCTAAAGATGTATGAGCATGTTGGAATGGCAAATAACCACCACAGACGCAGAAGTGACGAAAGGCAGATAACTCCACATCACAAAGGAACAAAGAACGATGAAAAATCAGTTATCAAAGATCACAAAGCATAAAGGAACAAAGACTAAAGACTATTCTACAACGACACACAAAGTTAAAGACAAAGAACACGGAAGACCCACTCACGTGGAGCATCATTCGAATGACCACCCCTTAGGGGGAGATTGTTAGCATTAAAAATATGTATTATGAAGTGATGGTCATTCTCATATTGTAACTTTGTGTCGTTTGTTAAGATTAGTAATAGTTTAGTCATTGGGCCTTGGACTTGGCAAGCTAATATGTTATATGCTATGTTTCATAAGCCTAGTTATCCAACCATGTAACCAAGTCCAAGCCCAAGCCCATAGAAAGCCCATAGGGCATCTCATGTTAAGAACTATTTAAACACCTCAAAGGCTCATTTGAGGTGTGTGCTTGTGTGTGTATTTGTGTGTGTTTTCTTTGAATAAAAGCTCTCATATTTCTTATATCTCTCTCTCTATTCACGAATCATATACATCACATATAAGTCACCAAGTCACCATCTTTCTTCTTCTAATCTTCCATATTTGTGATAAAGTTGGTTAATCTAAGGTCCTACAAAGAGCTAAGCCAAGATATGAAGAAGTGGGAAGAACTCATTCGAGAGAATGCGTTTGGTACTGGTGGTCACCATGATCATGTCACGGCGAGCATTGCCCACATGCTTTATTGTGTTATTGCTGAAGAGCAATACAATTTGGCTTATCTTTTTGTTCATCGAATCATGTCCGCCAAAAACACCCCAAATGCCAATCTTCCTTACGGTATGTTTCTCACACGACTTTATCATTATGTGATGGAACATTACCCACATCTTCAAAGAGACTACTACGTTCATATCCTTCCTACTTTGAACCAACTTACTCGTGTTCGTACTCGCCGTTCTCGTAGTGACAAAGGAAAATCTCGTGTTCCTTTGTACTCTAGGGGTCGTGGTTCTACATCTCATCGTGATGACGATGATGATGAGGATGAAAACACCTCACGTGTTAGTACTCCATCCCCCACGACCTTTGTTGATGATCTTCCTGATCTTGATTACTCCGAATATTCAGTTCCTCTTCCTCACGAACTACCGATGAACTTCTCTTCACTCGCCAAACCTCCATCATCAATCAACAACAACAAATGCATGAAGAGATGCGAGGAGGCTTCAAATCTGTGGGAAAGATGTTTAGGAAGATGCTTGGGAAGAAAAAGAAGTAGGAACTATTGATGTATTGCTACTTGTTATTACTTGTTTCTATTTAACATGTGTATGGTTTGCTACTTGTCCGACTTATTCGGAAATACTTGTGTTTGTTCTTGCTTATCTCTTGGATAATTTTTAGTCTTTGAATAATTATCATGCTATGCTATGCTTCTTTTCAAATATGGATTATAATATGTTTATTTGCATGCAAAATTTGGTTATATATATATGTTTTTATATCATCATTCCTAGTGTATATGCTTCTAATAGAGCTTGTTGGAAAAACAAACTTGAAAAATGGCCAAATTCTGCAAATTTTGGGTTTCTGGTCGTCTGGGAAAACAGCAGATGGGCGGCTCCCTTAATTCCCTAGGCGGCCCCCTTAATGATTAAGGGGGCCGGCATACAATTAAGGGGACCGGCCATCTGGAACTGGGTTTACTGTTTTCTTTTGCATCTTGTGAACCATTTCTCTAGTTTCAGCTACCATTTCCCATTTTAACCCAACTGATTTTAGAATTTCATTCAACCATTTCAAATATATACCTAAATAAACCATTTCCATACTATAAATTCCCTCCACAATCACCATTCCTCATCTCATCATTCATCATGACTTCACCAAGCACCTCACACTCCAAAACCTCCAAGAAACAAAAACTTGTGGTCATCCCCCTAAAACAACTCTTCATTGATTTAACAAATGAAGACAACAAAACCCCATCACCTCCACCAAAATGCTCATCCCCAAGTGCACCAAATGCACCATCTAAAACACCTTCCACTCATGGAACTTCCTCATCCTCCATACCCTCAACCTCATCAATCAATGACTACATCAACTCACACTTGTCACCACAAATATCATCACCACCTCCTACACAAGAACCCATGTTCACCCATCTTACCATCTCACTCTCACCAATAACACCACTTGATGCTCATCTCTCATCTCCACCTATTACACCACCATTCTTTGCCAATCCCGTACCTTGGAGGCTACTTGAATCCCATGGGGATACTTGTCTTTGTTGCATCCACAACCGCACGGTCATCTTTGGCCTTAGAGATGAAATTCAATATATGTTCTCATATATTGAACATTTGCTTACCAACCCACCACCACCACCAACTCCACCATCCTTTCCAATTATTCCTCCACCACAATTCTCACCCATTCCTCCACCATCACCATCATGCTCTCCAAATTAAGCATATGATATGCTTAATAAATAAAGCCTCTACCACCCCTTTTGCTTGCAAGCTCTATGAAGTCCATGTACCCTTTGCATGATGATGTATTTTTCTTGTTGTTAGCTTATGTAATTGTTATTATCTTGTCTCGCTAAAAATGAATATAAAGAGATGCTTGGTAGATAATGTTATAATTTATTTTCTTGGTACATCATCAAAAGATTCTCAGCGGAAAATTATACGAAGTATAATTTATATTTGTGTTTTAGGTTACATTGGAAGGTTTCAAGGTATTTCGTGGTGACCGACAGATATTTCATATTTTATAAAGCTTATGGTGCTCAAGATAGATGTGTTTAGCATGTGCTATTTACCTTTTTCACATGTAAACTATTTGATTGAACCAATTATAAGATGTCTTTTGCTTTGTTTGCAGATAAGTATCGGGAAATTGTGGAGAAGGTTGTCGGGCTTTGGTAAAAGATGTTGATATAAATAATGTTTGTGAATGTTATTAATATCTCTCAATAAACCTATGTTTTGATAATCACAAAACTCAAATCAAATTAAGTTAAGAATAACACATAAACAAGTATTTGGTGACAAATATTTACCTCTACATCTTATATCACTTAAGGTATGCATAAACTTAGCAACTTATGCATTACATGATCAAAGGAAATTTTGTATTAATACATAACATTTTATAAAATGATTATAACATTTTATATATATTTGTAAATCATTTTTGGTATAGCTTTATTAAACCACAAAAATATGATTTCAAATTTCCAACTAAAAAGGGCAAATTTTATCCAGAAAAACTTTTCAAACGTTCAGGAGGGCGGCCCCCTTAATGATTAAGGGGACCGGCCTATAATTAAGGGGACCGGCACGCTCCCGAACAGTAAAATCTGGCCCTTTAAATATGGGATCACTTTACACATTTTCCTCACCTTTTTGCACTATAAACTTTCTGATCCAATCTTCTTCTCTTGATCTAAAATCCTTTGATCATATATTTCATAAGTCTTTGTTTCCAAGTGATCCAAAGCTTCATCCATTCAAGTGCAAGAAGAAGAACACTTCTCTACATCCATCTTATTGTAGTGGTGTTGTGTATAGCTAGTTTCATATAGTACTAGTGATAGTTATTTGTTAAGGTGTTGTGTATATTTGTTGATTGTAGAATCTTGGTGTGTTGTAAACTAGTTTAGTAGTTGTAACTTAGTTGTGCATAGAAGAAGGTGTGAAGATTGACAAGGTGTGAAGACGGTGTGAAGTCTTGAAGAAGGTGTGATTAAGGTGTGAAGATCACGTGGTGTGATATTTGGTGTGAGATTGGTTCTAGCTACGATTAGAACTCGACATTTAGCTTAGTGTCGTTAACTTGTGTAAGCCAAGGTGTGTAAGGTTTCTCCACCATAAGGAGTTTGTTGACATAGTGAAGAAAACTCTCGAGTGTGGTACTCGGGGAGTGGAGTAGGGCAAGGAAGGTGTCCTTGTAGCCGAACCACTATAAATTCACGTGTTGTGGTTTGATCTCTCTAACTCTATCTTTTCTTCATTATATTTCAATACTTTCAATATTAGTTTAGACTTGCTTATATTGGTTGTTGCTTGAACTCACTTAAGATCGAATCGAAAGTTTTTATAACCTACAAAATATTTTGGAAAAAAATTTAAAAGGACATAAAACTATTCAACCCCCCCTTCTAGTTTTCCACAAAAGAGGTAACTTTTCTCATCAGTATCCGCCCGTTACATTTGGACTCACAAAATGTAGCTATTTAAGTTTTTCATTGGTTAACAAGCTCCATTAGGCCCGTCATCTTTGTATTTTATTTCAGAATGTTATATAGTTAGTTCCAGAAAGTAATAAAGGGATGATATGTAAGTTCAATAAATTACATTTCAAATTTAAGGGTGAAGGTTTTTTTTTTTTTTTTTTTTTTTTATCAATCACGTGTATAGGAAAATATAAAAACATTTAGTTTATGTGGAAGATTTATTCTCCATTCGACGAGCCCCATGTAGGTATTGGAAATCAAGGTTTTAATCGCACGCCTTATAAATGATTCTATTGATAATGTACCATTAGGTATTGGAGATTAAATGGATATTGTATGCCTGTGGTATTGCGTTGAGTTGGATAAATGTGTTCAAAAGTTGTAGTGTGGTGAGTTGGCTAACGAGATTTTATGTTCCAGGTCTAAAATGGGTTTAAAAACATGGACATTTAGGTGAGTATGACGTTGGCAGCAGCTAACGGGGGTTGCTAATGCATCAAGTGTGACAACAGCTCACGCCGTTCTGTGTATGATAAGATTCAAGGTACACTTTTAGTGTTCTTAAAATTTTTTCTTAACTTTATTTAGTATCAAAATTCTACGTGTGTATGATAAGATTCAAGGTACACTTTTACGAAAGCGTACTTAATGTTCTTTTAAGATCTTGAGAAAATTGTGGATATAAATATTTTGTTTTATTTAATAAAAAAATAGTGTAAAGTTGTAAATGTATATTCATAAGAAATGAGGCGTTCTTTGGGAAGTTATGCAGTACTCGAGTTTATCTATTAGAGGTGTAGATTTCGACAAGTTGAAGGGATCACTGCAAATGAGAACTACACCGCTGCTCATGTAAAAAAAAATCCCATGTGTCACTTTTATCTCTTTTCTTATTTAAACCAATGAAAAAGCAGATGATATGACTACTGTGAAACTTATTCTGTATGAAACCCACTATATTGCTACTCCATGTGTTGTCAATGTAAGGTATAAGTAATTTTTGAATGTTTTCTACTCTAATGTGACTGTTTTTGTTTCACTTTTTTCAGAATATTGAACAAGGGAAGAGCTACAAGTTAGTTCTATATTCGCTCATCAAATTCATTAAATATAAAGTGTCATGGACCGAATCAACTGGAGTGCAAACACTGGCTACTACAAACATATGTGAGTATATACTAATTTTTAATGGACCAACTGATGCGTGGGAATTACACCAGGCTTTACCTCTCGAGGGATCTCGAGAAGCTTACAACCCCCACCAGGCAATGTACCAGATCGTTGTAGTATAGTATAGTGACAAGTATCGGGGGATTGGTCGTTCAACTCTGGAATAGTGTCGCTAGGATTAGAAAGCCTAAAAACTAGGTCTAGAGGTGAGGGATGATTCTTTTTGTATTTTTATATTTTATGGAAAGCAAGTAAAATCTCGGGTTTTGGAAGAGTGGGCGGAATTAGTTGCTAGTCAACTAACCCAATAACTAAAGATGCAATCAATTGTGGGGTGGCGTACGTACTTCCCCAACTCTATAAGCTTCTACTTCACTCCAATGTAGAGCCTGCAAGAAGCTCCTAACATGGGATCACTAGAATTCGCTCATACATTAAATACAACCATAAAAACCTAGTACGCTTTGGTTCATGTTTATTAAGACGTTTAAGCAAGTTACACAATGGAGATCTGCCAGTTTTCTTAAGCCTAACATCGAAATCATTCATCCATTACAACTATAAATAAGCAATCAACCTATAATCAACATCTAGGTTTCATTACATCTAAGCAAACACACAAAAGATCTAGCCTAGCATGTTAAAATCAAGACAAGCGTAAGATATATTCAAACAACACATAGACATATTGAATGAATTGAAAGGATACTTATCTCAATTGAACATGAAAGGTTTCAAGAGGTGAAAACCCTTGAAAATACTGTAAAAGTCGTGCTAGAGTTTATTAAGTTCGACCCTAAAATTCTCCTCTCTTTAGAATAAAAATAACAAAGAGTATATATAGATTTCCTAAGGTGACGGCGTCAAGAAGAAACTTCTGACGCCGTCAACCCGCCGCCCATATTATTCTCGAACTACCTAGATCCAGATCTGACGCCGTCATGTGTAATGTTGCTCTGGGCCGTCACCACTTTTACTCTTGACGGCCATGCCCTGACGCCGTCACGTTTTCACTGGGCCGTCACCATTTTTACTCTTGACGCCGTCATCAAATTGCTCTTGACGCCGTCAGGTACTGTTCCCAGCAAGGAAAATTAAGACTTTGCCGTTTTCTTCACTTTTATGCTCCAAAAACGTCCGAAATATTTCCTTTTTCAGAATTCACTCCAAAAGTACCTAAAATCACAAAAGGAACGATTTAGGGTAATATTTGATCAAATAAATTCCAATTACGGCTTAAATGACCAACTAAAAACGGATCATTTTTCGCCTCATCATATACCCTTACACTTGAGATTTGCTTGTCCTCAAGCAAATGCGCTTTTATTCTAGTCAAAATACAAGTTAGGGGTCATTTAACACTAATATAAAAGTAATTACAACAAATAATCGTTCTACTAAAGACCAAAGACAAGCACGGAGGTCATACACTAGCACCTCACAAATAGTGTTTAGATACTCACATCTCTCGGGTGTAATAAAGTTATATCACAATATGAAAATGGAAAACATCTCTCACTACCTGTCAGAGCAAAATAGATTACCATAGGCTTGGGAAAGGATCAAACCTCCACCACATGGCGTAAGCACCTAGGATAAATTATCAAAGGGGTCTTTTAAAGGGTTATAATGTTAGGTGTAGGGATATGGAATACACGGTTTTGTTGGATATAGGCAATCTTTACTGGTGGCGAGTTAATCATCTTAATTAATTACATGTACAATATGGCGTTGCTAAGCCAAGACTAGACTCGAATTAAGCTAATAAATGAAAAATAACACAAACATAAAACAAACATAGAATGAAACGGGATGGTAGTCCGTATGTTTTTTCTCTTTTTTTATTTTTTTATTTTTTTTTATTTTATTTTTTTGTATACACTTTTACCCTACCATCCAAAATAATACATCATAGGGAATGAACATTCCCCTTACACTTGAATTTTTACATACTTTACAATAAACTAATCTAATGACTCGAATTAAGATAATCAAAACACTTGGAGTACTTTTAAGATTAACGTACATATGGGGGTAATAAAATGATGTTCTTCCCCATTACTCCATAACATTAGTACTTTACCCATGAGTCCCAATCGTCCCAAAACAATATGTACAAGGATATGACTCGACTTAGCAACCATGTAATCAATTAGATAATTAACTAAGGGTTTAAACAAATAACAATAATGCACTAAAGATGAGTGCATACACGGAAGGCTAAGGCGATTTGAGTGTACATTTAAGTGGGTTGTAACAAATTCTTCCTTTAAGTAAGATGCTTAAAGTTAGAAATGAAAAGATAGGCTCAGAGGGGTGTACTAGGGGTTTCGTGTACTAAAAATGAGTACAACGCTAAGGGTGTGGGAAAAATTAATTGACTTTACTAGCCAAGTAATATGACTTAAATGGTCAAGTAATTGTGATACGGGTTTAACACAAGGGTGATCCTAATGCCTCTTATCATGTAGTAAATCCTACTACACGAATGTAGTCTCACTAGCGGTCTCGGGATGCATCACTAACGCAAGTTCTAGAATCTATATGCTACCGGTACACTCATAAGCACTAATAGTAAATGCTTTTCCTATCAAATCTACAGGCGAACCTCACATATTTGGGTGAAAAATTTTTCTGAATGGTACGGTTTTGTGCTAGTCATACGACTCCTATCCATGAGACGCTTGCTAAGGCTAAAGTTTCACTCCTAAATGTTGTAAAAAATTTTAAATTTGGCGCTAAAATTACACTAACACGTATTTCTCATAGTTTTATTACACACCTACCATCAAACAAACAAACTCAAGTGAAAGTTTATCTATAAGGTATCATCATTTACCCTCCCCTTACACTTAGGATGAACATTGTCCCCAATATTCAATTAAAGAATGTAAAAGTGAAATAGGTAAAAGAATGAAATCAAATACTCCCCTGATTCGCTCTGTATGGATAGTGTGGTAACAAGATTAGATCTTCCTCCAAGAAAATGAACAATCAAAGCTTCCCTTCCAGAAATATAAATCATCTTCTTGTCATATATAACCTGTTAAACCTGAGAAAACAAACAAGGCAACCTCGCGTAAAATCGGCGGCAATCTATATATGCTAACAAATCCTAGAAAATAAAGTAAGATATAATGCTTGTGGAATGAATGTTTGCAGATTTCCTTGAGTTTATAAAACTAAAGAATTAACAAAAACTTTAAGACTCCGTTAGAAAAACAAAACTAGCAAAATTTCCAGAATTTTACACATGACGCCGTCAGGAAGAAATTCCTGACGCCGTTAGAAGTGACCTGCAGAAATCTTTATGTTAAGTTTCCGGAAAATTTCTGGAAAAACTTTGTCCTACTTCCTGGAAAATCCTGCAAAACATCATTATGACTCGATACAAGCATTTGACTCTAACATATACGAATATACATGTCCATTTAATAATGTGGAGAATCATGATCGGTTTTGTTTCTTAGAAACATATTTGGGGTTTCCCCTTACACTTATCTTTTGCGAAATACCTTTGGATGAAGTTAAGACTAGGCCAAACGACAAGATAAAGTATTTTCACTATTTTAGTTTGAAACATGATCTACCAACAATAAAAATAAAGCATGCATACGGAAACAAATAACAATCAAACAAATAAAAATCATACAAAGCATGGGTTGCCTCCCAAGAAGTGCTTTTCTTTATTTATGAGTCTTGTAGCTAGACTCAAGGTCATGGGCTACCGTGTGTCGCTTATGCTCACATAACCAAGGGTGAGCCATCTAATAGTCGCCTCATCTTTCTTATAATCATCACTTAACTCTAAACATCCACGATAATACCTTTTATTTTTTTTTCATGAGGATATTTAAGCCCTTTTCTTTTATCATTCTCACTTAGCATTTCTAGGGGCGGATACCTACTACACTTCTCCATGTAAAAATCCTTGAACCTAGGGTGTGCACGGGGCATTTGGTAGACAAAATCCTCATCCCCATCCGAGAATGTAATTAACCCTTCCATAAGTTTTTCATCAAGGTTGGTTAACCTTTTGAAAGGTCTCCCAAACACAACTTGGGTTAACTTACTATCGATAAATTCTCCTAGATTCTCCATAACCATGAACTCAACAAGATAAACAAAGCTTCCTACAAACACATGCAATGACATTGACCTAGCAATAACATTATCTCCTTTGTATTCTAACCCATCTACCATGATTTTATTATATTCACTACGCGAGATTATGTTCATTGGGAGAGATGAGTTAAGGTAGGCATCAAAGCTCCTAAATACAATCTTACAAGGAAATTGCATATTGAATGAGCTATCACTCTCAATCCTTGTTCTAGGGTCGACATACCTAAGAGGGTTCACTTCATCTTCCATCCTATCCTCATTAATCACATCACCATCACCTAGATCCTCATCGGAGTCTGAATAGTAAAAAGGACTAGCCCTATGGTCATCATCATGGTCAGACTCCTCCATTTCAGAATTATTGTCAAAGTGGTGGTTAGGCGAGAGGTTAGGTGGGTTCTCATTTTCCACTAAAGGGATTGGGGCGGACATTTGGAAAATCCTACGACGAAAAACACGAATAACAGGAATCAAACGATCAATGTTATTTTTACCTATCGAGATAGTTTACGAACAAAGGAAACAAAGAAATAAGATAGACTAAAGAAAACCTAAAAATAAAAATAAAATCTTACTAGAAAGGAATCTAGCAAGTAGACCTAATAAAAAGAAATTCTAACCTAGACAATAACTATTCCCGGGCTACGGGGCCAAAAACTTGATGCGTGGGAATTGCACCAGGCTTTACCTCTCGAGGGATCTCGAGAAGCTTACAACCCCCACCAGGCAGTGTACCTGATCGTTGTAGTATAGTATAGTGACAAGTACCGGGGGATTGATCGTTCAACTCAGAAATAGTGTCGCTAGGATTAGAAAGCCTAAAAACTAGGTCTAGAGGTGAGGGATGATTCTTTTTGTATTTTTGTATTTTTATATTTTATGGAAAGCAAGTAAAATCTCGGGTTTTGGAAGAGTGGGCGGAACTAGTTGCTAGTCAACTAACCCAATAACTAAAGATGCAATCAAAGTAAAATAACAAAAATGTAAATAAAGCTAATTAAACTAATGGTGTGAACAGTAATTGGGAGAATTGTGTTTACTTAGATTTCAGTACTCCCTAGATATCTTTTACAGGTTAATTGTTTGTTATAGTTGCGTGGATGATGGGTTATATTCCTTAATACCAATTGTGGGGTGGCGTACGTACTTCCCCAACTCTATAAGCTCCTACTTCACTCCTATGTCGAGCCTGCAAGAAGCTCCTAACATGGGATCACTAGAATTCGCTCATGCATTAAATACAACCATAAAAACCTAGTACGCTTTGGTTCATGTTTCTTAAGACGTTCATGCAAGTTACATAATGGAGATCTGCCAGTTTTCTTAAGCCTAACATCGAAATCATTCATCTATTACAACTATAAACAAGCAATCAACCTATAATCAACATCTAGGTTTCATTACATCTAAGCAAACATACAAAAGATCTAGCCTAGCATGTTAAAATCAAGACAAGCGTAAGATATATTCAAACAACACATAGACATATTGAATGAATTGAAAGGATACTTATCTCAATTGAACATGAAAGGTTTCAAGGGGTGAAAACCCTTGAAAATACTGTAAAAGTCGTGCTAGAGTTTATTAAGTTCGACCCTAAAATTCTCCTCTCTTTAGAATAAAAATAACAAAGAGTATATATAGATTTCCTAAGGTGACGGCGTCAAGAAGAAACTTCTGACGCCGTCAACCCGCCGCCCATATTATTCTCGGACTGCCTAGATCCAGATCTGACGCCGTCATGTGTAATGTTGCTCTGGGCCGTCACCACTTTTACTCTTGACGGCCATGCCCTGACGCTGTCATGTTTTCACTGGGCCGTCACCATTTTTACTCTTGACGCCGTCATCAAATTGCTTTTGACGCCGTCAGGTACTGTTCCCAGCAAGGAAAATTAAGACTTTGCCATTTTCTTCACTTTTATGCTCCAAAAACGTCCGAAATGCTTCCTTTTTCAGAATTCACTCCAAAAGTACCTAAAATCACAAAAGGAACGATTTAGGGTAATATTTGATCAAATAAGTTCCAATTCCGGCTTAAATGACCCTCTAAAAACGGATCATTTTTTGCCTCATCACCAACCTTATGATATCATGGACTAAATTGTTTTTTCATGGTACTTGAAGAGCTATCGAGGTTTCAAACTTGGAAAATATGGAGATTGCATTTAAAGTAACAACAAATGCTAATTCGATACTACGATTTACAACCAACAGAAAAGGAGTCATATGGTTTGATCAATTTCGTAGTGGACAAAATAAGGAGAAATTTCATACCGGAAGATGTGGAGTAAGAGTCTTTAAAGCCATTACATTTAACATTCATTGTTTTGTTATAATAATCTTATTTATATGTTTGTATACATTAACAGTGGCAAACAACTTGAGTGTTGTTTCTTTGATGAATTGGCGGATAAGTTCACAAAGTATGCTGATAACCGTGAGTTGGTTGGTCACGTTATGATTATACTGCAGATGGCGAGAGTGAAGTATTTCAATAGTAACTGCTCATACAATAATTTTATTATTTTTACATTTTTAAATTCCAAATTCTCATTATTTTGTCAAATTTTTCAGAGAAACCGTCTGTGCGCCCTGGTCTGTTCTCAACCAAAATATACATCAATGATAAAATTATAGAGATTGATGCATTCTGACAAAGGTAATCCCATATTCAAACACATAATGTTTATCGAAACAACTTTTATGGGCTGTTTGGGATTGCTTAATAAATTAACTACATTTAGGGGTTATTTTGGGATTTTTTTTATGAAACTGCTTATAGCATCTATATGGAATTGTTATTAGAAGTATCAAAAGCACTTCTAGATTGTAACATAAATATGCTTACATTGTGTGTGCTTAGAACCTCTATGTTAACTAAACTTATTGCCTAAAACTCAAGCGATGTTCTTAACTTTTTTACCTTTTGGATGTGGGGTCTGATATTTATGTTCATCTTCATAAATATCATGAGATTGATGCAGTTGTTACCATATACTCCATATTGGCAAAGTTTCGCAAGTATTACCTATTTTCCCTTTAGCGGCAACTTAGAAGTAATGTTATTATTGACCGATTTTGATTTACAAGACTGTTTGGTTATATTTGGGATATCATATAATTGGCCACAATTATGTTTGAACTTCGTTTCGATTTATTTTGGACGAAAGTCAGTTAGAAAGTACAGATAATGAGACATTATGATTAACTCTGTAAGATTTTTTTTTCTGCAGCTCGTGAATATATTGACGACACAAAAGATTACATCAACATCCAGGTATGCGGTATGCAAAAGGCAGTGCACCTTTTTAATTATTCGATTACGTATAAGTGATGATTCTGAAAGTGCTATTATTTTTTCTAATACAACTTGAGAATCGTAGAAATTAGCTCATTCAGGTATGTTATATTGTATGTTTTTCATGAATGCAGTTGGAGCTCTTTCTAAGCTGAGGAACTATATGTTTGTCGATTTTTGCATTAATGACGGGTATATTTGGCATGAATATACCTTATATGTGGAATGAAGATCATGGCTACATGTTCAAATGTGTGAGTGTAAAATTTTTAAGTCAACATGCCAGTTCTGAGTGACATATATTTCTATTCCAAAATATTGACATGTGGTGTCATGTATTATGACAGGTGGCATTTTTGTGTATTCAAAATTTGGCTTCTAATGCTTGAGTTATCATTTTGTTTTCGTGACAAATTCTTCCGCTTGCAGCATTAACAAAATACCGAGTCCAGAATCAATCCGCTATAATCCTTTAATATTTATTTAGTGATCTTTAAATATGTGCACACCTGAAAAGGCTCTTCACAGAAAACATTAGTTTTAATTATGTTTTTGTTATTTTAGAACGTTTTATCTCTTTAAATTATGGATTTAATTTGGTCCTTTGATTTTGTTATTAACAAAAAGAACGCAAAGCATTAAAGGAGAAGAATTCAGCAACCTTACAGGCTAAATGACCAGGTTGTTAACTAATAAGTTTGAATGGTCAATTTCAGGAGTAACACATAAGTCAATTGAGATGGAAAAAGACACTGAGCCAACCCCAATTGAGAAAATACATGATTAGAAGAGACTGCTTGAAACAGACCAAAAAGTTGTTATGGACCAAGATGGTGAGGCAAACCCAAGTGTTGAGATGGAGAAAAACTGAAAAAGAGATTATCCGAATCAAGTGAGATGATTGGGGCTAATGACAATTGATTAGAATTGCTTAAAGCTCACCACATGTTTGTTGTTACATCATTTAGTTTTAGGCGAAAACATAAAAAACTTTTCCAACTGATAGTTTGATGACTTGATCATCAATAGGTGCTGATAACATAACAAAAACAAACCAAAATCAATTTTACTTCTATCTTAATCGAGTGGATATTTTTTCTTGCATATATGTTTTGGCCCTAATTCATACAATTGCACATTTATCAGGATAGTTTAGTCAGAAAGTACGGTCTTTTGTTTGGAATAGAGGAAACCTGGCATGATTGTTATTTGTTATTTGCAACTGGGCGGACTGATTTTGGAAATTAACTATCCCTGTTTGAAACCCACTTTAAGTTTAGTGTAAACTTCTAACTTGAATTGTTCCCTTCTTTATTACTTTATACCCGTTTTATAGATAGGTTGCTTATAAATGCTCAAAAATGCAAGGTGTAATCATTACGCTTTATATCTTATATATGCCTTTATATCTTATTTTTTGACTGTAGTAGGATCGTGCATTGCTAAATGCCATTGGTAATTTAGAGTTATCAGGGGCTTATGCCGAGACTTTAACGAAATTAGGTCATCATTTGGACGGCGTTGCTAGGCAGGTGAGCTTATTATCTTTACTTATGTAACTGGTGTTGTTTATTAGTGTCGGTTTAATAAAGGTAAGACCATTAAAGTTTTAACTTTTTGGTTGTTTGATCATTAAATCTTCTTGGGTCATTACTGCACAATTTTTCAAGACTCACAACAAGAGTTAACGAACTAATGCTAAAAGAAGTCAAGGGATTAACTACAAAAATGGTGAAAGCTCAGTAGTTTTACCATTAGTAACCCTTTAATATTTTCAGTTGCTTAATGAGTTAGTAGTTGACAGGAGCCAGATGCAGCACTTGGAAATGGTGGCTTGGGCCAACTTGCGTCCTGTTTTCTATACTCATTGGCACCATTGAATTACCCTGCATGGTCTGTTTAAGTAACTCATCACAAAAGACGGTCAAGAACAAGTTGCAGAAAGTTGGTATTGAAGATGTGCTTTGAAGATGTAGTTAGTCTTCCCTGGATGTGAGAGTAGTTAGTATTCCCTAGATGTGCTTTGAAGATATAGTAATCGGTTTATATATACTTAAAGTTGTATGGTATCATGATTGCCCATCACTGGATGGATTTTTCCAACACCAGAACATGTATAGTTACCTACTCTTTTACATAGTGAATCTTTATATACACGCACCTAGGTAATGTTATTACCAAGTTCATAGTCAAAGATTATAAGTTTGTTTTTTCAATCTTTTTTTCAACACAATAATGTATCCGTACTTTTCTTACGGTTATATTAAGAGTGTGACCTTATTTTTCATCTCAACTTATATTCATTTAACGTTATTGTATCAACTATTTACTATTTCTATTATTTTAAAAGAACTCTTAAAGCTAGCTGCCTATCGGGCGGGCCTTGAAGCTAGTTTTTATATAAGAAAAACACAGCTACATTTACTCGTTATGTGAATCAAGGACATGTGACATACACTAAACCTATGTTCCAGAGAAATAAAATGTTGTCATGATTGAGCTGGTTAATAGTAGTAAAAAAAGATTGCCAATATTTAGGAAAAGAGAATTGATTTGCACACATTACTAATTGATTAGAATACTCTAACTCATGTATGTCAGACTTGTACTGTATTAATATTCTGCATTAACTACTCGTATAGTTGAGTGTGCAAATAAAAAGTTAGAGTGTGCGAATCATCTCCCTTAAGAAAAACACAGCTACATTTACTCGTTATTTCTTTCATTTTTATATAAGAGAACATTTTTTTTAATATGATTAATAGTTAAACTATATATTTTACTCTAATATTGATTTTGAAATCCATAACTAAACTATACTAAACAATTGCAACAACTACACAAACCTAAATCAAACTATGAAAACTTTATAATTATATGAGTATATCAATTAGTTATAAAAACTGCATCGTCTATAATGGTACAAGATTATTTATTCAACATTTTATTATTTTGTTTGTTCAATTATGGAGGTATTCAGTTGTTAAATTTATTTCGGTAGCTTTCCCCAAATTCGTATAATCAAATACTCCACAATTATTATGTTTCACCTAATGTAATCTCTCATTATCTATATATTATAGAAGTTTTTTGATTTATTTGAGTCTTGTGACTGTGTATCAAACGATTGTAAGTTCTTATTATTGGAAAAGTGGACAAACTTTTGACGTACTTGACAGTACGTGTATAGTAGGGGTCGTATTTTTTGGCCCATTATGTATGGGTCAAGTTGGTAATTTTTATGAAGTGATTTGTTTTGTTGAGTTTCTTTCTTTTTTTTAAGATGCCTCTAGATGAGTATTTGATATGACCTACAATTGTATAACAACGAGGAATTAGAATATCGTGCGTTGCGGCGAAGCTAATATAAGTCTGATATGCGTCACAATTCTATTATGTTTGTTTGATGAGGGATTAGGCTTCCATGTGTTGTCCAATTGTAATGTCCGGTTTTTAGTTTTATGTTTACACAAGTATCGTTGTTACTTAAATGTTTGATGTGTGTGTATACGCGCGTGCACACACGCTAGCTTTAAGGCCCGTCCGATGGGCGGGCTTGCTTCAAGTTTTCTTTAAAGATAATAGACAGAGTAAAACGATTGAAAAAAATCACGTTATAAAAAATACTATTCAAACGAAAAAACATAGTTGATCTTTATTAAAACCTTAAGAAAGTACATATACTTGATTGCGGAAAAAGGAAGAATAACAACAACAAAAATAAAAATAAAAATAAATAAATAAATAATCTATGAAGGACTTTTTAATAGACAACTTTGTTTGTGAAGTTGGTGTAGTTGTCATCTTTGTCACAACAATTAATACATAGACAAGATCCATAAGCAAAGTAACTTTGAAGCTAAGGTCAACCTTGGCTTTGATTTCTGAAAGACGCTTCTGATGCACATATAATTTTGATTCAGTCTCTCCCAATGCATGTGGTTGTCTTAAAAGATCACCACCACCCTTGTGCATAAGATCTTAACATAGGTTATCCGGTTATAAAGCCAAATGTATTTCTTAGTTCGGTTCCCCATTAAAAAAGTTCACATTTGCGCAGAACATATGACACATAAAGTCATGCGAAAATGTATAATTCAAAGAACTTGTGCAATGTTGCTTACTTGCGAGAAGAGTTTTCAAAGCATAATGTTTTTCTGTTTCTTACATTCTTGTACCAGCAGCTTCTTCAAGCATGGACAATATTTCAGGAGATTCCACGTTTAGTACCTTGTGATACGCCCTTGCCAAATGTGGATTGTTTATATTTAAAAGCACTTAGTGGAAATGATTTTGCACTCGATTTTCCTTTGAGACGTGTCAATTAATCAAGTACTTGTTCAGCCCACCAACCACTGTTACATAACAAAAAATCGGTACATGCTCCATTAGAAAGAAATTGATTTTATTTTACCTGTTATAAGCAACTTGCGTTTCTGATGATACAAGGGCATATTAGCCATTAAGCCTTAAAAATTCTCAGTAAAACATAAAAATTATTCAGTGAATTAGCTAAGCGCCTATTAAAATCTATTAAACTTAAATGATAACGATCTCTTTCCAATTCCATACATACTAATTTAGGGCATGCTTGGTAGGTGTTATGTGGGTGAGGAATGGAAAAGATAATGAAAAAATGTGTTTGATGGAGTATAATGCAATGACTCATTACCCAATAGTGGGTAATGGGCCATTACCCAAGGGGAATACTTTTCTTTTTCTTTCCCTTTCCCCACCATTATCATTGCCTTTTGCTTTCTCTTTCCCGAGTTTGAACCAAGCACACTGTTGGGTCACTGAATTCCCCAAACTTCCTCTAACTAGGATTTGGACATAAAATAACCTAAGTGTTTAATATCCTTGAACATTATCAAGTCACTGAGTGAACAGTCGCTCAGTGAGTCATCTTCAGGATGCTTAGGACGAGCCTAAGAAGAAAGGTTCTCCATTCAGTGAGGCGGAATCTCAGTGAATGGCACCTAAGCCAAAGAAGAAGGTGATGGATTCAGTGAGTGGTGACAATAGCTCACTGAATCCCAAGTTCTCCTCACCGAAGCAACAAATGGTTAATGACTGAAGATAAAGATATGAAGCTTGAAGAATGGGCGGGACAAGGCGGGAAACGTTTGAAGTTGTAAGAGTGTCAGTATCTTCCCAATGTCAAACTTTCCCTGAATGGTTAAGGTTCAGGATGATGACATATTTGAACCTCAGAAAGTACTATTGTCCTATACCCAAAATAGACTTATGTAACAGTGACAAAATACGTAAGTATTTTGTCCTAACTAGGCTTATGTCATCCTTGTCTTTATCATAACAGTTGTAATATACTTGTGTATAAATAGCAGTCATAAGGAAGAGTAAAGGTTGCGGAGTTTATACATTTAATGCTTAGACATTCACAAACCAATCTTTACTCTCTCTAAATAGCAACTGATCCTAAGATAGCTTAGCTGGTCCATTTGTTGCTACTTAAGCTTAGCTTAGGTTTAGTGAGGAGTAACACACAACACACTTGTCATTTCAATCCCAAGTGTTTATTCCACAAACACTTGGGTATAATTCTTTGATTGATTTCTAATAAGAATTAAATGTTGAAAATATCTTGTCTATTTACTTTACGTTTGTATAAATGTCTTTCAAAGTATTTCACTACATTACTTAAGCATGGTGCATGTTTAGATTAACTCTATAGTTAATTTAACCGTGTAAACGGGACCAACAAGTGGTATCAGAGCCTTTGGTTTATAAAACTTTCAAAACAACAGAGTGCTTAAAAGTTTTTAAAATCAAGATCCTACCATGGCTGATAGTGATGTACCCCAACTAGTCGATAAAAAAGGAGGAAGCTACACTACTACTGCTCCTGACTTGAAGTTGGAAAATTTAATAAGTGGATTTTGCTACTTAACTGGGATGGAACCTTATTACATCACACTGATTAATGAAGGTCCATATGTCCCTAAAACTGCAAATAGTTTAGCTAAACCTGAAGCTCAGTGGACTCCTGATGAGAGAAGGGTGGTCAATCAAGACCAACGCCTGAAAAGCATCATTATATCTTGTCTCCCTGACGATATAATGGAATCAATCATCAATTGTCCAACTGCAAAGTAGACTTGGACTGACTTGGTTCATAGCTATGAAGGTCACTCAGATACCAAGGAAAACAGGATCATGGACCTGAAACTTGAGTACAACACTTTCAGGGCCAAAGACTCTGAAAGTCTCTCAGAAACCTATAACCATTACAAAACCCTTCTAAATGAGCTGACCAATGACGGTGTCACCCTGTCTAAGCGTGAAATCAATGTTGGCTTTGTCAACTGTCTCCCTGAGAAGTGGTTAAACTTCTCTCAGGGTTTAAGAAATGCCAACCACCTTCAAAATCTTGAGCTTCCTGAGATTTATGGTAAATTTCTCTATGAGGATAACCTAATCTCTAGGATATATCCAAAGGCTCAAGACATCAAAAAGACCCTGACCAGTTCACCCATATCTACTGCTTTCTATTCTAATGGTATTGTGCAGGATTTCCAAGAAAACTCTGATGATGAGGCAGATGAGAGGAGTAGTGAGGAGTACCTAAATGATTTACAAATTGAATTTCAAGAAAGGGCACTCCTTGCAAACTCAAAACGTTTTATCAATAGAAACAAAACTTTTTCAAAAGCAAAAGCTAATGAAAACACTGAGTGTTTTAAATGTGGCAAAAAGGGTCACTTTGCAAAAGACTGTTCTAAAAAACAACCTCAGAACCCTCATACAAGTTTTCAGGAAACAATTCCTCAAGAACCAAATTTCAACCAAAACTGCTTCAGTCTCCTCAATACTTTCAAAACAAAACTGAGAATAGTTCTCAAAAAGATTTTGAAGCCAAGTATAGGAAAGCAAAAGCCAAACTTGCACTTCTTGAGGTAACTCCCTCAATTCCTCAGGCCCCTAAACCTACTCAGGCTAAAAACAAAGGGCTAGTTGCTGAAACCTTTGACTGGGATGAGGAATTTATATCCTCAGAAGATGAAGAAGTTCATGTCAGTGCACTGATGGCACTCTCAGATGACAACAAACTAGCTGTGGGCAAAAGTCATGCCAGAAATGGGGAATGGGTCAACATCACCATGAGGAAGGTAAACATCTTACTTTCTATGGATGATGATAATGATTGGCAGTTTTATCTTAATTACATTAATGTGGATCTTAAGTATGTTGAAGAGCAAAGGTTAAACTTGTTTTAAAAATATAACAAACTCACTTTTGAATTAAATAAGTGTAGAGATGAACTTCTTGTACTTAAACAATCTAAACTTGAAAATGTTACACTTCAAATTCAAAATACTGAATTGGTAAAACAAAACCATGCTCTTCAATAAAAACTTAAGAAAGAAAAGGATGTCATTGAAAGCTGGACCAAGAAAAACCCAAGGGTCTATGATACTGTCAGTCTCATCCCTAGTACAAAAAGGAAAATACTAGGAGAGGATCAGCTCACTGAATCCTCTAGTGAGACTCTCAGTGAAAAGACTTTTAGGCCAGCTGGTACCCCTTTCGAAAAGGAAATGAATCCCAAACCAACTGACTGGATTGAAAGACTTAGTCCTAATAGCAAAATGCCAAACTTCAACACAGGGGGAATCTTGGTGCCTGAAAGCCAGGCTATCAAACAGATGCTTGGAGTCACTGACGAACCCAGTAGTACTGAGTCAGTCTCTAAATCTCCAACTAAGTCCCAAAATCCCTTCAGGGAGTTGAACCATGTTCAGACCTTACACCTCTTGTCTACTCTCAACACTCTCCCAAGGAAAGGGTGGGACTAGGCACAACGATCCTGAAAAGGCCTAACCCTGATAATAACAAAACAATTTCAGCTCCCATTGAAGAGTCAACCTCCATCCCAACTAAGGAAAGCACTGACTCAAAATATATTCAGTTAGCTAAACTTGTCAGGAAGCTAAGTGAAAAGTTGGAATCAATTGATAAACCCTCATCTAAAGATAAAGAACCAACTTCAGCTTCCTCAGGAACCACCAAACCAAAATCCACAAACAAACCACTGAAGAGATGTGAACTATGCAATTACACAAATCATGCCACTGATGATTGCTATAGAATCTTGTTCTACATGGTATGCAAACAAGAGGATCACAGAACTTCTGACCACCTATCTTATACCACCTCCTTGAAGGCTCAAGTAAACTACAAAGCTCAGGCTCACAAGTATGCCTCAGCATCAAAGCAAACCTTGAAACAAAAGGCTAAGCCTTTCAAACCTTATACTCACTGTGGATTTAATGACCATGACCCTGTTGATTGTCTTATGTATCCATGTTGTTATATTTTTGGAGACCCTTCCCATGATGCATCAGGACATGACAATGTCATTCAGGCTAGAAGAGGACTGACAACAAACTCATCTCAGTCAACTGAGTCCTCTTCAAGCACCAAATGCAAGATATGTGGAAGCACTGTTCACTCCACCACTGACCATGAGTCCATTAACAAATTTAAAAATTCCATTAGACCTAAGCCCACTAAGAAGTGGGTCAACAAGCAAAACTAACCCAGTTTGCTATTTGTGCAGAAACATGCCAGGGATCCTGTTTGGCATCTTGATAGTGGATGCTCAAGGAGTATGACTTGTGTGAAGCATTATCTGCACAAATATGTGGAAGAACCAGGACCCAAGGTAGTATTTGGTGATAACTTATCAGCTCCCACTGAAGGTTATGGTTCAGTAAACTGTAATTGTATAGTTTTTACAAGAATTGCTTATGTTAATGGTCTCAAATACAATCTAATCAGTGTCAGTCAACTATGTGATGCCAAATACATAGTTCAGTTTGATAACAATCTTTAATGCCAACAAAGAAGTTGTGTTGATTGCCCCTAGAAGAGATGATGTTTATGTCTTGGACATGTCAACTCTCACTCAAAATGGGACTTGCCTTTTCACAAAAGCAAGTGAAACAATCAACTGGTTTTGGCGCAAAAGGTTGTCTCACCTCAACTTCAAAAACATCAACAACCTTGCCAAACAAAACAAGGTTCTTGGCCTGCCCTCCTTGTTGTTCTCAAAGGATAAACCTTGTTCAGCCTGTGAAAAGGAAAACATCACAGGGCCTCTTTCAAAACAAAACAAATCTTTTCCATCAAAAGCTGCCTTCACCTCCTTTACATGGATCTCTTTGGACCTGTCAGTCCAATGTCAATTCACCATGAGAAGTATACTCTGGTCATAGTGGATGAATACTCAAGATACACTTGGTTTTACTTCTTGACCAAAAAGAGTAAGGCAGCTGATACAATCATGTCCTTTGTCAAGAACATAGAAAATCAAAATGATGTCAAAGTTAAACAGATTAGAACTGACAATGGTACTGATTTCAGAAATAGACCTTGAGTGTTTTTGTGATGAGAAAGGCATTTCTCAGAACTTCTCTTCTCCCTATACTCCTAAAAAAATGGAGTAGCTGAAAGGAAGAACATGACTCTCATTGAGGCAGCAAGAACAATGTTGAATGGCTCAGTCCTCTCCAAACACTTTTGGACTGAGGCAGTCAGAACAGCTTGCTATACTCAAAATAGGTCCATTATTGTGAAAAGACACAATAAGAACCCTTATGAGATATTCAAAGGAAGGATTCCTGATATCAGCTACTTTCACGTATTTGGGTGTCGTGTGTTTATTAATAACCACAAGGATTACTTAGGTAAATTTGATGCCAAAGCTGATGATGGATACTTCTTGGGATACTCTCTTGTCTCAAAGGCCTTCAGGGTGTTCAACACAAGAAGACAGCAAACTAAGGAAACCTATCACATAACTGTTGATGAGAGCACTGAATCCATCAGGTTCTCTAACTCCTCAGTATAGGAAATTGGTATTGATGACTCATCAAGATATCCTCCTGATGAGTATCACCCTGAGAGTAATCCCTCTACTCAATACCAAGATGATGCAGATTGTAACACCCCAACCCGGCAAAGGGTTAAAATGCTACATTATGGTGTCTATCAGATACAAACAAAATAAACGCAAGCGGAAGATATAATAAATAAATAAGTCATGAACATCAAGACTTAACATTACAATTCTTCAACAGAATATAAAAGAAATAAACTGAATCCACTTCCAAAATAAGTAATAAAATCTTTCAACGAATGGGAAAAACTGAAAATAAAGGTAAGATAAAGGTTGGTCTCTAAGCTCTACTCTCAGCACTCAAAACCCAGCATCCCGCTTAATACCTGCCGCATGGAAAAGAAAACGCGGCTGAGCTTAAAAAGCTCAGTGAACAGATATAACAAACAAAAGGTAATAAGCAAAGCGAACGAAACGGATCAAACGAATAATCTGAACAAATCATAATCCAACGAATATAGCATCATAAGTAGCTGAATGTAAAGCATAATCAAAGTAATCAGAATCAAACGAATATAAAGAATCAGATATATCTACCAGAGACACTCGAATAGATATAAGAAGTCAAGGAAAGCCACGAGCCGATCTACCAGAGACACTCGAATAGATCTCAAACAAATATCCACATAATCCGTCAATTCATAATTGCACAAGGAGGGGAGACCTCACATGTACCAAAAGTGAAAGGGGTACAAGGCACGTACAGCCAGTCACTACCTAATCATAACAAACAAAGCCTAGGATGCATCCATACACTCCCTGAATCAAACAAAATACATATGCCAGCTCATGACTGGACACATATATAACTAATTGGCCATAGTGCACATATATCAAACAAAAGGGAATGCCAGGGATCAATCACACCTCCCCAGAAAGTGTCATGCCAGTGGTGCCATCATTGACACGCCCATGGTACCTCCATGAGTAGAATAAAAACTCGGGCATAAGAACAGAATCATATCAAACAAAGCATATCCATAACAAACGAAGCATATCATAATCAAACAGAATCTCAAACAGGAGATAGTAATCAGGTAATCAAACAAAATGGATAGCAACGAATCATATCAAAGTTCAAACAAAGGGAACATAGCAATGGCAAGGATCATAGTAACATAGATTGAAGGGAATCTCTACTGAATAGAGACAGAATATCTGTACCTTAAAAGCAAAGCAAAGCAATGAAAAGCAACGAACAGCGGACTAATCCCTCTTCAAAGGATCTACACAAATATAATCAAGTATTACTTTATGTCCAATTGAACCAGGTTACTTATTTTAGTATGATTTCCATTTTAAGTAACTTTCTATTTTAAATAAGTTTCTCGATTTAGTAAACTTTCCCGAATTAGCAATTTAATACCTTAAGGTCATTATTCACGATTATATAATATTTAGGGTCTAAAATGACCAACATAATGAGTTAGCGTTAATTACGACAATTTAGTAAAGTTTTAGGGTCAAAATATAAATTATCAAAAATTAAATATCAAAAGTCATATAAAATTATTTTAAAGTTTATTTTAATAAATTAGTATCAAGATAATAATTTTGGACCCCGTCATTATAATTTTATATAATTTATTAACGTACCCATGATCTTAATATTTATGCCGCGATGACCCAAGCTTTTTATAAAATCACGCAAGACTTGTTTATAACCCGATATCGATTCACTTTATCCATATACACACGCCACCCTTTTCATTCGTATCCATTTTATCATAGCACTCAAAAATAGTTTAATGATTGTTTAACATCAAAATTTACAAGTGTATAACATGTACCTATGTAGCATGATCAGTCGAAAATCATGCATGCTTAATATGGTATATTTATTGTGCATGCTCAAAACTTAACTGAATAATGAAACCAGCCATGTTCCAAGATAATTTTAAACATAAAAAAAAAAATACCAGATAAGTCAATATAACCGACCCATGTTCTCTTATTATATCAAATCATAGCTTATTAGTAGCAGGTCTTATAAAAAGGTTTCAAGTTGTTATTTCATGTGGAGTTATACATAGCGTATACATGCATGTAGTACTATATCTGATTTGTTAGTTATACATGACATTATCTATGATTTCATGTGAGGAGAATTTATCATTTTATGTGAGAATCAAATCATCTAACATGCATGCACTTTATCTTTTATTCATATAACCGTATAACAGAAAATTTTTCCGAAATCGACTCGCAACCGAATAAGGTCGACTGAATATTATACATGTTCATGATTTCCTAATGATCATTTATATAATTGATTTATATTAAAATATACGAGAGATCAAAAATCATGAAGATCAGATTGTTATGACCCTATATTACTACTCAAATCAATGGTGTGAATATATTAGATTTATTCGAAAACAAAACGGAACCGAGATCGATTTATGTTATATCTTTCATCATTTCATGTGAGCTTATATTCTATCATACGTATATATGAATGTTAATTATGAGCTGATAATATGAGTTTTCATGTCACATGTAGTACGTGTATATAAATCAAACGAAAGAAAAAGTTGAACAAAGTGTGATAGGCAAACCCTTGAAGCGTGATCAAGAAGAGAACAACAAACCCACGACCAAAACCAACTGAACTCGAAGCAACCAATACTCCTCGAATCAGGAAGATATCACACCACTTCTCCCTTCCTCGAACCAGAAAAGAACACGATCAGAAAACCCTTGTCGACCCAGCAAGAACCACGACTAACACTACTCGTTTGCACAAGAAACCTCGAACAAAACCACCCTTTTCTGCTTCGTTTTTGTATAGGTCGTACCAAGAATTGAGAGCAGCCAAAAGTATTTTAGTTCTAGGGTTTTGTAGGTGTTGTTTAACTTTTGAAGGACAATATATTCGGTATAAGAAGAGATAAAGAAAACGTGTATTTGGATTGGGACAAAAGGCAAACCGTATATTGGGATATAGAGAAATCAATTAAGCCGTGACTTATGGGATTGATATTTCATTCCTTAATTAGTTCACTAAGGGCTTGGGCTAGCCTTAATGTTAATCATCATAACTCAATAACTTCGGCCCACCAAGTTTAGTTTAAACGTGTGATATGTATTGTGTCAACATAAGTTTGTAGCTTTTATATAACATAAGGTTTGAAGTTCCAAATGTTCAAGTATTAACTCATAAATACTTAGGTTATAATAAAATTAAATGTTTGAGATTTACGGGTGTTATACAGATATTTCATACTACATCAATCCTCACAATCTACCTCAACCAACGAACAGTGAGTTCATAGAAACTTAACAAGTCTCCAATGAGACAACACCCACTGAACCAATTGTTTAGGAACCCTCTGATCAAATTATTCACATTGAGGTCACTGAAGATCAAAATCTTGAGGTACCTCAAGCTCCAGTGATTGAATCCACTCTTCCAAATTAGGCTTCTACTAGTTCTAACTCCTATCCTAGACATCAGGATAGCTGGACTAAGTCCAAAACAATTGAACTTGTGAACATCATTAGTGAGCCCACTGAAGGGATGCTTACCAGAAGTATGGCTGCTAAACTCAAGGCAGCCTCAGCCAATGTATGCCTATATGTAGACTTTCTCTCTGACATTGAACCTAAGAATGTCAAAGAAGTCCTGAAACATGAAAGTTGGGTTCAGGCCCTGAGAGATGAATTGGAACAATTTGTCATAATCAAAGTCATGACCCTTATTGAATGCCCTCAGGGTGTTTATGTCATAGGAATGAAATGGGTCTTCAAAAACAAAACTGATGAAAATGGCATTGTCAATAAAAACAAGGCTAAACTAGTTGCCAAAGGCTACAATCAACAGGAAGGCATTGACTATGAGAAACATTTGCCCCTATTGCTAGAATGGAAGCCATTAGGATCTTCCTTTCCTATGCAACATACATGAACTTCAAGGTTTACCAAATGGATGTCAAGAGTGCATTCCTAAATGGTAAACTTAAAGAGGAAGTTTATGTCCAATAACCTCCTGGATTTGAAAGCCATGAGTTCCCAAACCATGTCTGCAAGCTTTACAAAGCCCTTTATGGACTGAAACAAGCTCCCAGGGCATGGTATGAAACTCTATCAGCCTTCCTAATCCAAAACAAATTTGTCAGAGGAAGGATAGACAACACATTGTTTCTACAGGAAGAAAGATGATGTGATCTTAGTCCAAGTGTATGTTGATGACATCATATTTGGCTAAACAAGTTATAGACTTTGCAAACAGTTTGAGAAACTGATGACAAAGAATTTGAAATGAGCATGATGGGAGAACTCACATACTTCCTTGGACTTCAAATCAAACAAACTGATATGGGAACTTCCATCAGTCAAGAGAAGTACATCAAGAACATACTGAAAATGTATGAACTCAGTGACTGTGCTTCACTGAAAACCCCAATGGTTCCTCCAAACAACCTAGGTCCTGATTTTACTGGTAAATCAGTGAATCAAACCTTGTTCAGAGGGATGATAGGATCACTGATGTATCTCCTTGCCATAAGGCCTGATATTCAGTTTGCAATATACCTATGTGCAAGATATCAGTCAGACCCAAAAGAGTCACATCTCACTACTGTGAAAAGGATCCTGAGATATCTAAAAGGAACTCCAAACCTTGGTTTGTATTATCCTAAGTGCTCAGGATTTGATCTTAAGGGATACACTGACTCAGACTATGTAGGCTGCAACATGGATAGAAAGAGTACATAAGGGTCCTGTCAATTTCTTGGAGGAAAACTTGTAAGTTGGATGATGCAGGATTTACCGACCAGGTTTTATATTTATAATAGTCTCGTGTACCTAAGGTCTACGTAATGCACTATCGGGCAGTGTACCCGGTCGTATGAGGTATAGCTAGATGGTAAAGCCGAGGTCGTCCCAAGAGCTAAGGGGAGGAAGATATCTAAGTTTTAATGTCACTAAAATAAAAGGGGTTTTTTATAATGAAATGATTGAATAAAATAACAAAACAATAAAGCGAGTAAATAGTGAATGGAAATCAGTATGAGAAAGCAGTTTCAACCTAATTATTACTCTTCTTATCAATGTGACAAGTTCTCTAATTATGCATCCTATCGTTTTATCTGGGGGTTTAAGTCACTAGGCTCCTTGTTAAATTCACCTAGTCTATTTCCCATAGAATCCTACTTCGATATCAAAGGACTAACCCTTTGTGATTGACGGAGGTCAACGGTAAACTATGTTGAGTCATTAAGTACCTCTACTAGCTTAGACTAATCTAGCGGGATGCGGGCACAGTCACATCTTACATCCCCTCTAACTTCTTAAGTAAATCTATTTGGTAGGTGATCCTATGGTCAATTCGCACATGTATGGAAATGTTTAACCATTACCAAGTCACACCTTCTAATGAAATGCGGGTACGGTCGCCTCAAACATTCCTCTCGAAGGACTACCCAATATCAATACCCTTAAAACTATAGTGTCCCAAGACTAGCTAAGCAAGTATACAAATAAAACGAATAAAGATGCGTGAAAACTAAATCACATAAATAACAATTTCACAAATAAGCTAACACCAAGAGGTGTTTAGCCACTCATGTTCATGAATGCAAAAAAACAAAGGTTTAACATAATAAATGTAAACATTTAATCAATACAAACAAATCAAATGAATAAACTTATAGTTGTGGCGTGAAATCTCCCTTAGAGTGGACTAGTATGCTGATGGAACTTCATCCTCCTGCTCCCTTAATTCCTTCTGACTTCTGTGTGTTGGAATGTGTGTTGTAAAACTTGGAACTAGGGCTGGTATTTATAGGCCCGACATAACTACGGTGTAGCCCTAGGTTCGGCTATGCCGTAGTCTTTGACAATTGTATTTACGTCGTAGCTAGATCATGTGCTACAGGCGTAGTTTCTCCAGTTGTCATGTCTACAACGTATTTATGTGGGAACTATGCCGTAGTTTCTTCTATGGCCTCGATATTTCTTTACTGTTTGAATTTGTGGTCTACGTCGTAGATGGAGAGAGGTTACTCCGTAGAACCCTTTAATGTTCACTTACGCCGTAAGTGTGGTGTAAGCTACGGCGTAGTCTTCAGAAATAATATCTACGGCGTAGGTAGATGGAGCATCTACACCGTAGTCTTTAGTAATGATAGTTACGGCGTAGGTAGATTGGGCATCTATGCCGTAGTCTATGCAGAATCCGCATACTTCAATGATTCGCGTGTAAAGCCTTCCAAATCCGCGTCTTTTCGTTCCTTTGCTCATTTTTGCCCTGAAAACTGAATATAAACAAATAAGAGTATATATCCAACATATTAATATAAAAGATGAGAAATATAGGGGGAAATTAACACCTAAAATACGGGTACGATTTGATGTTATCAAATATCCCCCCACTTGAACTCTACTTGCCCTCAAGTAGACCTTATTAGAATAATTCTTAAAAAGATATCTCCCGAGAAACCGGAAGATATGAGTCTAAAAATCTCCTATGCTAGAATATACTTAAACCCAAAACCTCGCGAAATGGGAACAAACACTCATGCTCTCTCTCCTAGTCTAAGTGTTATTTTCGGGGTGATCACTCAACGCGCAGTCATAGAATGTATTCTTTTATAGGCTTGGTGGTTACACAAATCTCCACCACTAGAGCTAAGGTCGAAACGATTCTTAAAGGCAATACTGGGTGAACATATATAAGGCTAGGGGTATAATGTTGTTACTAACATACTACGGCAAGGGCGATAAAGGCAATGGTACATGACCGGAACGCCGGGCAAGACACCAAGGACTGCTCGAATCCCTCACCTACGCATGATTCACAACTAAGGGTAGGATAAGACATGAGATTCACAAAAATGGTGTTTAAAGAAAAATAGAAGCAAATAGACTTAACCTATAACCAAGTTGCTACCACTTGCCGTTCATCCAAGGTCAAAGCTTCAAGACACAAAAATTGGATCAAATAACAAGTGTGTGTGCCATTAGAGGACGTCGTGATGGGCACCACACTTGGTCTTCATGTTGGTGATTATGAACCAACAACTTCAATCTTCATATGTGACCGAAGTGGCCTCTTCGATACTAATTCTTTCAAAGCTCAATAATATGGTGCTATACAAGGTTGCACCAAAAATAAACTATCTACAAACTGAAATTCACAATTTTTTTTAAATACAATACAAGAAATAAATAACATCCCCCCTCTTGAGATGAAACATACTTGATAATTCGGGAGGTCTCTCATGATCTTCAAATATGGGTCTTCAACGTAAGCGTGGTTTCTGAACATTTTGACTCGAACCTCAAACTAGGGCAAGTGGCAACTTCCCAAACACAAGTCAAGACTACACGGTAGGCTAAGGTGTAAAGGTGTATCGAAATATTTATAAAGACGGAAACGAAAGGATAGGCTCAAAAGGGTGTAACTAGGGGTATCTTGCACTAAAGATGAGTGCAACAAAAGGGTTTACACGGGGGTCGAATAGTCAATGTGACTAATCGATAAACACACACATATAGGCTTTTTGGATGATAATCCTAAAACATTGCCTTCTCGAAAAGTTTCTTCCAAATGTACTAACTAATCTCAATACACTACTCGTCCATAGTCTCAAAATGATGTAAAGGTGATCACACCCGGATCAACCACTTAACCGAAGGATGGTCAAAGTAGTCAAACCATGCGTATTCTACAAGAGTATAGGGTTTTCTTGGGTCGTTATGTTCCGATGAGGTGTGAAATGGTAAACCGGTTCAAGTTTGTAATTGAGTGAAGTGAATAGTGATTTGAATAATAAAGAGATAAGATGATATTTATAACTACGAAAAGTAAATTTACACTAGAAAGCAATAATAAAGCATATAAAACAATAGCGGAAAGCACAAATAACATAAAACGCAATCTAAACTTAAAATGAGCCTAAAACTAAATGATTAAAGCAAATATAATAATAACACTAGTACCAAGTAAATAATATAAAGTTAACGATAAAATATCACAACTAAAAATACCGACTATTTTTTATTTTTAGTTAAAACTAACTAACATAACTTAATAGTGAGCTAAGCGAAAGGCAAGATGTTAGGTGCCCATATTGATTACACAAGATATGCAATGAAAGAAATGAGATGAGAATAAGAGTGGTTGACTAAATGATATTAGAGAAGTAAAAATGCAAGAGTTTCTTTAGGAAATCATAATAACCAACAAGTTTACAATAGACCTAAGCTCTCTATTTATAGGCAAGGAGTAGGGCAATACTCCCCTCCTTCCTATCTCGTCTATGGCGTGGGCTTAGAGGCCCATTGGACATAATAACTTAAGTCTTGTAACATAACTGAAAGTAAACAATAACTAAGCAACCTAATGTTTATTACAAATGACCGAGACTTGACTAAATATTAAAACTACATTCCCAACAATCTCCCCCTAAGGGTCGGTCATCACGGTTGCTTGACGTCTTTGTCTTGTCTTCATCTTTGACTGTCAATGCTTTAGACGTCTTCAAAAATCATTAGAAAGAAATCATTCATCGTTCTTTGTTCTTTGTTCTTTGTTGATGTGATAGTGATCATCTTATGAAGTTGTCTGCCATTCGTCACTTCTGTTTCTGTGGTGGTTGTCTGCCATTCCAACATGCTCATACACCTTTGAACTTTGACATTCACATGCACGTAGTCCCCTTTCATTCACTTAGATCTTTAGTCTTTATTCTTTGTAGATTCTTCTTTTTGGCGTAGAATCTTTCTTTGAACTTTGTGTTGCTTTGATCTTTGAGGGAGCTTTCAATGACTTCAAGATGTATGTATGAGCATGTGGAATCCGTCGCCATGGAGGTGATATGTAGCTGCAGGTAAACAGTTAGCAATAAATCAACCGGTACTTACAGATAAGGAATTAGAGATCGTCAACAACATAGTGTGAAGACTCCTTCTAACCCTTATCAAGGCCGTTCCCATATTAGATACTCCCGAGGGAGCTTACGAGACCTACTTAGTAGCTCAATGACTGGGTGAGTCGCTGTGGATTACTCCACGACTGTAGATAGTTTTGGAACCACCGCGAACACTAAGCGTAACCCACAAGGAGTTACCGAAGTGACCTGCTGTCAGGGCTGTTTGATGTTGACCCTAGCAGGAGTTTCTGTTCAATCATTGAGAAATACTTATGTAAATTCTCTCATAAACGTTCTCGGCAGATTGCTAAGATCTGCGAAGGACTCGATAATTTACAGCTGATGTCCATTGATGTAGAACACCAGTAGTTGAAATTCTAAGTGTTCTTAAGAGATCTTTGATGTATCTCATGGCTCTAGACTCGATAAGTGCACACTTAGGTTTCCTATGTGGAGACTAGGGATGGGTCTCCTGCTTCAATACCAACCATCTCTAAGAGATAAGTTGATAGATTACACTGGTTCCCCGTGAGAATGAAACAAGCTCTTTTAGGAGAACTTGAGTGGCTTAAAAGGTTAAGTGAAGTGCGTCACTGGGTCCATGACGTCTTTATCTTCAAAACCGGTGTTGCCTTAGCAACAACCAGTAGCATACTAATTGTACCCGGTGTCTGCCCTAAGGTTGAACATATGGAGGGCTATTTCTTTTCACCCTTTGTTTTACATTTCTTTTTAATTCTTCAACCCCTTCTTTCTCCTTTCATTCTTTTCTCCTTTTTTCATATCATACCTAAGGACTTCTAATTCTAACTATTGGTGATGTCCTTGGGTAGATCCCTCTAGTTTTGGCGGATCATAGGACGGTTTTTCCTATCTTAGTCACCTTATAACACCATGACTATCCTATAATTGCCATGAAACCTTTTATTGAAAATCTCTCAAAGTGTTTGTGATTATCAAACATTTTGTTTTAACACTTTGAGAGTTTTGTGTTTTCATTTGAAGGGATCCCCCTTCACATGTGCTCATGTGTAATTAATAAATTTGCACATGCGGGAGGAGCAAGCACTTTTTGAATTGATCCACTTTCAGTGAACAAGACCGATTCGAGGCACGCTTACATCACTAGTTAGACTAGCTTGAAGTTATTACCCGGCCTGGTCGAGTCCACAGAAAGTTTCTCAAAATGGTACATTTCTACTTAGACAAATCCTTTTCGAGACACTCTTACGTGGCTAGTTAGAGAGTTCCATTGTCAGCTTTTAGGTGACAACTAGCTCTGGTAACTAACTTGATGTCATTACCCGTCGAGGATAAGTCTTTTCGAGATAACTAACTTTTGTTTCATCAATTCTTGGGTCAATTCTGAGTCTAGCTCGCATGAGATTCAACTTTAAGCAACTTTGAACGTTCATATTTTAATCACTTTACTTTTTCTCCCCCTCAAAAATAGCATATATGATGTTGTTTTTGATAATTTTGGATTAAAATATGCTTTTTGAGTCTTATAGGGAGATATCAACAAGAACTTCGTTTTTTAAGAACGATGATTTTTCAAGTGCTCCCCCTCAACAAGTGAATACTTATTTAGGTGAAATACTTGTATTTTGAGCAGAATTATGAAAATCAGAAATAGTTTGATTAATTCTACTCAAAAGTAAGAAGCCTTCGCTCCTTATATTAGGATTGAGGCACTGAAGCGTACCTCAGGGTCCTTTCTTTACAAGAACGGGTTGTACACTGATATGTATGCACAAGCCATAATGATTCACAAACCAATCAATGAAATAATTATGATGGAAATGTTAGTACCCGTGTAACCCAGCTTACGAATCATCAACAATTGGAGCATCAAAGTCTGTGAACTGAGGATCTGGTCTTTGGAAGATTCTGACAGGGAATGAAGGTCTGACACCGATGTAACTTTCCAATCATCTGATCTGTTCCCGACGAAATAGCCTTTCTTCAATTTTCACGACAAAGTTGCGGACTTGTCGTCTGGAGCTGGATTTCCACCTAGGAGATTCACCCTTAGATATTTTTCTCTTATCATCTTGCAACCTTTTGACTAAACCATCGCGAACGGTTTTGAGCGTGGAATCACAGAACTTATGCAACTCATCGAGCCTCATGAAACTGAGTGTCTTCTTGTTGTTGAGGTAGGTGAAACCAAATGATGGTTCTTGGATGAGCGTGTATTCTGACATTTGTTCTATTCCTTGAATTGAGAGTTGGGGTTTAGTCAGATTGATCTTCTGTTGGTAACTTTCAACTCCAAGCTGAAGGTCTTCCACTCTTTCTTGAACTATTAGCCGTCTGATGTAGAGGAGTAGAGATGAAATGAAGTTGTATTGTGTTTGAGTTTCGAATCCACACATTCTTCCTTGAACCTTTTCTAGATACATGTCTTCAATGTCATTTAGATAAAGGTCGGGAAAGTCTGCTTCTGAGAACTTGTACTTCTTTTCATCTTGTCTTTTGACGACAATCTCGCTCATGAAAGTGTAGTTAAACCTTTTCGACTCCTGAATTTCCAAGATGGCAATGATTCTTGGTTTATGCTTCACATTCTCTATTGACTTGATGTCTAGTCTATGAGTGTACCCGAGTCGATGACGTTCAGGCCAGTGCTGAATCCCAAGTAAAGCATCTCTGTCGTAGGCTACAATAGAGTTGCTAAATATCGGAGTCGACTCTTCAATTGCAGGAATATCATATCTTTGTTTAGAGTTTTCTTGAGTGAGTTGGAGATTTCGAAGATCTTTGTTGAAGAAGAAACGATAAGGTATCTTAGGTTTTTCTGGAAATACTTGCAATGGTAATGGTTTGGTCCAATCGGTGAAGTATAGCTTGTCGGGTTTTCCTGAGTGGATGTCGAAATTCGCCTCTGGGTTTAGCCAGTCAAACTTTCCTGACATTGCACTAGCGATATTCTGCATGTGAAATTCGAGTTCCATCATGTTTCCAGATCTAGTCTTGAGGAAATCAAGTGCATCCCGATTGATTCTCCTCAACTCAGCCATTGTTAGTGTCTCAATCTGAAGTCCAGCCATTATACTCTGAGTGTATTGCAGTGTATTACCCGGGAGTGGTTCTTCATCTTCGAGAGGAGGTTGAGCCTTGACCAATTCAGTCAACTAGTCACCTTCTGGTGTGTCATCATTTTCGATCCATGAGTGACGTCTTCTTTTCTTAGATTTCTTTGACTTAGAAGTTTTATCCTTGTTTTGAACTTTAGAGGTTGATGATGGGCCAGGTCTAGAGTCGGGGATTGGAGATGCACGAGAGTCTGTATCGGGTTGTCCTTGATAATCGTATACAGGGTGCATGAAAGGTTCTTCCTGGTCTGTCGGACCTAAACCAGAAGCTGAAGTATCTTGCAATTTTCTAGGAGGTGTTGAATCCTTTTGTGGTTGTAGTGAGGATGATGGACCGGTTGCAGACTTTTGTTTCTTTCCTTTCGAATTAGGCTCCGGATCTTCATCTTTCCTTGACCTTTTCAAAGATCCAGCAGCTTCTTTGCAAGACTCTTTAGGCAAGTTAGCTGCAATGGCATCGATAAGTGCTGTTTCTTCAGGTGTAAAAGTGGTTTTGTAAGCAACTTTGTCGTAGAGTTGAGCAAGGAAGTCTTGGACTGATGGTTCTGGAACGGTTGGAGTTGTCGTTGAAGCTTTTGCAGGTAGAAGAGTAAATTGTGTTGTTGACAGCATCTTTCTCACGACACTTCTAATTTTGTGCTCCAAGTTGTCCTTAATCGGCTCTACAAGACTTGTCACTTGAGGAGTGACCATTTCAACAAGATTCTCCGTAAGGGAATCGTTGGTGAAAGTCTTGGTTATTCCTTCCAAGTCTGCTTTCATGAACCTATCAATCTCCTGCTTTGCCTCCTGAAAATCTTCAACGTGTTTTTCTAGATTTGTAACCATGGTTGTGAGACTTTTCACTTACTCCTGAAGATCAACTGGATTTGCGGGTTCATTGATTGATTGTTGTTTTGATGTAGTTTCAGATGGTGGAGGAGATGAATGTTCTGGTGATGATTCTGAAGAAGATTCGTTGTGTGAGCTTGAAGAAGAAGTTGGAGGAGTAGGATCCTTAGGAGGTGAGCCTTTGGGAAGAGGAGGTTTCTCTGGAGGTGTTTTCTTTGAAGATGATGAGAGATGTAAAAGAGAGTGTTAAGGTGATTGAAGAAATATGATAGTGTCGAATTGTTGTTCTTGTTCGTTCTCTTCTTTATCTTCACATTCTTTTCTTCTATGTTCCTCTTCTTGTGCAAGATTTTCGGGAGTGATGAATTGAACAAATTCCTGATCAATGGTGATGTTCTCTTCCTCTGCAACTTTTTCTTCAATTGTTGGTGCTTCCTTCATAATAATATTTCCTTCTTCATCTTTATGTTCTTCTTTGTCACTGGGATGAATAACCGGTTCTGAAATAGAAGACACAATGGGTGGAACAATACTACTAGAGGCGACTTCATGTTCTGGTTGATTGACAGGTTGTGGTGAAGGTTGTGGATGAAGTCTGCTGAGGAGTGATGCTTCCCGTTGATCTTTGAGAAATTGATTCTCTTGGGCCTGTGTATCGACAAAAATACTTTTTAACTTTCTCTTGTCGACCAATTGTTCAACTATTGGTTCTTCTTCTTCATCATCATTGACCCCAACATTCTATTCAGTGATGGTAATCCCTCGTCTTTTCCTTTCATCCATTTCAAGAGTTTCCAATCTTTGTTGTTTTGCTAGTTCCATTTCTGGAAATTCTTCTTCATTTACTCTTTCTCTTCGTTCAAAATCTTCTTCATCAGTTTTAGTGTCGAATTCTGACTCACTTTCAGAAGGTGGTGGTGTAGGTTCATCTTGAATGACGAGTTTAGGAGTGATTTTCTTTCTTGGTTTAGTAGCAGGCTTAGGTTTAGGAGTAGGTTTGGGTTTGGGAGTTGATTTTGATTTTAGTGAATTTGTACTGCTGCTCGTACTCCCTGTTTTTCCACCCCTTTTGCTACGAGTCTGTCTTTTCTCTTGTGGTACAATAATCTCTCCTATGCGTCCTAGCTTTCTTCCTTGATAAGCTTTTTCATAAAGTTCAAAGCTCTTGGTGTTTCTGATCTTGTCGTCATGGAGATAGTCCGAAATCCTTTTGCCTTGTTGTTTTGTGGAGGACATGGTCATTTTGACAAAAGCAATCGTGAAGTCATCCTGGTAGAGGTTTTTAGGTTCATTAGGGTCTTGCATTCTTTTGATGAATTCTGGTTGATCTTTACAGAAATGCTCGATGAGTAACTTGGTGAATCTCACAAACGGGATCATTATCTTTTCACGATCAGTTTGGATGTTGTAGACCATGTCGCTCATTATTGATCTTGCAAAGTCAATTGGTAGCATGCTGACCATTCCCCAAAATACTTGCAAATGTTCAAGTCTTGGATGTTCATGACCGCTTTTTCTTCCTGATATTGAACAAACGACCAACATAAAGAAGGTTCTCCACGGCTGAGGCATATATTTGGCATTGAATCTTGAATGCTTAATCAGAGGTAAGTCATCTTGAACTTCGTATCCCAGATCAATGAGATAATCTAGGATCTCCAATTCAGGAAACATTGGAACATATTCATTCTCAGGTCTGGGAAGGAGGAGAACTGTACGAAGGACATCCAGATCTACGGTATAGACTTGTCGGTCCAGAGTGACAGTGAAAGATTCATCATCCAAATTAACCTTAACTGTAAGCCAGAACTGATGAAGGTAGAATGTTGGAACTGAAGTGGATTTTTCAAGTAAATGCTTGGATGGATGAGCCAGGAATATATCTTTGACAATCTTACACAAGTCCTCAGGAATTCTTTGTTTGTCGAAATCAACTCGAGCATTGTTTCTGCCAATGGTGATGCGGTAATCAGCTGGGATAATGTCGTTGAGCGTGAGCAAAGGAAGAGTTTGTTCAAGGACATTCTCGGTATGTTTAGCCATTATTATCTGTAAAGGAATTATCATAAAACCAAACATCCAAATTTTTTATAAGTTAGCACAGTGACATGTTTGATTAACAGATAAACCCCTAGGACATGTAGGCACGGATGGTTCAATTTATTTAGAATGTGTGGACGTCTCATATTAGGTGATATATTGAGCTATGAGTAAGCATGTAGTTACACACATAATATAATACATATACATAAGCACAATTACTTCACAATGTTTTGTTATACATGATTACAACATTTAACAACTCAACATAATATCTCATAATACATTTACAATGTTTTCGAAAACTATTACACATGAGGATCCTCGAAAAATTGTACAAGTGAAAAGTTTCGAGAACACTCATAATAGATGTTCTCGAAAAAAGGTTTACTAAGTGTATTCTCGAGAAACAAAATATTTCAAAAATACAGGATATAGTAAAATTTTCGAGAACATATATTAGGAGGATTTTCGAAAATTTTCAATTCATGTATTCTCAAAAAGATAGTTTATTCGAAAGACATGTCAATAAAAATTATCGAGAACACAAATAACTAGTATTCTCGAAATTTTTTCAAAGTGTATTCTCGAAAAATATATTTTCGAAAATACCAGACTTTAGAAGGATTTTCGAAAATACTTAATTGGGTGCATTCTCGAAAGTTTTCACTAAGACATGTTTTCTCGAAAAACAGGTTCTCGAAAGAACTCTTATACAAGAATTTTTCGAATTTCATGAAGAAGTACGTTTCTTTTGCAGATTTAAGTATCCAAATGATCTTTCCTATGGAATAGATAGAGAAGTAACAATTAATACACAGAAATCCATCATACTCAAGAAACACAAAACATACGTTCTACCATTTATCGAGAATCACAAATTCATGTCATTTTCCTGGTACTCACATCACTAAACTTCACTAAGAACATGTAAAGCACACTTAATTCACCACAAGAACCACGTACGAGAATGACCCATTAGAACATAAACCCTAACTTTCAAAAAATTTGCCAGGATGAATTAAGAATCAATTAAAGTGTATTATCACATTACAAGCACTCATAACATCATATCCCACCAAGAAAATAAACCAAAACATCACATAATTCAAAACACCCAAATCGTACATAAACCCTAGATATCGAGAATCATTCAAACAAGTTTCTGGTTGTGATTAACTGTAATAGGCATGATTAGAACATGTTTAAGAACAAAAGCCCTATGAAACATTACACAAACAAACTCGTTTTGATTATTTCCGAAATTTTCGAAACCCTAGACCTAAAATTCACAATTACTTGAAATCTAACCGTTAAAATCATGATTAAACGAAAACCATTTCTTGTAATACCCTTAAGATCATTTAGGAACTTACGGTTTGAAGATTTGAAGCACGGATTTTCTTGTTCGATTTCGGCCTTAGATCGAAAATAATGAAGGGTGTTTGGTTGTTTTTAAATTTTTGAAAAAGAAATAAGGGGTGTTTGTTTGTAAAAGTTAATATTAGTTTGAACTTTTAAGACTTTGACAATTTAGGTCCCCTAACTTCTTATTTTGCATCACTAGTCCTCTAACTTGAATTATTAAAAGACAAATGGCAAAAATCTTATATATATACTCCCTACGATATTATATATGGAACATTTAACGGGACAAGACGAAGGATAGATCATAAAACTTCCATCTTTTATGAAAACAACGCATCATTTGGAAATATGCAAGAATACCAATTTTAATTTAACAAATTTAAAACGTATCTCCCCCTCAACACTTGTAAAATAGCAAGAAATAACAAAGTGTTGATAGGAAGCGGTATACTTTCTTTTTCTTTTTTTTTTTTTTTTTTGGAGAAGTAAAATATGAGAAACTCTTTTTGTGTTTTTGATGGTTTTATATTTTTGTATTTTGTTTTTGAAAAATTATTTACAAAGATTTTTTTTTTGTGATGTTTGACACTCAGTGGTGTTTTAAAAACTTTTCCAGATCTTCTGGAGTCAAACATCGCATACCAATTTGGTGGACTAGATTAGCAAACCTTGTTGGAGGAAGTGCTTTTGTGAGTAAGTATGCCAATTGGTATTCAGTTCCCATAAAATATAGTTCAACTGTACCCTTTTCGACATGTTCCTTGATGAAATGATAGCGGAGATCAATGTGTTTGGATTTGCAGTGATGAACGGTGTTGCAGGAAATTGCAATAGCACTTTTGGAGTCGCAGTAGATCAGAATCTTGTTGAATCAGTAGCCATATTCCTGAAGCTGTGATCTCATCCAAATGACTTGAGCATAGCAAGCAGACATAGCTACGTATTCTGATTCTGTTGATGACAATGATGTGCAGTCCTGCTTCTTTAATTGCCAAGACACAAGTTTATCTCCGAGAAACTGTAATCCACCAGATGTACTTTTGCGTGTGTCTAAACATCCTGCATGATCAGCGTCTGAAAAAGCAATTAGTTCAAAACCAGAATCCTTCGGATACCAGATTCCCAAGTTAATGGTTCCCTTTGTGTATCGAAGGATTCTTTTAGCCTCATTGAGGTGCCTTTCAGTTGGTTTGGACTGATAACGAGAGCACATGTAGACAGCAAAGACAATATCAGGTCTACTAGCTGTGAGATACATGAGTGACCCAATAATACTGCTGATGAGGCGAAAAATGATCCGTTTTTAAGGGGTCATTTAAGCCGGAATTGGAATTTATTTGATCAAATATTGCCCTAAATCGTTCCTTTTGTGATTTTAGGTACTTTGGGAGTGAATTCTGGAAAAGGAAGCATTTTGGACGTTTTTGGAGCATAAAAGTGAAGAAAACGGCAAAGTCTTAATTTTTCTTGCTGGGAACAGTACCTGACGGCGTTAAGCGCAATTTTATGACGGCGTCAGGAGCAAAATGGATGACGGCCCAGAGAAAACGTGACGGCGTCAGAACATGGCCGTCAAGAGTAAATGTGGTGACGGCCTAGAACAAGATTACACATAACGGCGTCATATATGGATCTAGGCAATCCGAAAAGATTTTTGGCGGCGAGATGACGGCATCAGAACTTTCCTCTTGACGCCGTCACCTCATGAAATCTATGTATACTTCTCTAATTTTCATTCATTAAGAGGGGAACTTTGGAGGAGAATTTTAGGGTCGAACCTATTAAACCCTAACACAACTTTTACAGTATTTTCAAGGGTTTTCACCCCTTGAAACCCTTCATGTTCAATTGAGATAAGTATCATTTCAATTCATTCAATATGTCTATGTGTTGTTTGAATTTATCTTACGCTTGTCTTGATTTTAACATGCTAGGCTAGATCTTTTATGTGTTTGCTTAGATGTAATGAAACCTAGATGTTGATTATAGGTTGATTGCTTGTTTATAGTTGTAATGGATGAATGATTTCAATGTTAGGCTTAAGAAAACTGACAGATCTCCATTGTGTAACTTTCTTGAACGTCTTAAGCAACATGAACCGGTGTGTACTAGGTTTTTATGGTTGTATTTAATGCATGAGCGAATTCTAGTGATCCTATGTTAGGAGCTTCTTGCAGGCTCGACATAGGAGTGAAGTAGGAGTTTATAGAATTGGGGAAGTAAGTACGCCACCCCATGATTGATATTAAGGAATATAACCCGTCATCCACGCAACTATAACAAGTAATTAACCTGTAAAAGATATCTAGGGAGTAGTGAAATCTAAGTAAACACAATTCTCCCATTTATTGTTCACACCACTAGTTTAATTAGTTTTATTTTCATTTTTGTTATTTTATTTTGATTGCATCATTAGTTATTGGGTTAGTTGACTAGCAGCAAATTCCGCCCCTCCTTCCAAAAACTGAGATTTTACTTGCTTTCATAAAAACATAAAAATACAAAAAGAATCATCCCTCACCTCTAGACCTAGTTTTTAGGCTTTCTAATCCTAGCGACACTATTCCTGAGTTGAACGATCAATCCCCCGGTACTTGTCACTATACTATACTACAACGATCAGGTACACTGCCTGGTGGGGGTTGTAAGCTTCTCGAGATCCCTAGAGAGGTAAATCCTTGTGCAATTCCCACGCATCAAGTTTTTGGCGCCGCAGCCTGGGGAAATAGTTATTGTCTAGGTTAGGATTTCTTTTTATTAGGTTTACTTGCTAGATTCCTTTCTAGTAATATTTTATTTTTATTTTTTAGTTTTCTTTAGTCTATCTATTTCTTTGTGTCTTTGTTCGTATTAGATTCCTTTCTAGTAAGATTTTATTTTTATTAGGTCTTTATGGATTTAGAGAATCGTCGTTTAGAAGTTACCAAGAGGCTTATAGCGCATAAAAGAAGAAAGAGAGAAGTTAACACATTTAAGGAATTCATTAAGCCCCTCAAAATGAAAATTGAGTTTACAGATTTCGCTCCAACCCCTGATGAACTGAGTTACCATAGATTTCTTCTACAACACCCCTACCCCTCGAAATATAGAAAGATACCATGGATTAGGAGGCATAACTTTAGGAACATAAAAATTCCTTGCATGATTGGATACATGTCTAGAGAGCATACATACATTGACTTAAAAGCACCCATTAATATTATGTCTAGGCTTTACTACAACTGGATAATGAACGAAAGGTTAAGCCCTAGAAAAGACCCTTACAACTCTAATAGGCTATGTATTTTCGTCAGGAGAGTTAAAGGGATATACATCTTTATAGGAAATTTTACTTATCAATGCAACTTTGTAATCCTAGAAGATGTTAGAGGCATTATAGATCCACACCTAGGAGAAATAGTTCTAGGACAACCTTTTGTTGAGAAGACTAAGATGTATTGTGATCATGGGAAGGGAATAGTTCAGTTTACTGATGGGATAGAAAAGATTACTTTTATGATGCCTCACATGAAGGAAGAATTAAAGGGCATCAAGAATTTACAAATTGATGAGATTCGACCTTATGAGATTAAGGAAGATGGAATTGATGATGATGCTTATTATGAGAGGAAGCAAACATACTATTCAGGCTGCATGAATCTAGGCCCTGAATACAAGCGTGACAAGAACTGGGTTAGATGTTTTGAGTCGGCACAAAAGTGGGAAAGGAAAACGTAACCCATGACCTTGAGTCTAGCTACAAGACTCGTAAATAAAGAAAAGCGCTTCTTGGGAGGCAACCCATGCTTTGTGTGATTTTTATTTTGTTTGATTGTTATTTGTTTCCGTATGCATGTTTTATTTTTATTGATTGATAGATCATGTTTCAAAACTAAAATGGTGAAAATACTTTATTTTGTCGTTTGGCTTTGTCTTAACTTCATCCAAAGGTATTTCGCAAAAGATAAGTGTAAGGGGAAACCCCAAATATGTTTTTAAGAAACAAACTCGATCATGATTCTCCACAATATTAAATGAACATGTATATTCGTATTTGTTAGAGTCAAATGCTTGTATCGAGTCATAATGATGTTTTGCAGGATTTTCCAGGAAGTAGGACAAAGTTTTTCCAGAAATTTTCCGGAAACTTAACATAAGGATTTCTGCAGGTCACTTCTGACGGCGTCAGGAAGAAACTCCTGATGGCGTCACGTGTAAAATTCTGGAAATTTTGCTAGTTTTGTTTTTCTAACGGAGTCTTAAAGTTTTTGTCGAATCTTTAGTTTTATAAACTCCAGAAAATCTGCAAACATCATTCCACAAGCATTATATCTTACTTTGTTTTCTAGGATTTATTATCATATATAGATTGCCGCCGATTTTACGCGGGTTGCCTTGTTTGTTTTCTCAGGTTTAACAGGTTATGTTTGACAAGAAGATGATTTATATTCTGGAAGGGAAGCTTTGATTGTTCATTTTCTTGGAGGAAGATCTAACCTTGTTAACCGCACTATCCACACCGAACGAATCAGGGGAGTATTTGATTTCATTCTTTTACCTGTTTTACTTTTACAATCTTTAATTGAACATTGGGGACAATGTTCATCCTAAGTGTAAGGGGAGGGTAAAATGATGATACGTCATAGGATACACTTTCACTTGAGTTTGTTTGTTTGATGGTAGGTGTGTAATAAAACTATGAGAAATACTTGTTAGTGTAATTTTAGCGCCAAATTTAAATTTTTTTACAACATTTAGGAGTGAAACTTTAGCCATAGCAAGCGTCTCATGGCTAGGAGATTGTATGACTAGCACAAAACCATATCATTCAGAAAAATTTTCCACCCAAATATGTGAGGTTCGCCTTTAGATTTGATAGGAAAAGCATTCACTATTAGTGCTTATGAGTGTACCGGTAGCATTTAGATACTAGAACTTGCGTTAGTGATGCATTCCGAGACCGCTAGTGAGACTACATTCGTGTAGTAGGATTTACTACATGATAAGAGGCATTAGGATCACCCTTGTGTTAAACCCGTATCATAATTACTTGACCATTTAAGTCATATTACTTGGCTAGTAAAGTCAACTAATTTTTCCCACACCCTTAGCATTGTACTCATTTTTAGTACATGAAACCCCTAGTACACCCCTCCGAGCCTATCTTTTCGTTTCTAACTTTAAGCATCTTACTTAAAGGAAGAATTTGTTACACCCCACTTAAATGTACACCCAAATCGCCTTAGCCTTCCGTGTATGCACTCACATTGGATATGGTTGTTGTTGAGGAATGATTTGATGTTTTTGCATCATGAGATATTATTGTGGTGGACGAAACGGTTGTGGATGAAAGTGTGATTGTCATGGTTGTTGATACGATTGTTGCTGATGGTATTGTTGTTGCTGAGGAAGAGAGAAGAAGTAATGTGGTGGTTGAGACATATTAGAACACTTGTGTAATTCTTGATCTTGTAGAAGGTATAGATGGAATGCCAATTCTCGAAAGTATGCACCAAACAAAATTCTCGAAATTTTGAGTTCTCGAAAAAAATTCTGAGGGTTCTCGAAAATTACTATGTTCTCGAAACTTTGATGGTTTTCGAAAAACTTTAGTGTTTTCGAAACACTGGTTGTTCTCGAAACTTTGAGGAGTCACAAAACTAGTGAAGGTTCTCGAAAATGTGTATTCTCTAAAATAAGGACTTTTTCGAAAAAATGATGTGTTCTCGAAAAAATGGCAATTTTTCGAGAATGCAATCACACAATAATTTTCGAAATTATACAATTTCGAAAATTTGTCCAAAGTCGAAGTATTTTCTTACTTATCCAAGAGAGAAAATACTGAGTTCACAAACGATAACACGAGAGTAGCAGCGACAAGAATACTCGAAAGTTTGTCAATAAAGTTTCTCGAAACCGAGCACTTTGGTGATTGCGAAACTTGGCAGTTTTGTTGTTTTTGAAGAAAGCAATCCAAGAAGAAGTTTTTAAACCAAGATTCTTGTACTACAAGCCTTAAAATGATGAAAACTACTAGAAAGTTTTAAACTTGATAAACTTTTTCAAAATTTTCGTATTTTCGAAAAGTAGTACAACAAAAATTTGACTCTTATGGTTTTAATGAAAAGTTTGAATCTTTTTGTTTGTGATGATTTGTAACAAAAGTTTGTAAGCAAAGATGTGATAGAAACCAACAAACAAACAAGAGAATAAAAAAAGTTTCAAATAAAACGAGTTAAAAACAAGTATATGGATCGAATGATACAAAAACAACAAAATACACCTTCTTCTAGCGAATGATACCACTTGTTAGGTGCCCATATTGAGTACACAAGATATGCAATGAAAGAAATGAGATGAGAATACGAGTGGTTGACTAAATGATATTAGAGAAGTAAAAATGCAAGTGTTTCTTTAGGAAATCATAATAACCAACAAGTTTACAATTGACCTAAGCTCTCTATTTATAGGCAAGGAGTAGGGCAACATTCCCCTCCTTCCTATCTCATCTATGGCGTGGGCTTAGAGGCCCATTAGACATAATAACTTAAGTCTTGTAACATAAATGAAAGTAAACAATAACTAAGCAATCTAATGTTTATTACAAATGACCGAGACTTGACTAAATATTAAAACTACGTTCCCAACACAAGACTAATATTAAACTATGAAAATATCTAACGAATTCGATCTAAAAATTAATAACCAACTTTCAATTTTACCACTACAATCTAACCACGGATTTCTAAACTATATAAAATAAAACTATTCTAACATGGCAAAAACACAAACAATAGCAAAAACAATAAGTAAGCTAGACATAATAACGATATACACATACTAAAAATAAAGGGATAAAAGGTTAGAGATAACCAAATGATGTGAGAAATATAAAGATGGCAAGATGAGGCCCACTCCATAAGCACCCAAACCCATCTCGTTAAACTCCATGATTAACCCAAGGGTTGGGTTATAAGGACCCTCCCTAGTTTTTTATACCGACCCCTCCCCCCCCCCCCCCCCCTATTATTTTATTTTTTTTTATTTTTATAATTTTGTTTATGTCAAAAAACTATAAACCTGAAAGTGCGGAACCGAAAATATAAAGTTTAATATGTCAAACGCTTAAAACTGTCAAAAATACGAAACAGAAACTGACAAAAAACTGTGCTGTACTGAAATAAAATAAAATACAAGAGAGGGACAAGAGGACAAAAAGTATACTCTCCCTATACTAGGGAGGGTTCTTATATATATTTCCATGCTAATTCCTTGTAGAGAAATATTGATAAGACTTGACTACTAATTTTTAAAGTAAAAGACATTTAATAAAAACTAATTTTGTGAAAAAGTACTGGTTCATACGAAAGTTTTAGATCAAAAGTAACTCAAAAACATTAAGGGGTTGTTTCTTTTTTTCCTTATAACTAAGGATTTATATGAATCCCACTTCCATATAAGCATCTTAATGGGGAAGAGATGATAAATTAAGTCTTGTGGATATAGACCATTTAAAGGATTTTTGTGGGCCTCATATAAAAAGTAATAATATTAAATAGTATCCTTTAGCTAAGGAAAAAAAAGAAACACCCACTAAGTAATTATTAACCCCTAATTAATATAATCTTAAACTAAACAAAAGTGAAAATTTGAAAATACTGAATTTTTAAATCGAATCATAGCTCAAAACATTAGCTAGTCATTGACTCCTAATTAATATTATCTTGAACAAAACAAAGGTGAAATGATGAAAAGTAAATGCATGTGCTATACGTAATACATTTTAAAAGAAAAATCATTGACATTAAATATAGCTAATGACGAAAATTTAAGAAACACAATTAATAAAAATAGTGGTTGGACACTGATGACGTATAGTCTATATTTGGGCCACAAACCCAAATGATAAACACTACTAATGTCCAAGTCTACTACGAGTGGGCTATCATGACAATGATTTGGACTATACTAATAACGGTTTGGACTCATGAAAGCCAAAACCCAACAAAACTATTTATGATCTAGATAAGGATCTTTTATTTATAGATAAAAGATCCATATGCCGGATAAGCACTACGCGTGCGAAGAGTGAGGAACATTAAGAATGACAAAATTCTCATTAAAGGTACGATTTACAAACCCTAACTCTTCAATATAACCCTAAACCGATTACTTACTCTCACGCCGGAGGATAATCGTGGGAGACAATCCGACGATAAGCCTAACGGTGTTTGTTTACTTTCTTAGTGCGCAAGTTTCAAGCATTAAGAGCTAATTGGTACGAGAGCAGGAGCCCAAACTAGGAACGCCCAACTTTTGTATCAACAAGTGGCGCCTTCCGTGGGACCTTACACTAAGAACTAGAATGACGAAGAACAAAAACTCAAGCCAGCGGACTCCGCAGTTGGAAAAAACACGTGGTGACCCCCAGAGGAAGAACCCTCAAGACTCGACCTCTAGGCAGGCCTCTGGAATAACTAGTGCGCCTGGTCACCAAGAAACGGGACCAACCCTACCTCTCCCAGCGGTAGAATTGCCTACAAGGACTACTCAAACCACCACGGTGGTTCCAAGCGTTGAAGAACTTCAGCACACCCTCTTCAATACTCCCCATCAAACGGCACCTATAGTGGACAACACTGTGCCTCCAGGCGCGCCTAACCGAGATAGGGCGCCTAATGTTGAGGCAGAAATTCTTGCAGTAGAAGAGGACACGCCTGAGCTAACGTTAAATAATTTTGTATCCCAAAATTATGAAACCCTAGCTGCCCCCATATAAGAAGAAGCGAGGCGAAGATCAAGCCAGAGCCTACAAGCCCGGCTTAACTTTAACCCAGAAACATCCCTACCGCGCTACCAAAGAGGGGGGCGCGAAAATAATGAAAGACGTACCAATGTCCATGATAGACTTGGTACAGCATCTGACTCACAACACTCAGAGGAATACGAAGACGGCGAGAGGCGCACCAATGTTCACTCTAGACTTGGTAGTCGAAGGATGCAAGATAGACTTGGACGTCAACATTCACCAAGCGAAGGCTCCTCCAGGTCTGGGAGTAGAAGAATTCACGACAGGTTGGGAAGGCGAACTTCCCCAAGTGAAAGCCCCTCAAGCTCTTCCTCTGAGGAAAACTGGCGCAAGCGCCGCAAAAGGGGTAACCTCTCCTCCAGTGACTCCTCGGACAAAGAGACAGGACACTGGAAGTCCAGAGGAAGACGTCGCGAGGAAGAGGACGAAGACATATCTCTTCCTTGGCGTCGTCAGAAAGTTGATGCATTTACACGACGCATCAGCGATTACTCCGATCATAAGAAAAGGCGCATGCCCACTAATGTTAAAACATATGATAGAATGGGTGATCCTGATGTGTAACACCCCCAAAATCAGGTCCAGCGGAAGCATACGTGTAGCTGGGGTGTAACTCAATTGGTACCACAACACAAGTACAAAATGGTTTTCACTTCAATCATTTAGAATAAAATAGTTTAATCAAAAATGCTGAATCTACATTGTTAAAAGTAACGCGGAAATAGGCCCTTAAAATAGTTAAAAAACGGTCCCCATATGAATAATCAGAGTCTTCTATGACCATGCCATGTCCTGCCTAAACCTCCAGTAGTGTGCCATTGGTTAATACCTGAAAATACATGCTAAAGTGTCAACACGAGGTTTGTGAGTTCATAGAGTCTTGTGAAAAAGAATGTAATGCATATGGATGAAGTTGTCCCAACAAAGGCATCGTAAATCTACTCAGTTACAAGTCCCGCCATAAGAGACTTGTAACCTGTGTGTTCACAACCCACTGCCAAATATGATTTGAGTAATAATGTAGCCATGTCGATGTCGCCATAAAAATGAATCTGACCATAAGCAAAACGCATAAAATGAATATTGATTGCACTAAGTTCAAGGCACCGAAAAGGTTTTCTAGCTATATGTAGGAGGTTACGCTCCCAAGTAATGTAGGTAATCCCATACCTAGGAAATGTAGGTAATCAAACATACCCAAGAAATTGTAGGTAATCAAACATACCCATGAAATTGTAGGTAATCAAAAATACCCAAGAAATTGTAGGTAATCAAACATACCCATGAAATTGTAGGTAATCAAACATACCAAACATACCCAAGAAATTGTAGGTAATCAAACATACCCAAGAAATTGTAGGTAATCAAACATACCCATGAAATTGTAGGTAATCAAACATACCCAAGAAATTGTAGGTAATCAAACATACCCATGAAATTGTAGGTAATCAAACATACCCAAGAAATTGTAGGTAATCAAACATACCCAAGAAATTGTAGGTAATCAAACATACCCATGAAATTGTAGCTACCGGTCCTTAACTTAGGCAATCTTAGGCAATCGGTAAATAGTTTAAATTTATGCACTCATGTCCATGAGTAAATAGCAAGTAGGTAACAAGTGAATAGTATTGTACTCGGATAATCAAACAAGTATTTAGACAAAGCTAAAAATATTTGAGTAAGTAACCATGTAAAGCGAGTAATGCGTTTTAGTAAAACGAGCATGTATTCTCCCCCAAAGAGTTTGCAAAACGATTAAAAAAGTAGGGGCTATGACTCACCTGATATGATGGTACCATGAACATGTAATGAGCTGAAAAACAAGGCGCGCACACTAGCCGCAATCTAATATGAATGATGAACGATCTACTTTAGATCATGAAATGATGTTACGAATGTCCATGCACATGTTTCCTATACCACTCTACTCTTTGGAAAAACATTTGTGTTATCAAAAATATATGATCCAAGACTTAGGAAAAATATTGCTATTAGAAAATAAAGCTAGTTGCAATATATATACTTATATATATATCGTATGTACCAATGTTAGTGTTGAAATCCTTGGTTTGAAATCCTTGAAATAACGCCTTGTAGTGATAAAAATATACTTGTAATAACTAATACTTCATTAGTTATAAAATTTGGTACTTGATATTATTTCTAGCTTCTAAAGTTACTACGTAGTTTTAGTGTTAATATTACTAAAAGCTGTCAACCAAAAATGAGTTTTGCCGATATTCAAACGTGAATATCTTTGTCGTTATAAGTCCGTTTTACTTGTTCTTTATATCCACGGTTACGTCTTTGTATGTAGTAATATATTTTGGAAAGCTTGACCCCTCCGGGTTACGTCTAAAGCCTCGTTTTGTCCGACGAAAAACGTCCAACAGCAACAATTTTCAGAAAATATAGTTTTCGTCAATAAACTTGCAAAAATCATAACTTCTTCATTATAAACTCTTTTTAATCCGTTCTTTCGCCTACGGATTCGTTTTTGAAAGTATTTTCTAAAAATTTTGCCAAAGTATCCTTTATGTTTACTGATTTTCCAGAATTTAACAAAATGGGACAGTAGGTATATAAACTTGTTAGAAATCCATTTCCAAGGTTCAAAACTAGTTTTAACTTCAACCAAAACTCTTGCAAACTCCACAAATCTATACTAATCCTACCATACACCTTCTTAGGGTGCCATGGGTTCCTAATGACTAGTAAACAAGTTAATTTAACAAAGGAACACCTAAAACCAATTCTAGGGTTTGTATGATCAAAAAGTATACAAAAATAAAGTGGTATAGCTAGTTTGTGCATGAAATTAAGCATGAATACCATAAGATACATATGTTAATTAGATGAAAACATGAAAATAATTTTGAATACTCACTTTGAAATAATAGGTGGTGAGATGATTAGAAACCTTGGATTACTTGTGTTTTTGTGTTATGATTCTTGATTAGGATGATGAAATGAACAACTTTGATGCTTTGTACTAAGAAAAATAATGGATTTTGGTTAGGGATGGAGGTTGGGTCGTGAGGTATGAGGGGAGAAAGAAGGAGATGAAAACTTTTTGGCTTATGAAAAGTTAGGTTATGATTCTTAGATATAAACATGTTTATGTTTTAAAGGTTTATTATATAATAAGTGTACATAAGAGCATGAGATTAAAAATAAAGCACATGATGTCTAGGAGTGGGCATGTGGCCGGTTTCAATGTGAAAAGGAGATGCAAAGTCGGTTTTGATCACTTAGAAAATGTAGTGTATTATTAGTTATGGTTTTGTGTAAGTATTAGTTATAATCGGGTACCGGGTTTGTTAGAAATAAATATTAATGAAGTTAACCGGGACTTAATAAAGTCATAAAAATGTTAAAAATATGTTGGGTACAATTACTGAGTGTTCGGGTGATTATTGTTTAGTTTTCACGAAAACCGTCGTAATATTCATAAGTTTACGTTATAAATAAAATAAATTTCCAAAATACTGGGTAAATGAATGTTATAACTTTTATGATGATAAAATGGATATAAAAATATGTCGGGACCATTGTGGGAATATTTAGATATATTCGTCGTGTATAAACTAGGTGTTAACGTTTATTTATAAATAATTATAAGGAAAACGTTAAATGTATCCAATATATAAATTTGAAAATCCTAAGAGTGGTATAACATGTAAATGACCTACTGATGATATGCAGACTGCCTCTAGTCCGTATGTAGTGTCCTTAGCACTAATGAAATGAATTCGCACCTAAACCAATCCGGTTACGCGAATTTGAATACCCGTAAACAAAATTTACGATGAAATGTGTAATGCAAGTGAATAGTGAAAACCTTTCTGGAAATGAATAGTGTTTAGTGAATAGTAAAATTTCTGAATGCTTCTCGGAATGTCAAACTGACACAAAAAAATGATGAATAGTAAACTGATGAATAGTGTTTTGATGAATAGTGTTTGAAGAATAGTGTTTTCCAAAGTTCGGGAAATGACCTGAAATGACCTGAAATGGTGAATTGTGACAGTCTTCCCCTCTAAAAGGAACTTCGTCCCGAAGTTCAGTTTGTGTTAGTCTCTGAAGTGGTATTGGTGAAAAGATGATGATATTCGAGAATTCCAGCGAACTCTAACGATAGGAATTCGACTTTTGTTATTTCTACTTGTTCTCCTGCAAGGTTTATGTTTGACTTTGGGGTTGGATTCCTTTCCAAATGGGATTATGAGTGACTAATCTGAAAAGCTGATAATACATGGTTGTATAATCCTGTTGCTCTCTGACAATGTTCAAGTCTGACGACCACTATGCCTACTCTGTCTGAAATATTACCTGGTCCAGTGTATATCAGGTTTAACTTTCCAAGTTTTCTGAATAATATCATGCCTTTCCTAGGCAGAATTTTCAACATAATTCTGCCTACCAACTTGAAGTTTTAATGGTTTACAACTTTTTGAACTTGTAACTGATTCTTGACTTGTAGGAAATTTCTGGTTATTTCATGAATGCCTACTAGACTAGTATGTTGGGCTTTTCCAAATTTCGTTCTGTCAATGGATATTGGCACCTCAACCATAGAGTGCCTCAAATGGTGTAGTCTCTACGCTCGCGCGATAACTATAGTTGCAACTGAATTTGATTTATGGTAATTGGTTAGTCCAACCATTTCTTGAGTCAATCACTCATGCTCTGAGCATACTTTCCTATGTTTGAATCGATCTCAAATTTCTGACCATTGGTCCGTAGATGATAGGTGACGTGGTTCCAAAGGAATCTTAATGAAATCGCTAGGAGTTTGAGGTGAATTAAATTCCTCTATTAGGAATAATTGAAATGGATATCATGAATATTGTGGAAAAACTTACAAGGTTAAGTCTGTCAGAGGGTGTTGTTGAAAATAATCGATTAGGATTAGGATAAGGTTGTGATCCTCCACAGGATGTCATGAATTGAGTCTGTATCCACCTACGATGCTTAGTCTCCATTACTAAGATTTTCCCCAAGCTCTATGTCACCAAATCACAAAAATCCTAAATGTATAAGTGATGTAATATAGTGATTGATTTTCAAGGTTTGTTTTGACATTGTGTGTTTTGTTCATAAACCGTCCCTGAATAAATAAATTTACAACTTTAAGCAAACAGCTTTTTAAGTAACATTTTTCTTGATGTTTCAGAATTTAATAGTTATGCAAGATAGGACAGTTTTCAATATAAGGTGGATAATATGGTTTACCAAAGATCGATGTTTAAAATTTCCTAACAATTCAATAGTTTTGTAAATGATTAACCAAAAGGAATTTGTTTATAAAAATAAGTGCCTTAGAAAAGTATTGCTTACAAGATATATGTTTTGTATAAATGTAGTTTGGAGAAAAAAAATCCATTTAAAAGAAAAAGTATTAAGAGGATAAAATAGTCAGGTATGTATGTCTGCACAAAGGCATAGGTGTCTAACATGTTTGGATAAAGTCTATTGGTGAGGACATGTTCAATCTATAGTCTCGGTTAAGAGGTTGGATTTATCTCTATGGTGTGGCTTAGTGAGCACTCGTATCGAAAATAATCCTGTAATTCAGTCAAGCCAATACTTTCTAGATGATGGAATTTTGGTGACCAGGCCAATGATAGTGTTGCGAATAGTTTGGTGATATCCTAGGAATTCTGTTGAGTTTTGAAATGGTCTTAATGTACCGAGAGATTTTTCCTTATAGATGGTATGGAAAGTCTTTCCTAGGGAGGGTCATTGATAATATCCACTTATCAATATAGGGAGTAGTGAGTAATGAGTGGCATAGGAAACTATATAGTGTCAGCTAATTCCTTATATATATATATAGGGATGAAGAAAGGAAATGATAATGATGGTGAGAAGGGAAGAGACTGTGACAACTGCAACAAAACGAGATTGTGATAAAAGAAAATACCGTGATGTAAGTGTATCGTGAATAAAGGTGAAGATTCATGAAATGAAATGATCAATTGACGTGCTTCCAATCGGTGGTTCACAAAGTGATGAAAGGTATGAATGTTCTGACAACGAGGGTATACACACACATGAATGAAACATTTGGAAAATGAGTTGAGAATTCAATCCAGACAAAATTTTATTATAACTATTCTCAGTGTTGCAAAATTCATCTCTGAGTCAGACATAGGTGGTCAGCCAATATCTCACTATCCCGGGTTGAATATAGATGACCAGTCTATATCCCACCGAGGTTCCATGAATTTTGAAATACTCAGCTCAGTCATACTAAGACTATGTCCTTCACAAATACCAAGACGTTCTGAAAGACTAAGGCAGGTGACCAAACTTAAGGTCAAATGATGAAACTATGCAAGGAAAAACATAATGCGGTGACATATATGATACGTGAACATGCTTATATGAAAGACAATTATAGTAAACAACTATAATAAATGAATATAATATATCAGATAATGAGACACAAATCTCATCACCTATGTCAGCAACTAACCACAAATGAGGCTTCAGCTTGGCAGGCAGGCACGTGACGGTCATAGGGTTAAGTTTTCGTGAAAGTAGCTATACTCTAGGTTTTAAAAACACTTAGTTCGCTATAGCCAAAGCTCTGATACCAATCTGTAACACCCCAAAATCGGGTCCAGCGGAAGCATACGTGTAGCTGGGGTGTAACTCAATTGGTACCACAACACAAGTACAAAATGGTTTTCACTTCAATCATTTAGAATAAAATAGTTTAATCAAAAATGTTGAATCTACATTGTTAAAAGTAACGCGGAAATAGGCCCTTAAAATAGTTAAAAACGGTCCCCATATGAATAATCAGAGTCTTCTATGACCATGCCATGTCCTGCCAAAACCTCCAGTAGTGCGCCATTGGTTAATACCTGAAAATACATGCTAAAGTGTCAACACGAGGTTGGTGAGTTCATAGAGTCTTGTGAAAAAGAATGTAATGCATATGGATGAAGTTGTCCCAACAAAGGCATCGTAAATCCACTCAGTTACAAGTCCCGCCATAAGAGACTTGTAACCTGTGTGTTCACAACCCACTGCCAAATATGATTTGAGTAATAATGTAGCCATGTCGATGTCGCCATAAAAATGAATCTGACCATAAGTAAAACGCATAAAATGAATATTGATTGCACTAAGTTCAAGGCACCGAAAAGGTTTTCTAGCTATATGTAGGAGGTTACGCTCCCAAGTAATGTAGGTAATCCCATACCTAGGAAATGTAGGTAATCAAACATACCCAAGAAATTGTAGGTAATCAAACATACCCAAGAAATTGTAGGTAATCAAACATACCCATGAAATTGTAGGTAATCAAACATACCCAAGAAATTGTAGGTAATCAAACATACCCATGAAATTGTAGGTAATCAAACATACCTAAGAAATTGTAGGTAATCAAACATACACATGAAATTGTAGGTAATCAAACATACCCAAGAAATTGTAGGTAATCAAACATACCCATGAAATTGTAGCTACCGGTCCTTAACTTAGGCAATCTTAGGCAATCGGTAAATAGTTTAAATTTATGCACTCATGTCCATGAGTAAATAGCAAGTAGGTAACAAGTGAATAGTATTGTACTCGGATAATCAAACAAGTATTTAGACAAAGCTAAAAATATTTGAGTAATTAACCATGTAAAGCGAGTAATGCGTTTTAGTAAAACGAGCATGTATTCTCCCCCAAAGAGTTTGCAAAACGATTAAAAAAGTAGGGGCTATGACTCACCTGATATGATGGTACCATGAACATGTAATGAGCTGAAAAACAAGGCGCGCACACTAGCCGCAACCTAATATGAATGATGAACGATCTACTTTAGATCATGAAATGATGTTACGAATGTCCATGCACATGTTTCCTATACCACTCTACTCTTTGGAAAAACACTTGTGTTATCAAAAATATATGATCCAAGACTTAGGAAAAATATTGCTATTAGAAAATAAAGCTAGTTGCAATATATATACTTATATATATATCGTATGTACCAATGTTAGTGTTGAAATCCTCGGTTTGAAATCCTTGAAATAACGCCTTGTAGTGATAAAAATATACTTGTAATAACTAATACTTCATTAGTTATAAAATTTGGTACTTGGTATTATTTCTAGCTTCTAAAGTTACTACGTAGTTTTAGTGTTAATATTACTAAAAGCTGTCAACCAAAAATGAGTTTTGCCGATATTCAAACGTGAATATCTTTGTCGTTATAAGTCCGTTTTACTTGTTCTTTATATCCACGGTTACGTCTTTGTATGTAGTAATATATTTTGGAAAGCTTGACCCCTCCGGGTTACGTCTAAAGCCTCGTTTTGTCCGACGAAAAACGTCCAACAGCAACAATTTTCAGAAAATATAGTTTTCGTCAATAAACTTGCAAAAATCATAACTTCTTCGTTATAAACTCTTTTTAATCCATTCTTTCGCCTACGGATTCGTTTTTGAAAGTATTTTCTAAAAATTTTGCCAAAGTATCCTTTATGTTTATTGATTTTCCAGAATTTAACAAAATGGGACAGTAGGTATATAAACTTGTTAGAAATCCATTTCCAAGGTTCAAAACTAGTTTTAACTTCAACCAAAACTCTTGCAAACTCCACAAATCTATACTAATCCTACCATACACCTTCTTAGGGTGCCATGGGTTCCTAATGACTAGTAAACAAGTTAATTTAACAAAGGAACACCTAAAACCAATTCTAGGGTTTGTATGATCAAAAAGTATACAAAAATAAAGTGGTATAGCTAGTTTGTGCATGAAATTAAGCATGAATACCATAAGATACATATGTTAATTAGATGAAAACATGAAAATAATTTTGAATACTCACTTTGAAATAATAGGTGGTGAGATGATTAGAAACCTTGGATTACTTGTGTTTTTGTGTTATGATTCTTGATTAGGATGATGAAATGAACAACTTTGATGCTTTGTACTAAGAAAAATAATAGATTTTGGTTAGGGATGGAGGTTGGGTCGTGAGGTATGAGGGGAGAAAGAAGGAGATGAAAACTTTTTGGCTTATGAAAAGTTAGGTTATGATTCTTAGATATAAACATGTTTATGTTTTAGAGGTTTATTATATAATAAGTGTACATAAGAGCATGAGATTAAAAATAAAGCACATGATGTCTAGGAGTGGGCATGTGGCCGGTTTCAATGTGAAAAGGAGATGCAAAGTCGGTTTTGATCACTTAGAAAATGTAGTGTATTATTAGTTGTGGTTTTGTGTAAGTATTAGTTATAATCGGGTACCGGGTTTGTTAGAAATAAATATTAATGAAGTTAACCGGGACTTAATAAAGTCATAAAAATGTTAAAAATATGTTGGGTACAATTACTGAGTGTTCGGGTGATTATTGTTTAGTTTTCACGAAAACCGTCGTAATATTCATAAGTTTACGTTATAAATAAAATAAATTTCCAAAATACTGGGTAAATGAATGTTATAACTTTTATGATGATAAAATGGATATAAAAATATGTCGGGACCATTGTGGGAATATTTAGATATATTCGTCGTGTATAAACCGGGTGTTAACGTTTATTTATAAATAATTATAAGGAAAACGTTAAATGTATCCAATATATAAATTTGAAAATCCTAAGAGTGGTATAACATGTAAATGACCTACTGATGATATGCAGACTGCCTCTAGTCCGTATGTAGTGTCCTTAGCACTAATGAAATGAATTCGCACCTAAACCAATCCGGTTACGCGAATTTGAATACCCGTAAACAAAATTTACGATGAAATGTGTAATGCAAGTGAATAGTGAAAACTTTTCCGGAAATGAATAGTGTTTAGTGAATAGTAAAATATCTGAATGCTTCTCGGAATGTCAAACTGACACAAAAAAAGATGAATAGTAAACTGATGAATAGTGTTTTGATAAATAGTGTTTTCCAAAGTTCGGGAAATGACCTGAAATGACCTGAAATGGTGAATTGTGACATGATGACCACCTAAAAATTTTCTAATCCGCTGCTACTATCGAAAATTGGCCACAACTTGTGTGGTGTCATATGTTTAACTCCACATTAGTGGGGAATGCGCGCACTTGGTTTAGCAAGCTTCCACGTAGGAGCATAGACGGGTTTGAAGAGTTGCGAAAAGCATTCCGCTTAAACTTCACCCAAAGAAGGAAGTGCGCTAAAAACCCTGTTGAATTAGCCAGAGTAAAACAGCGCCAAGGGGAATCAACCAGTGCTTACATGCAGCGCTTCAAAGATGAATGTATACACGTCAAGGCATGTCCCGAAGTCCTAAAAATTTCAGCTTTCATGAATGGGATTAATAACCCAGAACTCATTAGGAAATTAAATGACAAGGTTCCCCAAACTTTCGATGAACTAATGAAGCGCACAAGATCCTTCATCCAAGGAGAAGCAGCTGCTGCGGACAGTAAAAAAGGCTACTCAAATTATAGGCAGCAAGAACAGCCTAGGAGACAATCTAATGACCAGAGCAGCAATCGCAACAAGAATTATCGCAGTCAGGGAAGTGGATGAGAAAATGACAAATATACCCCCTCACAAAGGCTCCGAGGGAAATATTTGTAACAGAAGGCGCAAACTTCCCAAAACCCCCACCAATGAGCACCCCAGAGGACAAGCGTATAGGGAATAGATACTGCGAATACCATGGACAAAAGGGCCATACCACCAACGAGTGTGTCCAACTACGACAACTAATTGACAAATTAGTAAAGGAGGGTAGAATGGATCACCTCGTTAAGAATATTAAAGAAGGGAAGGACAAACAAAGGAATGGAGGTAAATCATTGTCATGATAGCCCACTCGTAGTGGACTTGGGCATTAGTAATGTTTATCATTTGGGCTTGTGGCCCAAATATAGACTATATGTCATCATGTCCCCCCAGTCTAGTGTGCGCGGGTCGTAGCCGCGGATGCTAGACTAGTGAGAGCAGTGGTAAGCGTGGCGGGAAGAACTTGAAATAATTACCGCCCAATATTTGGAACCATGTATCTAGTCCAAAATATCTTAAAGATGCCTTGGGAAACGGGGAGTGTGTCCACGTATTTATCGGAAAGTGGGAAAAAGTGCTTGTACCTCCTTGCATCCTAACCACACGATTAACGTTAGTGGGATCCACGTGGCAATCTTTTTAGGGTTTTGTGGCCTTATATAAAGCACTGCCTCCCTTTTACTAAACATCTTACAGTAAACTCAATTCTTCCGCCATTTCTAAAATTTCTTAAAGCTCTTTCAAGAATCAACTATTTTATTAGGTAATAGCGAGTGCGCTCCGTAGTTAATCTTGTTTTTAGAAATGGTTCGTCAACTAGAGGAGTTTCACTCTGAAATGTACGAGGATGAACTGCGTCAGTTCGCCTCGGACTATTTTATTCCGCTTGCAGTGCATCCGGAGGTACCGGATGCCAACGCATGTATCGCGGATTTCCCCCAGGGAAAGATAGGGGTATATACGCGCTTCTTTGAATTTGCAAACCAGCGCGTACCTATATCCCGTTTTCTGAGCGACTTGCTCAATTTTTATCAGCTCCATATTTCTCAGCTTCACTGCCTAGGGGCAGCGAAAATAACAAATTTTGAAATAAATTGTCACTTACTTGCGATAAATCCCACTATCAACCTCTTCCACGCGTTTTACCACACGTCATGGTCGAACGGGTGGGTGACGTTTTCCAAACGTCCAGGGGGTTATCAGTGTTATACGGAAAAGATAGACTCTTTGTGGGTTTGGAGAGAGAGGTTCTTATGGGTTGATAGCTATGTATTCCCTACGCTCTCTGAGTTTTTTGCTCAAGGGGAGCTTCCAAAGGATGAGCGCTCAGATCCCGGTACATACAGTGTGGAGGATACGGAAGTTATTAATGATAACCGCATCCCAATAAATTCCTATCCTTAGGAGTTCTTGGTGCACATGGTGATGAACCGTAACTACTTCGGAGGAAGTGGTGAAGTACCCACGTTTTTGGATGCAAGCGGCCGGGGTGGGAGCTCGTCCTTTCTTGTCCTTGCATTTATAATGTAAGCTTCTTTGTATATTATGATTTTATCACTAACTTGTTTCTCCTTTTGTGTGTTTATATGTTGCGCAGAGATGGATCTATTCGCCGTAGTGAAGCTGGTGAAGCCGACACAGGTAACCGTGGGCGTGCGCCCCTTGAGGGAAGGCGAGGCGCCTGTTCTTGAGGCTTCTGCTGGGCGCTTGCTGGACCTTGCGCAAGAGGAGCCTTTGGACGCGTCACAGCCTTTGGTGAATGCCACCCCAATTCAGACGGCGCCCGCGCAGGCATTGGTGACGCCTGAAGTTGTGCGCGCTAAATCGTCCACAAGTGTTGGTATTCTCAAAGTGGACACGGATTCTGAAGAGGAGAGCCAAGGTGTGAAGCGCAAGGCTGTGGTTGATGCTGGTGAAGGAACTTCTAAGCGCAGGCGTCATATAATTGTGGATGAGTCTTCAGATGAGGAAACATCTATGTCTGTTGCTGCGCTGAAGAATGCTCAGGCTTCTCCCTTTATGTAAGTAAACTGAATTTTTATGTTTGTACATGTTTTTCCTCCGCGCCATTCGCTAATCTTTATTTTATGTTTTGCTTGTAGTGATGATGCTGCAGGGGATGAAGCAGCGTTAATGGGGGGGTCAGTGCCACCTCAAGCGGCTCAGACGCATGTGGAGGAGCCGGTGTATGTTGATGAAGAGTTGTCTGCGCAACAGCTGATGGAGGAGCTAGGAGTTGTTGCTGAGCGTCAGGCTGAGTTGGTTACTCAGCTGAAGGCGCGGTATGTTGGGGAGAGTAGCAGTCTCCCTCAGAAGGATGAGAAGATTGCTCTACTTAGGGCGCAACAGGCTGATGCACGGGCAGAAGTGGTGTCTACAACTGCGTATGGTAGGCGACTTGCTGATGAGAAGCTGGCATTGATGGTGGAGCTGAGGCGGGAACGTGCTGCTGTTGATCAGCATAGGTCTAACTGTGCCTGGGCTTTGAAGTACTTGCAGCAGAATTGGAGCCAGCACTTTACTCAACTTGATGAGTTCTGTGAGCGTGTTAATGCAAAAGTTCAAGCGCAGGAAGACAAGCTGCGTAAGCTGAGTATCGAATATGATGAGGAGTTATACCCTCATCTGATGTCTACGATTGCGGAACGCAGGTACGTATTCCCATTTAATTTTCTCGGCTCCATGTGCTTTAATGCCTTTAATATCCTGACTTTTGCGTTGTTGTATGTACAGGTGGCTGATTAGCCATGGCATGCGTTTGGCTGCCATGGGTACGCTGGAGTCCCCGACGGTGTTGGAGGCCTTTGGGAAGGTTGTAGAATGTGCCGTGGAGCGTGGCAAGGCGCAGGCTGTGGTGGAACTCCATGAGGGGAAAATGCTGACAGTGTCACTTGCTGAAGTGCCTGGTTATAAGGCGGATGCCTATGATGAGCTCGTGAAGGCCATGGAGAAGATGAAGTTCTTTGAGCTTCCACATATCGCGCGGCTAGAGCGCGACCAGGATTACTCCATAAAGCTGATCATGGACGATTAACCCTGGGGAGGCATATCTTGGAGGATACGGAGGCTCAACCTGACTTTTTCTTGAAGCCTGACGAGTCGCAGCTGCAAGTTCCGGTCTTTGCGCAGCCACGTGACATTCTTAACCCCTTTCGCCCTTGAGAAGGAGGTCCCTCTGAAGGAGGTCTTATGGCTCATATGGAGAGGGCAGCAAAGAAGAAGGGTGTGAAGGGGAAAGCCATCCTTTGTGGTGTAGGTGCTGCGCATATCCCTAGATCAGATGGAGTCTCAGTCAGCGTGGCGACTGTATCGCCTAGGGATGCTTTACTTTTGAGGAGACTCCAAGAGGCTGGGAGCTTTGCTGACCAAGAGCGTAGCCCTGAGCGTTGTCATAGCGTGTAGATATGCATGGACTTTTTGTAACTTGTATAAATGTATGGTTCTTATGAATAATAACTTATATCTTTTGTTCGTATGTCGTGTTACTTGTACTTTGATTGTTATCCTTTGTATAAAAGATCAACTAAGAGTCAAATTGAAATCGTTACATACTTAAAGTGACTCATATTAAGTGTATAACTTAAAGAACAAATCATAAGTGTGGAGATAGACTTGCAATATTTTCGCAAAGACTTTTATCAAATGACCAAGAGTCTTGGCTCGTAAATTGCTAAGCATATACGGTGTACGAGGTATTGCGCCTCCTTCGTGGGATGCGCATGTGAACTTACTTCAATGTCTTGAAGGTAAGACGCTTAGCAAGGATGCGTGATCCAGTGTTGATGGGTTTGCAACCCTCTTACTCAACGAGTTAATTAGTAGATTTACTCTTCCTTTCTGCCATCGTAGGTCTTAATAAGTGCATGCACGCCATTTAGGAAAAATATAAAATAACAATATTGAAACATAATAAAAATGTGCGCAATAAAGTTAAGTGTGTTATGGAGTTAGCTAGAAACCACAACATTTTATTAATACTTGCAAGTGTTTTGAAGATAAAAGACAATTCCTAAAAAAGAAAGAAAAATGCAAAGACAGGCATTTATTGGGCACGTACTAAAGTGCAAGGTTGTCTGTGTGTGGGCCGTAGTCGTTCCTAAAGATAGCATCTCTTAAGATTGCAGATGCTCCAAGTGCGTGCCAGCTCATGGCCTTCCATGTCGCGCAATTTGTACGCACCATTGCCTAGTGCATCTGTGACCTCATAGGGTCCTTCCCATTTGGGTCCAAGTTTGCCTGTATCTTTTGTATGGCTTGCATCATTGGCGCGGTATACAAAGTCTCCTAGCCTGAAAGAAGTATGCTTGACTTTTGCATCATAATACTTCTTCATCTTTGCTTTAGCCTTTGCTTCACGTATAGCCACGCATTCACGCCTTTCTTCTAGCAGGTCTAAGTCTATGCGCCACTCATCGTCGTTTGTTGTGATGTTTATTTCCGCTGTACGGATAGTTGACATTCTAATTTCGGCTGGTATGACGGCTTCTGTTCCATAGACAAGAGAGAATGGTGCGTCTCTGGTACTGGTTTTAATTGTTGTGCGGTGCGCCCATAAAACATGTGATAATTCATCCACCCATCTTCCTTTATGTCTGTCGAGGCGCACTTTTATTCCTTCGCCCAAACTGCGATTCGCGCGTTCAACTAGGCCATTGGTTTGTGGGTGTTTTACTGAAGCAAAGTGTTGTGTAATGTTCAATTGCTCACACCAGTCTTTGAACGGGTTGTCACAGAATTGTTTCCCGTTGTCCGAGATAATCTCTCCGGGTAGCCCAAATCGGCATACAATATTGTCCCATACGAAGCGTTTGACTTGGTTGCCTGTGATGCTTGCCAATGTTTTTGCCTCAATCCATTTAGTAAAATAATCTATAGCTACGATGAGGAATTTAAGCCCTCCTGCTGCAACTGGAAAATGGGCTGCAATGTCAATGCCCCATTTATAGAATGGCCATAGTGAGGTGATGGGTGTTAGCTCATGCTGTGGTCGGCGCGGAATTGGCCAGTGGACTTGGGAATCGCTGCATTTTTTTATCATGTCCCGCACGTCGCGGTGAATGGTGGTCCAATAGTATCCTGACCGCAAGGCGCGCGCCACTACGGATCGTGGTCCTGAGTGTATACTACATGAGCCAGCGTGAATCTCTCGGAGTACAAAGTCTGCCTGAAGAGGTCCAAGGCACCAGAGCCATGGTTGTAGGAATGAACGTCGATACAGGACGCCATCTCGGAGTTCAAATCTCTGCGCTGTGCGCCGTACTCTACGAGCATCTTTCTGATCTTGTGGTAGGATTCCTTTGCTTAAAAAATCAATGATAGGTGTCATCCACGTAGGATTCTGTTCTTCTATCACTGTGGATATTTCCATCTCCAAGATTGACTTGGTTTTTAGAGTTTCCACCAATACCTGCTTTGATAGGTGCGCGAAGCTTGTAGATGCGATTTTGCTAAGCGCGTCAGCTTTCCTGTTTTCTCCTCTAGGTACTTGTTTGATTGTAAACCTATCAAAGTTCTGAATTAAAGATTTAGTTTTTTCAAGGTATTGGACCATGTGTTCATCGTTGGCTTCATATTCGCCTAGCACGTAGTTACCGACTAGCCTGGAATCGACATTTGCCTCTAGGTTGCGTACACCCATTTGTATTGCAATGCGCAGTCCAGCGAGTAGAGCTTCGTATTCTGCCTCATTGTTTGTGGCTGTGAATTCGAAGAGCAGTGCGTAGGTGAATTCCACTCCTTCTGGATTAGTGAGGATAAGGCCTGCGCCTGACCCATCCACGCATGAGGATCCGTCTGTGAATAGAACCCATGGTTCTTGTAACTCTGTCTTGTTTGCTGAAGGTGGAGTATCAGTATCTGGCTTCTCAACAATGAAGTCGGCTAATATCTGCCCCTTGATTGCAGTGCGTGGTCTATACGAGATGTTATACTCACTCAACAACACACTCCACTTTTGTAGCCGTCCTGATGCGTTAGGTTTAGAGATAACTTGTTTGATGGGCTGGTCCGTGATTAGAGCTATCGGGTGCGCCTGAAAGTATCTGCGCAGTTTTTTAGATGCGAATACTAGAGCTAGGACTAGCTTTTCCATAGAGCTGTAGTTAGTCTCTGTCTTTTTTAGTGCTTTGGTTACAAAGTATATGGGCGTTTGGACGGATTTCCTATCTGTCAGTAGTACTGCGCTAACTGCTCCATGGGTTGCAGATAAGTACATGATTAACTCTTCCCCTGGTCGCGGTGCGACAAGTTTGGGAAGTGATGCAAGGTGTTGTTTTAGTTGTTGGAAAGCTTCATCTGCCTCCTCAGTCCAGCGAAAGTCTCCCTTTTTTGTGCACTTCGTGATTGTTTTAAAGAGAGGGAGTGACTTGTCTGCTGACTTGGATAAAAAAACGGTTTAGCCCAGCTAGCTTTCCGTTTAATGACTGAACTTCTTTTAGTGTGCGCGGTGAGGGGAGATCGATGACAGCTCTTGTCTTTTCTGGGCACGGCTTGATGCCGCCAGGTTCTATTAAATATCCAAGGAACATTCTTTCTGTTGCGCAAAAGTTGCACTTCTTGGGGTTTAACTTCATATTTATTCTTCCCATTGTTTTGAATGTCTCCTCGATGTCGCGCACCAATTCTTCCTCAATATGACTCTTTATAACAAGTTCATCGACATAAACTTCCAAGTTGCGACCTATTTGTTTTTCAAAAGCCATGTTCACCAATCGCTGGTATGTTGCGCCCGCGTTCTTTAGACCAAAGGGCATTTTTGTGTAGCAATATACCCCTTGACTTGTGTGGAAGGCTATTTTTTCTTCATCCTCCTCTGCCATCTAAATTTGATGGTACCCTTTGTATGCGTCTAAGAAGCATTTAAAGGGATATCCGCATAGGGATTCTATCTTCCAGTCAATTTCTGGTAGCGGGTAGCAGTCTTGTGGACATGCTTTATTAAGATCAGTGAAGTCTACGCACATTCTCCAACTGCCAACACTCTTTTTTACCATTACTGGGTTGGAAAGCCAGTAGTGGTAGTAGACTTCCCGCATGATGCCTGCGTCTACCAGTTTGTGCACTTCTTCCAAGATGGCTTTTGCGCGATCCGGAGCTTGGCCACGCTTTTTCTGTCATATTGGAGGAAATCCTTGTCAGATTTGTAGCTTGTGCTCCGTGATAGATCGTGGTACGCCAGTCATGTGCTTTGGTTCCCACGCAAAGATACCTAGGTTCTTTTGCAAGAGTGCGCACACAGCTGCCTTACCTTTGTCAGATAGAGACCCTCCAATCGATATTTGTTGATCTGGGTAATCAGGGTGAATGGCAACCTTTAGGTTTGGTACTTTAGTTGCGCGCTGTTCTGGACCACTTTCCGCCTCATTGGTTACCACGTTGCATTCTTTAGGCGGCACTGTGGTATTGTAGAGGGTGACAATCCCTCCTTCTACTGGAAATTTTATCATCCCGTGTACTGTGGATGGTACAGCGCGCATGGATGATATTCCAGGTCTCCCAATGATGCCGTTGTACGGTGAAGGAGACTTGATTATCATGAAGTTTATCCACGTTGCTGTAGAGTGTTGTTCATCGCCCACAACTACAAGTAAGCGTAATTGCCCCATAGGCCATATCTTTTCTCCTGTGAAGCCAGTCAGCGACGTCGTGGCCGGTATTAACTGACTTTGTATCTCAGGTCGCAGCCTTTTGAAGCAGTGTTCATACAGAATGTCTGCGGATGCTCCTCCATCGATATACATGCGGCGAATATCGTGTCCCCCAGTATGTATCTCAATGGTTAGTGGCTCTACTACTGTGTTGTCCGCAGCTAGAGTGGGGAAGGATATTTCATTCTCTGAAGAGAATTTTTGACTGACCTTTTGCTTCGTTTTGCGCTGCCAGGACTGTATCATGTAGATAATGTCCGCCTTATCTTTGGAAGGTTCTTTTTTACCTCCATTCTTTTGTTTGTCCTTCCCTTCTTTCATATTCTTAACGAGGTGATCCATTCTACCCTACTTTACTAATTTGTCAATTACTTGTCGTAGTTGGACACACTCGTTGGTGGTATGGCCCTTTTGTCCATGGTATTCGCAGTATCCATTCCCTATACGCTTGTCCTCTAGGGTGCGCATTGGTGGGGGTTTTGGGAAGTTTGCGCCTTCTGTTACAAATATTTCCCTCGGAGTCTTTGTGAGGAGGGTATATTTGTCACTATCTCGTCCACTTCCCTGACTGCGATAATTCTTGCTATGATTGCTGCTCGGGTCATTAGATTGTTTCCTAGGCTGTTCTTGCTACCTATAATTTGAGTAGCCTTTTTTACTATCCGCAGCGGCTGCTTCTCCTTGGATGAAGGATCTTGTGCGTTTCATTAGTTCATCGAAAGTTTGGGGAACCTTGTCATCTAATTTCCTAATGAGTTCTGGGTTATTAATCCCATTCATGAACCCTGAAATTTTTAGGACTTTGGGAGACGCCTTGACGTGTATACATTCATCTTTGAAGCGCTCCATGTAAGCACTGGTTGATTCCCCTTGGCGCTGTTTTACTCTGGCAAATTCAACAGGGTTTTTAGCGCACTTCTTTCTTTGGGTGAAGTTTAAGCGGAATGCTTTTCGCAACTCTTCAAACCCGTCTATGCTCCTACGTGGAAGCTTGCTAAACCAAGTGCGCGCATTCCCCACTAATGTGGAGTTAAACATATGACACCACACAGGTTGTGGCCAATTTTTGATAGTAGCAGCGAATTAGAAAATTTTTAGGTGGTCATCAGGATCACCCGTTCCATCATATGTTTTAACATTAGTGGGCATGCGGCTTTCCTTATGATCGGAGTAATCGCTGATGCGTCGTGTAAATGCATCAACTTTCTGACGACGCCATGGAAGAGATATGTCTTCGTACTCTTCCTCGCGACGTCTTCCTCTGGACTTCCAGTGTCCTGTCTCTTTGTCCTCGTTGTTCGAGGAGTCACTGGAGGAGAGGTTATCCCTTTTGCGGCGCTTGCGCCGGTTTTCCTTAGAGGAAGAGCTTGAGGGGCTTTCACTTGGGGAAGTTCGCCTTCCCAACCTATCGTAAATTCTTCTGCTCCCAAACCTGGAAGAGCCTTCGCTTGGTGAATGTTGACTGATGCGTGGGAATCGCACCTTGCTTTACCTCTCGAGGGATCTCGAGAAGCTTACAACCCCCACCAGGCAGTGTACCTGATCGTTGTAGTATAGTATAGTGACAAGTACCGGGGGATTGATCGTTCAGCTTAGGAATAGTGTCGCTAGGATTAGAAAACCTAATTAATAGTTCTAGAGGTGAAAGATGATTATTTTTGTATTTTTATATTTTTATGAAAGCAAATAAAATCTCGGGTTTTGAAGGAGTGGGCGGAATTAGTTGCTATTCAACTAACCCAAAGCTATTATATAATTAAAATAAAATAATGAAAATGAAATTAAACTAAATTATACTAAAGTTGTGAGCAGTAATTGGAGAAATTGTGTTTACTTAGACTTCATTACTCCCTAGATATCTTTTACATGTTAATTACTTGTTACACTTGTATGAATGACGGATTGTATTCCTTAATACCATTCGTGGGGTGGCATACATAACTCCCCAACTCTATGAGCTCTTATCTCCTCCTACACCATGACCCAACACAACTATAGGGATTGTAAACAGTGGCTCATGCATTAAATACAACCAATAAAGACCTAGTACGCCTCGGTTCATGTTTCTTAAGACGTTCAAGCATGTTACCATTTGGAGATCTTCCAGTTTTCTTAAGCCTAACATATAAATCATTCATTCAAAACAAGAATAGACAAGTAATCAACACATAATCAACATCTAGGTTTCATTAGATCTAAGCAAACACAAGAGAGATCTAGCCTAGCATAATGGAATTGAGACAAGAACAAGAGATAAACAACCAACACATAGACATATTGATTGAATTGAAAGTACACTTATCTCAATTACAATGCAAGGTCTCAAGGGTTTGGAACCCTTGAAAAACCTGTAAAAGAGGCACCAAAATCGTCTTTAGGGTTTCACCAAAACTTCCCCTCTTTTTTAATGAAAAAACTAGAAAACTATATATAGGAAAAACAGTCTGACGGCGTCAAGAGTAACTTCTGACACCGTCACCTCGCCGACATATACTTCCTCGGACGGCCTTGATCCACTTATGACGGCCTATGTGACGCCGTCACCACCCACGGTATATTATTTTTGCCACTTTGACGCCGTCACCAGTCCGTCTGACGCCGTCACCACCTTCGATATTTAATTCTTCATGTCTGACGCCGTCAAGCTGATGGTCTTGACGCCGTCACCTTGTATTTTCAGCATGCAAATTAGGTACTAAGCCGTTTTCTTCACTTTTATGCTCCAAAAACGTCCAAAATAGCTTCTTTTCCAGAATTCACTCTCCAAACACCTAAAATCACAAAAGGAACGATTTAGGGCAATATTTGATCAAATAAAGTCGGATTCGGGCTTAAATGACCCCCTAAAAACGGATCATTTTTCGCCTCATCATATACCCTTACACTTGAGATTTGCTTGTCCTCAAGCAAATGAGCTTTTATTCTACTCAAAAGACAAGTTAGGGGTCATTTAACACTAATATAAAAGTAATTACAACAAATAATCGTTCCACTAAAGACCAATAGACAAGCACGGAGGTCATACACAAGCACCTCACAAATAGTGTTTAGATACTCACATCTCTCGGGTGTAATAAAGTAATATAACATTATGGAAATGGAAGATATCTCTCACTACCTGTCATAGCAAAATAGATTACCATAGGCTTGGGAAAGGATCAAACCTCCACCACATGGCGTAAGCACCTAGGATAAACTATCAAAGAGGTCTTTTTAAAGGGTTATAACGTTAGGTGTAGGGATATGAATTACACGGTTTTGTTGGATAAAGGAAGTTTTACTGGTGGCGAGTTAACAATCTCAGTTAATTACATGTACAATATGGCGTTGCTAAGCCAAGACTAGACTCGACTTAAGCTAATAAATGAAAAATAACAAAAACATAAAATGAACATAGAATAAAAATGGGATGGTAGTCCGTATGTTTTTTCTCTTTTTTCTCTTTTTCTTTTCTATTTTTTTTCTTTTTCTTGATTTTTCTATTTTTTTTTTCGATTTTTTTTTTTTTTTTTTTTTTTTGCATACACTCTTACCCTACCATCCAAAATAATACATCATAGGGGTTTGAGCATTCCCCTTACACTTGAATCTTTACATACTTTACAATTAACTAATCTAATGACTCGAATTAAGAAAATCAAAACACTTGGAGCACTTTTAAGATTAACGTACATATGGGGGTAATAAGTGATGTTCTTCCCCATTACTCCATAAAATAAGTACTTACCCATGAGTCCCAATCGTCCCAAAACAATATGTACAAGGATATGACTCGACTTAGCAACCATGTAATCAATTAGAAAGTTAACTTAGGGTTTAACAAATAACAATAATGCACTAAAAATGAGCGCATACACGGAAGGCTAAGGCGATTTGGGTGTACATTTAAGTGGGGTGTAACAAATTCTTCCTTTAAGTAAAATGCTTAAAGTTAGAAACGAAAAGATAGGCTCGGAGGGGTGTACTAGGGGTTTCGTGTACTAAAATGAGTACAACGCTAAGGGTGTGGGAAAAATTAGTTGACTTAACTAGCCAAGTAATATGACTTAAATGGTCAAGTAATTGTAATACGGGTTTAACACAAGGGTGATCCTAATGCCTCTTATCATGTAGTAAATCCTACCACACGAATGTAGTCTCACTAGCGGTCTCGGGATGCATCACTAACGCAAGTTCTAGAATCTAAATGCTACCGGTACACTCATAAGCACTAATAATAAATGCTTTTCCTATCAAATCTAAAGGCGAACCTCACATTTTTGGGTGGAAAATTTTTCTGAATATACGGTTATGTGCTAGTCATACAATCTCCTATCCATGAGACGCTTGCTATGGCTAAAGTTTCACTCCTAAATGTTGTAATAAATTTTAAATTTGGCGCTAAAATTACACTAACAAGTATTTCTCGTAGTTTTATTACTCATCTACTATCAAACAGAACAAACTCAAGCGAAAGTGCATATGTAAGGTATCATCTTTTTACCCTCCCCTTACACTTAAGATGAACATTGTCCCCAATGTTCAAGTAAAGAATGTAAAAGTTATAAAGTAAAGAGAATGAAATCAAATACTCCCCTGATTCGCTCGGTATGGATTTTAGGTTGGCTATGTTAAATCTTCCTCCAAGAAAACGAACAATCAAAGCTTCCCTTCCAGAATATAAATCATCTTCTTGTCACAAATAACCTGTAAATCCTGACAAAAGTAGACAAGGCAACCTCGCGTAAAATCGGCGGCATCCTATATAAGTTACTAAATCCTAGAAAACAAAGTAAGATATAATGCTTGTGGAATGAAGTTTGCAGATTTCCTGGAGATTATAAAACTTAATAATTCAGAAAAACCATAAGACTCCGTTAGAAAAACAAAACCGGTAAAATTTCCAGATTTTAACTCCTGATGCCGTCAAGAGCAATACCCTGACGCCGTCAGAATGGACTTGTAGAAATTCTTATGTTAAGTTTCCAGAAAATTTCTGGAAAAACTTTGTCCTACTTCCTGGAAAATCCTGCAAAACTTCATTATGACTCAATACAAGCATTTGACTCTAACAAATACGAATATACATGTTCATTAAATATTGTGGAGAATCATGATCGGTTTGTTTCTTAAAAACATATTTTGGGTTTCCCCTTACACTTATCTTTTGCAAAAATACCTTTAGGTTGAAGTTAAGACTAGGCTAAACAACATAATAAAGTATTTCACATTTTAATTGAGAAACATGATCAACCAACAATAAAAACAAAGCATGCATACGGAAGCAAATAACAATCAAACAAATAAAAATCACACAAAGCATGGGTTGCCTCCCAAGAAGCGCTTTTCTTTATTTACGAGTCTTGTAGCTAGACTCAAAGTCGTGGGTTACTACGTGATCTCATCATTGGTTCCACTCTCCGATTGTAGATATTCCTTGTAGAAACCAATCACCTTTTTCTCAATCGCCCCCATAATCATTTGGGTAAATTCTTCATCGACTTTATACCTTGGTCCAAGGGCCAAGCAATCCTTGTAGTAAAGACTCCTTTTTTCCCATACATAGTCCATGCCCTTTTTCTTAGCCTTCTCATCAATATCCTCAAAAGCACCAACGTTGTCCTTATCCAAACGAGATATAAAGCAAAATTCTTTCATCCTATTGGGCATCCTATAAGTGATACTATCGGTGTTACTTGCAAATCGAATCGTGCCTTCTACCTCATCATATTCTAACTTAGACTCCTCAACAAATGGTTGGCCAAACACAACATTGGATAATCGACAATCAATAACATTAGCACGATCCTCCACAATCATAAAGTCGGTGACAAAAGTGAAATTACCGACAAAGACACGTAAACCTTTAACTCTCCCGACAAAGTTAAAAACTCCACCGGGGTACTTGGGGTCCCTTCTAGGTTCAAGTCTTGTGTTCACTATATCATTATAAACTGTTGAGGTCATAATGTTGATTGGAGATTTAAAGTCAATGTAAGCATTGCTAATGTGCCTATAACCAATCATACATAGTATCTTAGCATTCTTAGGATCGCCTCTCTTGATCTTAGGTTCAATTATGGTGAAAGGAGATCGCGGGTTATCAATAAGATTATTATAGTATGCAATCTCCTCCTTAGTGGGGTATAGATTAAAGTAGTCGTTAAGCCTCGGATCCATTGCCTCCTCTTCAAGTCTCTCAACAATACTCACAAAGTCATTAGGCCCTAGGTCCTTATTTGAATACAAGGCGGTTGCTAGGTTACTAAATGTATGTTCGAGTTCAATCTTAACCAACCTATTAAGCTCTCTAAGCTCTCTAATCTCACTCTCAATCTGTTCACGTAACACAGCCACTTCTTCAGGGGAAAGGGGAGGATTCGCGTTTTCCATAATGGTCAACGGAATAGTCAATGGGGTTAATTTACTAACAAAGGCACAAAGAAATGAGATAGACTAAAGAAGACCTAAAAATAAAAATAAAAATCTTACTAGAAAGGAATCTAGCAAGTAGACCTAATAAAAAGAAATCCTAACCTAGACAATAACTATTCCCCGGGCTGCGGCGCCAAAAACTTGATGCGTGGGAATCGCACCTTGCTTTACCTCTCGAGGGATCTCGAGAAGCTTACAACCCCCACCAGGCAGTGTACCTGATCGTTGTAGTATAGTATAGTGACAAGTACCGGGGGATTGATCGTTCAACTTAGAAATAGTGTCGCTAGGATTAGAAAACCTAATTAATAGTTCTAGTGGTGAAAGATGATTATTTTTGTATTTTTATATTTTTATGAAAGCAAATAAAATCTCGGGTTTTGAAGGAGTGGGCGGAATTAGTTGCTATTCAACTAACCCAAAGCTATTATATAATTAAAATAAAATAATGAAAATGAAATTAAACTAAATTATACTAAAGTTGTGAGCAGTAATTGGAGAAATTGTGTTTACTTAGACTTCATTACTCCCTAGATATCTTTTACATGTTAATTACTTGTTACACTTGTATGAATGATGGATTGTATTCCTTAATACCATTCGTGGGGTGGCATACATAACTCCCCAACTCTATGAGCTCTTATCTCCTCCTACACCATGACCCAGCACAACTATAGGGATTGTAAACAGTGGCTCATGCATTAAATACAACCAATAAAGACCTAGTACGCCTCGGTTCATGTTTCTTAAGACGTTCAAGCATGTTACCATTTGGAGATCTGCCAGTTTTCTTAAGCCTAACATATAAATCATTCATTCAAAACAAGAATAGACAAGTAATCAACACATAATCAACATCTAGGTTTCATTAGATCTAAGCAAACACAAGAGAGATCTAGCCTAGCATAATGGAATTGAGACAAGAACAAGAGATAAACAACCAACACATAGACATATTGATTGAATTGAAAGAACACTTATCTCAATTACAATGCAAGGTCTCAAGGGTTTGGAACCCTTGAAAAACCTGTAAAAGAGGCACCAAAATCGTCTTTAGGGTTTCACCAAAACTTCCCCTCTTTTTTAATGAAAAAACTAGAAAACTATATATAGGAAAAACAGTCTGACGGCGTCAAGAGTAACTTCTGACGCCGTCACCTCGCCGCCATATACTTCCTCGGACGGCCTTGATCCACTTATGACGGCCTATGTGACGCCGTCACCACCCACGGTATATTATTTTAGCCACTTTGACGCCGTCACCAGTCCGTCTGACGCCGTCACCACCTTCGATATTTAATTCTTCATGTCTGACGCCGTCAAGCTGATGGTCTTGACGCCGTCACCTTGTATTTTCAGCATGCAAATTAGGTACTTAGCCGTTTTCTTCACTTTTATGCTCCAAAAACGTCCAAAATAGCTTCTTTTCCAGAATTCACTCTCCAAACACCTAAAATCACAAAAGGAACGATTTAGGGCAATATTTGATCAAATAAAGTCGGATTCGGGCTTAAATGACCCCCTAAAAACGGATCATTTTTCGCCTCATCATTGACATCCAAGTCTATCTTGCATCCTTCGACTACCAAGTATGGAGTGAACATTGGTGCGCCTCTCGCCGTCTTCGTATTCCTCTGAGTGTTGTGAGTCAGATGCTGTACCAAGTCTATCATGGACATTGGTACGTCTTTCATTATTTTCGCGCCCCCCTCTTTGGTAGCGCGGTGGGGATGTTTCTGTGTTAAAGTTAAGCCGGGCTTGTAGGCTCTGGCTTGATCTTCTCCTCGCTTCTTCTTGCATGAGGGCAGATAGGGTTTCATAATTTTTGGATACAATATTATTTAACGTTAGCTCAGACGTGTCCTCTTCTACTGCAAGAATTTCTGCCTCAACATTAGGCGCCCTATCTAGGTTAGGCGCGCCTGGCGGCACAGTGTTGTCCACTATAGGTGTCTTTTGATGGGGAGTATTGAAGAGGGTGCGCTGAAGTTCTTCAACGCTTGGAACCACCGTGGTGGTTTGAGTAGTCCTTGTAGGCAATTCTACCGCTGGGAAAGGTAGGGTTGGTCCCGTTTCTTGGTGACCAAGAGCACTAGTTGTTCCAAAGGCATGCCTAGAGGTCGAGTCTTGATGGTTCTTCCTATGGGGGTCACCACGTGTTTTTTCCAACTGCGGAGTCCGCTGGCTTGAGTTTTTGTTCTTCGTCATTCTAGTTCTTAGTGTAGGGTCCCACGGACGGCGCCACTTGTTGATACAAAAGTTGGGCGTTGCTAGTTTGGGCTCCTGCTCTCGTACCAATTAGCTCTTAATGCTTGAAACCTGCGCACTAAGAAAGTAAACAAACACCATTAGGCTTATCGTGGGATTGTCTCCCACGATTATCCTCCGGCGTGAGAGTAAGTAATCGGTTTAGGGTTATATTGAAGAGTTAGGGTTTGTAAATCGTACCTTTAATGAGAATTCTGTCATTCTTTATATAGGCACGAAATCCTTGTAGATTTCGTGTTCCTCACTCTTCGCACGCGTAGTGCTTACCCGGCCTATGGATCTTTTATCCATAAATAAAAGATCCTTATCTAGACAATAAATAGTTTGGTTGGGTTTGGGCTTTCATGAGTCCAAACCGTTAGTAGTATGGCCCAAATCTTTGTCATGATAGTCCTCCTTGTCCTTCCCTTCTTTAATATTCTTAACGAGGTGATCCATTCTACCCTCCTTTACTAATTTGTCAATTAGTTGTCGTAGTTGGACACACTCGTTGGTGGTATGACCCTTTTGTCCATGGTATTCGGAGTATCCATTCCCTATACGCTTGTCCTCTGGGGTGCGCATTGGTGGGGGTTTTGGGAAGTTTGCGCCTTCTGTTACAAATATTTCCCTCGGAGTCTTTGTGAGGGGGGTATATTTGTCATTATCTCGTCCATTTCCCTGACTGCGATAATTCTTGCTGTGATTGTTGCTCTGGTCATTAGATTGTCTCCTAGGCTGTTCTTGCTGCCTATAATTTGAGTAGCCTTTTTTACTGTCCGCAGCGGCTGCTTCTCCTTGGATGAAGGGTCTTGTGTGCTTCATTAGTTCATCGAAAGTTTGGGGAACCTTGTCATTTAATTTCCTAATGAGTTCTGGGTTATTAATCCCATTCATGAACCCTGAAATTTTTAGGACTTTGGGACACGCCTTGATGTGTATACATTCATCTTTGAAGCGGTCCACGTAAGCACTGGTTGATTCCCCTTGGCGCTGTTTTACTCTGGCTAATTCAACAGGGTTTTTAGCGCACTTCTTTCTTTGGGTGAAGTTTAAGCGGAATGCTTTTCGCAACTCTTCAGACCTGTCTATGCTCCGACGTGGAAGCTTGCTAAACCAAGTGCGCGCATTCCCCACTAATGTGGAGTTGAACATATGACACCACACAGGTTTTGGCCAATTTTCGATAGTAGCAGCGGATTCGAAAATTTTTAGGTGGTCATCAAGATCACCCGTTCCATCATATGTTTTAACATTAGTGGGCATGCGCCATTTCTTATGATCGGAGTAATCGCTGATGTGTCGTGTAAATGCATCAACTTTCTGACGACGCCAAGGAAGAGATATGTCTTCGTCCTTTTCCTCGCGACGTCTTCCTCTAGACTTCCAGTGTCCTGTCTCTTTGTCCTCGTTGTCCGCGGAGTCACTGGAGGAGAGGTTATCCCTTTTGCGGTGCTTCCGCCGGTTTTCCTCAGAGGAAGAGCTTGAGGGGCTTTCACTTGGGAAAGTTCGCCTTCCCAACCTGTCGTGAATTCTTCTGCTCCCAGACCTGGAGGAGCCTTCGCTTGGTGAATGTTGACGTCCAAGTCTATCTTGCATCCTTCGACTACCAAGTCTGGAGTGAACATTGGTGCGCCTCTCACCGTCTTCGTATTCCTCTGAGTGTTGTGAGTCAGATGTTGTACCAAGTCTATCATGGACATTGGTACGTCTTTCATTATTTTCGCGCCCCCCTCTTTGGTAGCGCGGTGGGGATGTTTCTGGGTTAAAGTTAAGCCGGGCTTGTAGGCTCTGGCTTGATCTTCTCCTCGCTTCTTCTTGCATGAGGGAAGCTATGGTTTCATAATTTTGGGATACAAAATTATTTAACGTTAGCTCAGGCGTGTCCTCTTCTACTGCAATAATTTTTGCCTCAACATTAGGCGCCCTATCTCGGTTAGGCGCGCCTGGCGGCACAGTGTTGTCCACTATAGGTGCCGTTTGATGGGGAGTATTGAAGAGGGTGCGCTGAAGTTCTTCAACGCTTGGAAACACCATGGTTGTTTGAGTAGTCCTTGTAGGCAATTCTACCGCTGGGAGAGGTAGGGTTGGTCCCGTTTCTTGGTGACCAGGCGCACTAGTTGTTCCAGAGGCCTGCCTAGAGGTCGTGTCTTGAGGGTTCTTCCTCTGGGGGTCACCACGTGTTTTTTCCAACTGCGGAGTCCGCTGGCTTGAGTTTTTGTTCTTCGTCATTCTAGTTCTTAGTGTAGGGTCCCACGGATGGCCCCACTTGTTGATACAAAAGTTGGGCATTCCTAGTTTGGGCTCCTGCTCTCGTACCAATTAGCTCTTAATGCTTGAAACCTGCGCACTAAGAAAGTAAACAAACACCGTTAGGCTTATCGTGGGAGTGTCTCCCATGATTATCCTCCAGCGTGAGAGTAAGTAATCGGTTTATGGTTATATTGAAGAGTTAGGGTTTGTAATTCATACCTTTAATGAGAATTCTGTCATTCTTTATATACGCACGAAATACTTGTAGATTTCGTGTTCCTCACTCTTCGCACGCATAGTACTTATCCGGCCTATGGATCTTTTATCCATAAATAAAAGATCCTTATCTAGACTATAAATAGTTTGGTTGGGTTTGGGCTTTCATGAGTCAAACCGTTAGTAGTATGGCCCAAATCATTGTCATGATAGCCCTCCTTGTCCTTCCCTTCTTTAATATTCTTAACGAGGTGATCCATTCTACCCTCCTTTACTAATTTGTCAATTAGTTGTCATAGTGGGACACACTCGTTGGTGGTATGGCCCTTTTATCCATGGTATTCGCAGTATCAATTCCCTATACGCTTGTCCTCTGGGGTGCGCATTGGTGGGGGTTTTGGGAAGTTTGCGCCTTCTATTACAAATATTTCCCTCGGAGTCTTTGTGAGGGGGTATATTTGTCATTATCTCGTCCACTTCCTTGACTGCGATAATTCTTGCTGCGATAGCTGCTCTGGTCATTAGATTGTCTCCTAGGCTGTTCTTGCTGCCTATAATTTGAGTAGCCTTTTTTACTGTCCGCAGCGGCTGCTTCTCCTTGGATGAAGGATCTTGTGCGCTTCATTAGTTCATCAAAAGTTTGTGGAACCTTGTCATTTAATTTCCTAATGAGTTCTGGGTTATTAATCCCATTCATGAACCCTGAAATTTTTAGGACTTCGGGACAGGCCTTGACGTGTATACATTCATCTTTGAAGCGCTCCATGTAAGCACTGGTTCATTCCCCTTGGCGTTGTTTTACTCTGGATAATTCAACAGGGTTTTTAGCGCACTTCTTTCTTTGGGTGAAGTTTAAGCGGAATGCTTTTCGCAACTCTTCAAACCCGTCTATACTCCTACGTTGAAGCTTGCTAAACCAAGTGCGCGCATTCCCTACTAATGTGGATTTAAACATATGACACCATACAGGTTGTGGCCAATTTTCGATAGTAGCAGCGGATTCAAAAAATTTTAGGTGGTCATCAGGATCACCCGTTCCATCATATGTTTTAACATTAGTAGGCATGCGCATTTTCTTATGATCGGAGTAATCACTGATGCGTCGTGTAAATGAATCAACTTTCTGACGACGCCAAGGAAGAGATATGTCTTCGTCCTCTTCCTCGCGAAATCTTCCTCTGGACTTCCAGTGTCCTGTCTCTTTGTCCTCGTTGTCCGAGGAGTCACTGGAGGAGAGGTTATCCCTTTTACGGCGCTTGCGCCGGTTTTCCTCAGAGGAAGAGCTTGAGGGGCTTTCACTTGGGGAAGTTCGCCTTCCCAACCTGTCGTGAATTCTTATACTCCCAGACCTGGAGGAGCCTTCGCTTGGTGAATGTTGACGTCCAAGTCTATCTTGCATCCTTCGACTACCAAGTCTGGAGTGAACATTGGTGCGCCTCTCGCCGTCTTCGTATTCCTCCGAGTGTTGTGAGTCAGATGCTGTACCAAGTCTATCATGGACATTGGTACGTCTTTCATTTTTTTCGTGCCCCCCTCTTTGGTAACGCGGTGGGGATGTTTTAGGGTTAAACTTAAGTCGGGCTTGTAGGATCTGGCTTGATCTTCTCCTCGCTTCTTCTTGCATGATGGCAGCTAGGATTTCATAATTTTGGGATACAAAATTATTTAACGTTAGCTCAGGCGTGTCCTCTTCTACTGCAAGAGTTTCTGCCTCAACATTAGGCGCCCTATCTCGGTTAGGCGCGCCTGGCGGCACAGTGTTGTCCACTATAGGTGCCGTTTGATAGGGAGTATTGAAGAGGGTGCGCTGAAGTTCTTCAACGCTTGGAACCACCGTGGTGGTTTGAGTAGTCCTTGTAGGTAATTCTACCGCTGGGAGAGTAGGGTTGGTCCCGTTTCTTGGTGACCAGGCGCACTAGTTGTTCCAGAGGCCTGCCTAGAGGTCGAGTCTTGAGGGTTCTTCCTCTGGGGGTCACCATGTGTTTTTTCCAACTGCGGAGTCCAATGGCTATAGTTTTTGTTCTTCGTCATTCTAGATCTTAGTGTAGGGTCCCACGGATGGCGCCACTTGTTGATACAAAAGTTGGGTGTTCCTAGTTTGGGCTCCTGCTCTCGTACCAATTATCTCTTAATGCTTGAAACCTGCGCACTAAGAAAGTAAACAAACACCGTTAGGCTTATCGAGGGATTGTCTCCCACGATTATCCTCCGGCGTGAGAGTAAGTAATCGGTTTAGGGTTATATTGAAGAGTTAGGGTTTGTAAATCGTACCTTTAATGAGAATTCTGTCATTCTTTATATAGGCACGAAATCCTTGTAGATTTCGTGTTCCTCACTCTTCGCACGCGTAGTGCTTATCCGGCCTATGGATCTTTTATCCATAAATAAAAGATCTTTATATAGACCATAAATAGTTTGGTTGGGTTTGGGCTTTCATGAGTCAAAACCGTTAGTAGTATGGCCCAAATCATTGTCATGATAGCCCACTCGTAGTGGACTTGGGCATTAGTAATGTTTATCATTTGGGCTTGTGGCCCAAATATAGAATATACGTCATCATGTCCCCCCAGTCTAATGTGCGCGGGTCGTAGCCGCGGATGCTAGACTAGTGAGAGCAGTAAGCGTGGCGGGAAGAACTTGAAATAATTACCGCCCAATATTTGGAACCATGTATCTAGTCCAAAATATCTTAAAGATGCCTTGGGAAATGGGGAGTGTGTCCACGTATTTATCGGGAAGTGGGAAAAAGTGCTTGTACCTCCTTGCATCCTAGCCACACGATTAACGTTAGTGGGATCCACGTGGCAATCTTTTTAGGGTTTTGTGGCCATATATAAAGCACCGCCTCCCTTTTACTAAACATCTTACAGTAAACTCAATTCTGCCGCCATTTCTAAAATTTCTTAAAGCTCTTTCAAGAATCAACTGTTTTATTAGGTAATAGCGAGTGCGCTCCGTAGTAAATCTTGTTTTTAGAAATGGTTCGTCAGCTAGAGGAGTTTCACTCTGAAATGGACGAGGATGAACTGCGTCAGTACGCCTCGGACTATTTTATTCCGCTTGCAGTGCATCCGGAGGTACCGGATGCCAACGCATGTATCGCGGATTTCCCCCAGGGAAAGATAGGGGTGTACACGCGCTTCTTTGAATTTGCAAACCAGCGCGTACCTATATCCCGTTTTCTGAGCAACGTGCTCAATTTTTATCAGCTCCATATTTCTCAGCTTCACTGCCTAAGGGCAGCGAAAATAACAAATTTTGAAATAAATTGTCGCTTACTTGCGATAAAGCCCACTATCATCCTCTTCCGCGCGTTTTACCGCACGTCGTGGTCGAACGGGTGGGTGACGTTTTCCAAACGTCCAGGGGATTATCAGTGTTATACGGAAAAGATAGACTCTTTGAGGGTTTGGAGAGAGAGGTTCTTATGGGTTGATAGCTATGTATTCCCTACGCTCTATGAGTTTTTGGTGAATGCGCAAGAGGATCCTTCGGACGTGTCACAGCCTTTGGTGAATGCGACCCCAATTCAGATGGCGCCCGCGCTGGCAGCGGTGACGCCTGAAGTTGTGCGCGCTGAATCGTCCACAAGTGTTGGTATTCTCAAAGTGGACACGGATTCTGAAGAGGAGCGCCAAGGTGTGAAGCGCAAGGCTATGGTTGATGCTGGTGAAGGAACTTCTAAGCGCAGGTGTCATATAATTGTGGATGAGTCTTCAGACGAGGAAACATCTGTGTCTGTTGCTGCGCTGAAGAATGCTCAGGCTTTTCCCTTTATATAAGTAAACTTAATTTTTATATTTGTACATGTTTTTCCTCCGCGCCATTCGCTAATCTTTATTTTATGTTTGGCTTGTATTGACGATGCTGCAGGGGATGAAGTAGCGTTTGTGGGGGGTCAGTGCCACCTCAAGCGGCTCAGACGCATGTGGAGGAGCCAGTGTATGTTGATGAAGAGTTGTCTGCGCAACAGCTGATGGAGGAGCTAGGAGCTGTTGCTGCATGTCAGGCTGAGTTGGTTACTCAGCTGAAGGCGCGGTATGTTGGGGAGAGTAGCAGTGTCGCTCAGAAGGATGAGGAGATTGCTCTGCTTAGGGCCAACTGGCTGATGCGCGGGCAGAAGTTGTGTCTACAACTGCGTATGGTAGGCAAGTTGCTGATGAGAAGCTGGCGTTGATGGTGGAGCTAAGGCGGGAACGTGTTGATGCTGATCAGCATAGGTCTAACTGTGCCTGGGCTTTGAAGTACTTGCAGCAAAATCAGAGCCATCACTTTACTCAACTTGATGAGTTCTGTGAGCGTGTAAAGGCAAAAGTTCAAGCGCAGGAAGACAAGCTGCGTAAGCTGAGTATCGAATATGATGAGGAGTTATACCCTCATCTGATGTCTACGATTGCGGAACGCAGGTACGTATTCCCATTTAATTTTCTCAGCTCCATGTGCTTTAATGCCTTTAATATCCTGACTTTTGCGTTGTTGTATGTATAGGTGGCTGATTAGCCATGGCATGCGTTTGGCTGCCATGGGTACGCTGGAGTCCCCGGAGGTGTTGGAGGCCTTTGGGAAGGTTGTAGAATGCGCCGTGGAGCGTGGCAAGGCGCAGGCTGTGGAGGAACTCCATGAGGGGAAAATGCTGACAGTGTCGCTTGCTGAAGTGCCTGGTTATAAGGCGGATGCCTATGATGAGCTCGTGAAGGCCATGGAGAAGATGAAGTTCTTTGAGCTTCCACATATCGCGCGGCTAGAGTGCGACCAGGATTACCCCATAAAGCTGATCATGGAGGGGTTAACCCTGGGGAGGCATATCTTGGAGGATGCGGAGGCTTAACCTGACTTTTTCTTGAAGCCTGACGAGTCGCAGCTGCAAGCTCCGGTCTTTGCGCAGCCGCGTGACATTCTTAACCCCTTCGCCCTTGAGAAGGATGTCCCTCTGAAGGAGGTCTTAGAGGCTCATATGGAGAGGGCAGCAAAGAAGAAGGGTGTGAAGGGGAAAGCCATCCTTTGTGGTGTAGGTGCTGCGCATATCCCTAGATCAGATGGAGTCTCAGTCAGCGTGGCAATCGTATCGCCTAGGGATGCTTTACTTTTGAGGAGACTCCAAGAGGCTGGAAGCTCTGCTGACCAAGAGCGTAGCCCTGAGCGTTGTCATAGCGTGTAGATATGCATGGACTTTTTGTAACTTGTATAAATGTACGGTTCTTATGAATAATAACTTATATCTTTTGTTCGTGTGCCGTGTTACTTGTACTTAGATTGTTATCCTTTGTATAAAAGATCAACTAAGAGTCAAATTGAAACCGTTACATACTTAAAGTGACTCGTATTAAGTGTATAAGTTAAAGAACAAATCATAAGTGTGGAGATAGACTTGCAATATTTTCGCAAAGACTTTTATCAAATGACCAAGAGTCTTGGCTCGTAAATTGCTAAGCATATACGGTGTACGAGGTATTGCGCCTCCTTCGTGGGATGCGCATGTGAACTTACTTCAATGTCTTGAAGGTAAGACGCTTAGCAAGGATGCGTGATCCAGTGTTGATGGGTTTGCAACCCTCTTACTCAACGAGTTAATTAGTAGATTTACTCTTCCTTTCTGCCATCGTAGGTCTTAATAAGTGCATGCACGCCATTTAGGAAAAATATAAAATAACAATATTGAAACATAATAAAAATGTGCGCAATAAAGTTAAGTGTGTTATGGAGTTAGCTAGAAACCACAACATTTTATTAATACTTGCAAGTGTTTTGAAGATAAAAGACAATTCCTAAAAAAGAAAGAAAAATGCAAAGACAGGCATTTATTGGGCACGTACTAAAGTGCAAGGTTGTCTGTGTGTGGGCCATAGCCGTTCCTAAAGATAGCATCTCTTAAGATTGCAGATGTTCCAAGTGCGTGCCAGCTCATGGCCTTCCATGTCGCGCAATTTGTACGCACCATTGCCTAGTGCATCTGTGACCTCATAGGGTCCTTCCTATTTGGGTCCAAGTTTGCTTGTATCTTCTGCGTGGCTTGCATCATTGGCGCGGTATACAAAGTCTCCTGGCCTGAAAGAAGTATGCTTGACTTTTGCATCATAATACTTCTTCATCTTTGCTTTAGCCTTTGCTTCACGTATAGCCGCGCGTTCACGCCTTTCTTCTAGCAGGTCTAAGTCTATGCGCCGCTCATCGTCGTTTTTTGTGATGTTTATTTCCGCTGTACGGATAGTTGGCATTCCGATTTCGGCTGGTATGACGGCTTCTGTTCCATAGACAAGAGAGAATGGTGTGTCTCCGGTACTGGTTTTAATTGTCGTGCGGTGCGCCTATAAAACATGTGATAATTCATCTACCCATCTTCCTTTATGTCTGTCGAGGCGCGCTTTTATTCCTTCGCCCAAACTGCGATTCACGCGTTCAACTAGGCCATTGGTTTGTGGGTGTTTTACTGAAGCAAAGTGTTGTGTAATGTTCAATTGCGCACACCAGTCTTTGAACGGGTTATCACAGAATTGTTTCCCGTTGTCCGAGATAATCTCTCCAGGTAGTCCAAATCGGCATACAATATTGTCCCATACGAAGCGTTTGACTTGGTTGCCTGTGATGCTTGCCACTGCTTTTGCCTCAATCCATTTAGTAAAATAATCTATAGCTATGATGAGGAATTTAAGCCCTCCTACTGCAATCGGAAAAGGGCCTGCAATGTCAATGCCCCATTTATAGAATGGCCATGGTGAGGTGATGGGTGTTAGCTCATGCTGTGGTCGGCGCGGAATTGGCCTGTGGACTTGGCAATCGCTGCATTTTTTTATCATGCCCCGCGTGTCACGGTGCATGGTGGGCCAATAGTATCCTAACCGCAAGGCACGCGCTACTACGGATCGTGGTCCTGAGTGCATACTACATGAGCCAGCGTGAATCTCTCGGAGTACATAGTCTTCCTGAAGAGGTCCAACGCACCGGAGCCATGGTTATAGGAATAAACGTTGATACAGGATGCCATCTCGGAGTTCAAATCTCTGCGCTGTGCGCTGTACTCTACGAGCATCTTTCTGATCTTGTGGTAGGATTCCTTTGCTTAAAAAATCAATGATAGATGTCATCCACGTAGGATTCTGTTCTTCTATCACTGTGGATATTTCCATCTCCAAGATTGACTTGGTTTTTTGAGTTTCCACCAATACCTGCTTTGATAGGTGCGCGAAGCTTGTAGATGCGATTTTGCTGAGCGTGTCAGCTTTCCTATTTTCTCCTTTAGGTACTTGTTTGATTGTAAACCTATCAAAGTTCTGAATTAAAGATTTGGTTTTTTCAAGGTATTGGACCATATGTTCATCCTTGGCTTCATATTCGCCTAGCACGTGGTTAGCGACTAGCCTGGAATCGACATTTGCCTCTAGGTTGCGTACACCCATTTGTATTGCAATGCGCAGTCCAGCGAGTAGAGCTTCGTATTCTGCCTCATTGTTTGTGGCTGTGAATTCGAAGCGCAGTGCGTAGGTGAATTCCACTCCTTCTGGATTAGTGAGGATAAGGCCTGCGCCTGACCTATCCACGCATGAGGATCCGTCTGTGAATAGAACCCATGGTTCTTGTAACTCTGTCTTGCTTGCTGAAGGTGGAGTATCAGTATCTGGCTTCTCAACAATGAAGTCAGCTAATATCAGCCCCTTGATTGCAGTGCGTGGTCTATACGAGATGTTATACTCACTCAACAACATACTCCACTTTTTTAGCCGTCCTGATGCGTCAGGTTTAGAGATAACTTGTTTGATGTGCTGGTCCGTGATTACAGCTATCGGGTGCGCCTGAAAGTATCTGCGCAGTCTTTTAGATGCGAATACTAGAGCTAGGACTAGCTTTTCCATAGAGCTGTAGTTAGTCTCTGTCTTTTTCAGTGCTTTGCTTACAAAGTATATGGGCGTTTGGACGGAGTTCTTATCTGTCAGTAGTACTACGCTAACTGCTCCATGGGTTGCAGATAAGTAGATGATCAACTCTTCCCCTGGTCGCGGTGCGACAAGTTTAGGAAGTGATGCAAGGTGCTATTTTAGTTGTTGGAAAGCTTCCTCTGCCTCCTCAGTCCAGCGAAAGTCTCCCTTTTTTGTGCACTTCGTGAGTGTTTTAAAGAGAGGGAGTGACTTGTCTGCTGACTTGGATAAAAAACGGTTTAGCCCAGCTAGCTTTCCGTTTAATGACTGAACTTCTTTTAGTGTGCGCGGTGAGGGGAGATCGATGACAGCTCTTGTCTTTTCTGGGCACGGCTTGATGCCGTCAGGTTCTATTAAATATCCAAGGAACATTCCTTCTGTTGCGCTAAAGGTGCACTTCTTGGGTTTTAACTTCATATTTATTCTTCCCAGTGTTTTGAATGTCTCCTCGATGTCGCGCACCAATTCTTCCTCAGTATGACTCTTTATAACAAGGTCATCTACATAAACTTCCAAGTTGCGACCTACTTGTTTTTCAAAAGCCATGTCCATCAATCGCTGGTATGTTGCGCCCGCGTTCTTTAGACCAAAGGGCATTTTTGTGTAGCAATATACCCCTTGACTTGTGTGGAAGGCTGTTTTTTCTTCATCCTCCTCTGCCATCTGAATTTGATGGTACCCTTTGTATGCGTCTAGGAAGCATTTAAAGGGATATCCACATAGGGATTCTATCTTCCAGTTAATTTCTGGTAGCGGGTAGCAGTCTTGTGGACATGCTTTATTAAGATCAGTGAAGTCTACGCACATTCTCCAACTGCCATCACTCTTTTTTACCATTACTGAGTTGGAAAGCCAGTCGTGGTAGTAGACTTCCCGCATGATGCCTGCGTCTACCAGTTTGTGCACTTCTTCCAAGATGGCTTTTGCCGATCCGGAGCTTGGCCACGCTTTTTCTGTCGTATTGGAGGAAATCCTTGTCAGATTTATAGTTTGTGCTCCGTGATAGATCGTGGTACGCCAGTCATGTGCTTTGGTTCCCACGCAAAGATACCTAGGTTCTTTTGCAAGAGTGCGCACACAGCTGCCTTACCTTTGTCAGATAGAGACCCTCCAATCGATATTTGTTGATCTTTGTAATCAGGGTGAATGGCAACCTTTAGGTTTGGTACTTTAGCTGCGCGCTATTCTGGACCACTTTCCGCCTCATTGGTTACCACGTTTCATTTTTTAGGCGGCACCGTGGTATTGTAGAGGGTGACAATCCCTCCTTCTACCGGAAATTTTAGCATCCCGTTTGCTGTGGATGGTACAACGCGCATGGATGATATTCCAGGTCTCCCAATGATGTCGTTGTACGGTGAAGGAGACTTGATTATCATGAAGTTTATCCACGTTGCTGTAGAGTGTTGTTCATCCCCCACAACTACAAGTAAGCGTAATTTCCCCATAGGCCATATTTTTTCTCCTGTGAAGCCAGTCAGCGACGTCATGGCCGGTATTAACTGACTTGGTATCTCAGGTCGCAGCATTTTGAAGCAGTGTTCATACAGAATGTCTGCGGATGCTCCTCCATCGATATACATGCGGCGAATATCGTGTCCCCCAGTATGTATCTCAATGGTTAGTGGCTCTACTACTGCCTTCTGTTACAAATATTTCCCTCGGAGTCTTTGTGAGGGGGTTATATTTATCATTATCTTGTCCACTTCCCTGACTGCGATAATTCTTGTTGCGATTGCTGCTCTGGTCATTAGATTGTCTCCTAGGCTGTTCTTGCTGCCTATAATTTGAGTAGCCTTTTTTACTGTCCGCAGCGGCTACTTCTCCTTGGATGAAGGATCTTGTGCGCTTCATTAGTTCATCGAAAGTGTTGGGAACCTTGTCATTTAATTTCCTAATGAGTTCTGGGTTATTAATCCCATTCATGAACCCTAAAATTTTTAGTACTTCGGGACACGCCTTGACGTGTATACATTCATCTTTGAAGCGCTCCATGTAAGCACTGGTTGATTCCCCTTAGCGCTGTTTTACTCTGGCTAATTCAACAGGGTTTTTAGCGCACTTTTTTCTTTGGGTGAAGTTTAAGCGGAATACTTTTCGCAACTCTTCAAACCCGTCTATGCTCCTACGTGGAAGCTTGCTAAACCAAGTTCCCGCATTCCCCACTAATGTGGAGTTAAACATATGACACCACACAGGTTGTGGCCAATTTTCGATAGTAGCAGCGGATTCGAAAATTTTTAGGTGGTCATCAGGATCACCCGTTCCATCATATGTTTTAACATTAGTGGGCATGCGCCTTTTCTTATGATCGGAGTAATCACTATTGCGTCGTGTAAATGCATCAACTTTCTGACGACGCCAAGGAAGAGATATGTCTTCGTCCTCTTCCTCGCGACGTCTTCCTCTGGACTTCCAGTGTCCCGTCTCTTTGTCCGAGGAGTCACTGGAGGAGAGGTTATCCCATTTGCGGCGCTTGCGCCGGTTTTCCTCAGAGGAAGAGCTTGAGGGGCTTTCACTTGGGGAAGTTCGCCTTCCCAACCTGTCGTGAATTCTTCTGCTCCCAGACCTGGAGGAGCCTTCGCTTGGTGAATGTTGATGTCCAAGTCTATCTTGCATCCTTCGACTACCAAGTCTGGAGTGAACATTGGTGCGCCTCTCGCCGTCTTCGTATTCTTCCGAATGATGTGAGTCAGATGCTGTACCAAGTCTATCATGGACATTGGTACGTCTTTCATTATTTTCGCGCCCCCCTCTTTGGTAGCGCGGTAGGGATGTTTCTGGGTTAAAGTTAAGCCGGGCTTGTAGGCTCTGGCTTGATCTTCTCCTCGTTTCTTCTTGCATGAGGGCAGATAGGGTTTCATAATTTTTGGATACAAAATTATTTAACGTTAGCTCAGACGTGTCCTCTTCTACTGCAAGAATTTCTGCCTCAACATTAGGCGCCCTATCTCGGTTAGGCGCGCCTGGCAGCACAGTGTTGTCCACTATAGGTGTCGTTTGATGGGGAGTATTGAAGAGGGTGCGCTGAAGTTCTTCAATGGTTGGAACCATCGTGGTGGTTTGAGTAGTCCTTGTAGGCAATTCTACCGCTGGGAGAGGTAGGGTTGGTCCCGTTTCTTGGTGACCAGGCGCACTAGTTGTTCCAGAGGTCTGCCTAGAGGTCGAGTCTTGAGGGTTCTTCCTCTGGGGGTCACCACGTGTTTTTTCCAACTGCGGAGTCCGCTGGCTTGAGTTTTTGTTCTTCGTCATTCTAGTTCTTAGTATAGGGTCCCACGGATGGCGCCACTTGTTGATAAAAGAGTTGGGCGTTCCTAGTTTGGGCTCCTGCTCTCGTACCAATTAGCTCTTAATGCTTGAAAGATGCGCACTAAGAAAGTAAACAAACACCGTTAGGCTTATCATGGAATGTCTCCCACGATTATCCTCCGGCGTGAGAGTAAGTAATCGGTTTAGGGTTATATTGAAGAGTTAGGGTTTGTAAATTGCACCTTTAATGAGAATTTTGTCATTCTTTATATAGGCACGAAATCCTTGTAGATTTCATGTTCCTCACTCTTCGCACGCGTAGTGCTTATTCGGCCTATGAATCTTTTATCCATAAATAAAAGATCATTATCTAGACAATAAATAGTTTGGTTGGGTTTGGGCTTTCATGAGTCCAAACCATTAGTAGTATGGCCCAAATCATTGTCATGATAGCCCACTCGTAGTGGACTTAAGCATTAGTAATGTTTATCATAAAGAAAACTAAAACAAAAAAATAATAATAAAAAAAAAAAATACCAGCAAAAATCTAACAATATTAAATCGGGAAGTAGACTAAAATTGCAAAATTAATCTATCATTCTAAACATTATTACAAGCAAGAAACAAATAAAGAAAAATCAAAAGCGTGCCCAATGTAAAAAAGAAAAGATGCTTACTGCTACTATTATTTAATTAATCTACTCTTACTATTCTCATTTCCTACTCCTACTGTCTCTCGAATTCACCAAGTGAGAAACAAAGAAAAAAAATGAATTCTACTTTTTTCATTTTTGCGAATGAATGTCCCTTTTATTCTATTCTTTTCTTGTCTTGCGTGCCACATCCACAAACATTTTTTTTTTCTGTCTGGGGATAAAGCAGCCACAGCAGGTCACATTGGCCTTTGAAGCATTTGCACATTTGCAATATTTTGTCTTCATTTTAATATTTTGTGCGTAATGATGCAATAGGCTTCTACATTTGAATAAAACTTAGGCTTCAATCTTTAATAAAACTTTGCCTTTATCTTCGGGCTTTAATTGGGCTTTCACTAAAGTTCGATAAACCATTGAATAATCTCCAATAAATCTTTTAATCATTTTTAATATCTTTTAATCTTCAAATTAGTCACCATTTGTTCCACATTTGCTCCAATAATTCTTGTCTCGTACCGTTGGACTTGGTTTTTTCGTACTCTTTCCAATCTCGTGTTCATTTTTGTCCATTTTGTCATTCTTTTTGTGCTTTTTCACATATTCATACCTGCACATACTCAAACACAAAAACAAACATGTATTTGGCATTTTCATTATGATTTGGTATTTTGAGTCCGTTTTAATAGGTAAAAATGTATGTGTATTTTAACACTCATCAAAAGGCCAAGTTCTAAAGTTTACAAACTACCGGCACACTCATAATTTTGGTGGATTTTGGGTAAAACAGAGGAAACTGAATATGCTAAACCTCACCATGATATTAAGGATTAATGTGCTCGGCTAAGGTCTATTCTAGTTAGGTTAAGAAAAACATGTTAATTTTTTTTAAAGATGCCATAATTTTTCAAAGTAAACTAAAAAAATAGGGTAAATAAAAGTTCAAGTTACATTCTACTCCCGTCCCCCCACTTGAAATGTACAAAGTCCCTTTTGAATGCAAATAAGCTAAGAGAATAAAGGAGATAAGTAGAATTGGAACGAGAACTTCCCTGAAACTTGCTCTTGAAAATGGTAGAAGGATCATGTTTGAGAAAACGTGCCTTCGCTTCGCTTAATGAGCAAACTTCATATCCCTGAAATCACATAACAACCACAAGCATAAAACCTAAAAAAGAAAAATAAAAGAAAAACAAAAATCCTAACTCACTTTTGTAGGAATCACGGTTGCATTTAGCATATGCAACAAGCCTTTTAAACCACTTGGTGTCCCAAGTGGACGAGTGGAGTCTCGTGAGGGTTTACAATGAACACACCCACAAAGATCATTTAAAAACTAATACAAGGTTAATGTATGTTTATAATAAAAATCTTTTAAAATTATTTGGTACAGGAGAAAACTACGGCGTAGAGGTTTCACAAGCTACGCCGTAGTTGGAAAAATCATACAGTGTTGCACCTGGGGGTGCTACGACGTAGCTAACCAGAAGGCTACACCGTAGACTTTTCTGAGGGAAATTTCTAGAGCAAAAAGGCTCCAAAATCAGCAAACATCAATCCCCTTTTCTCTTGTACCTGCAAAAATGATTAGAACAACACATACAAAACCCAGCTATGCTAAAAGAAATGAAAAACAAAGATAATTCGGGTTGTCTCCCGAAAGAGCACTTTTCTTTATTATCGAGTCTTTAAGTTAGACTCACTTCCATCGCTAGTAGTGTCCATTGGTCATTTCATGTATGCTAATATGCTCACGCACTAACATGTCAATGACCCGTTCATCTTTATTATAAGTTTCCCCAAGATCCAAGCATCCCTTGTAAAAGTTTTTAATTTTTTGATAGGGATAGTCATACCCATTCTCTTTATCTTTATTACTAACGTCTAAGAGAGGTTTGGCTCTACTTAATTGCTTCTTATTCCAATGCTTAAAGTTTTCAACCGATCTAGGCATTTTAAAAATCATTACATCATTAGTGTTAGATAGCCAAACCATTCCATTGATGGTATCAACTTCAACTCCCGATACCTCTTGAAATGGTTTTCCTAAGATAACCTCCTCTAATCCATGTTCCACAAATTCGCTCATATCATCAAAGACCATACAATCCACCAAAAACGCATAAGTACCAACAAACACACTAACATTTTTTGCTGAACCAAGAAAGTTAATTCCTAGATATTCAAGCTCATTTTTAAAGATGTTGTTGTAACTTTCCCTAGACATAACATTAATTGGAGAACATATATTTACGAAAGGATGGAAATCAACAAACCCAATTTTGCAAGTGAGTTGCAGCGTGTAAGGATTCAAATGGTGTATTCTAATACCAGTCTTGAGGAAATGGGGTTGCAGCGGTTGAACCAAGACATTTCTATTATCATTGTGAGGTGGGATTAAGTCCATAGAATTAATTTGATGGTTGGCATCCATCATGTTTACTTTAGTCCCATGATCGTTTTTTTCAAAATCCACGAATACTTCAAAGTTTCCAATGGGGGAAAGATCATCAGGTCCTAAGGAATCGTTCTGCATAATTTCTTCGTTCTGAAAATTTTTCTCTAAATCGAACTCTTCTTGTTCCTGCACCTGATTGACAACAAAGACACTATCCTTTTGGGGGGTAGGTGTATGTTTATTAGCATTAAAGGCAATCACTTCCCCTCCCATTTCTAGGGTTAATTTGTTACCAAATACATCCACTTTGGCATGTGCGGCGGCCAACATAGGTCTCCCTAAAATTACAGGGATTTTATCGTCTTCAATAATTTTTAAAATGATAAAATCCACCGGGAAAACAAATTTATCGATCTTAACTAAAATATTTTCAACAACTCCAAATGGTGTTTGCATAGATTTGTCGGCCATTTCAATATCCATTTTAATTGGTTTTAAGTTCCCAACCCCTAATCGTTTGAACATGGAATAAGGCATTATACTAATGCTAGCTCCCAAATCTGCCAATACATTACTAATTTTAAGATTACCTGTTAAGCATGGAAGAGTAAAGCTTCCTGGGTCTTTTTCTTTGGGGGGCAACTCATTCCGCAGGACAGCCGAGCATCGTTCATTGAGCTTCACCGATTTTATTTCATCAAAATGATCTTCTCTTCCAGTCAAAACCTGCAAATATTTAAGATTGTTAGGCTCGCTCTTAATTGACTCAACTAAAGGTTTATTAATCGGAAGGTGTGGAAAACTAGAAGGGGGGTTGAATAGTTTACCGCTTTTTCGATTCTTATTTAGCTTAAATATCTTTAAAAACATTTACGTTTGCTTAAAGATATAAGTACAATGTTATACTTTTGATTCTTTGAAAGGCTTTTCATGTGAATAACAATTCTAACTTTACTAGTTTCAAACTTTGAAAAGCTTTGCTAAAAATGATCCTAACTTTGCTAGTTTGGTTCTTTGAAAACATTTACTTTTGTTTGAAGATATAAACACATCTTTACTTGTTTAGTTCTTTGAGAACCTTTATAAGTAACTAGCTATGTCAACAAAAGAACAACATGTAATAAGCAAAGATAAGGAAAGAAACGATCAAACCACAACACGATTGTTTATCGTGGTTCGGCTACAAGGACTCTTTTCCCTTGCCCTACATCCACACCCCGAGTTTCCAACTCGAGAGTTATAAGCACTAATCAACAAGCTCCTTTCACCGGCGGAGAAAACCTTTACAACGTCGCTTACACTTTTACCGACACAAAGCTAGATGTCGAGTTCTTTTACAAGGGTACAACCACTCCCGTTCGTCGCTTACACTTTTACCGACACTAAGCTAGATGTCGAGTTCTTTACCAAGGGTACAACCATTCCCGTTAGTTCTTTTACAAGGGTACAACAACTCCCGAGAAACTACGTATTTTGGGGCCTAAAATACTAACCACTTACTTCTATATACATGACACACATGAAGTATAAACTACCAAAGCTTATACATGATCAAGCTACTAAGACTTGCAACTTAAGAGTTGAAGCTTTCTACTTCTTGAATGATCTTGTGAAGTCCTGATGCGTGGGAATCGCACCTTGCTTTACCTCTCGAGGGATCTCGAGAAGCTTACAACCCCCACCAGGCAGTGTACCTGATCGTTGTAGTATAGTATAGTGACAAGTACCGGGGGATTGATCGTTCAGCTTAGGAATAGTGTCGCTAGGATTAGAAAACCTAATTAATAGTTCTAGAGGTGAAAGATGATTATTTTTGTATTTTTATATTTTTATGAAAGCAAGTAAAATCTCGGGTTTTGGAAGAGTGGGCGGAATTAGTTACTATTCAACTAACCCAAAGCTATTATATAATTAAAATAAAATAATGAAAATGAAATTAAACTAAATTATACTAAGGTTGTGAGCAGTAATTGGAGAAATTGTGTTTACTTAGACTTCATTACTCCCTAGATATCTTTTACATGTTAATTACTTGTTACACTTGTATGAATGACGGATTGTATTCCTTAATACCATTCGTGGGGTGGCATACATAACTCCCCAACTCTATGAGCTCTTATCTCCTCCTACACCATGACCCAGCACAACTATAGGGATTGTAAACAGTGGCTCATGCATTAAATACAACCAATAAAGACCTAGTACGCCTCGGTTCCTGTTTCTTAAGACGTTCAAGCATGTTACCATTTGGAGATCTGCCAGTTTTCTTAAGCCTAACATATAAATCATTCATTCAAAACAAGAGTAGACAAGTGATCAACACATAATCAACATCTAGGTTTCATTAGATCTAAGCAAACACAAGAGAGATCTAGCCTAGCATAGTAGAATTGAGACAAGAACAAGAGATAAACAACCAACACATAGACATATTGATTGAATTGAAAGTACACTTATCTCAATTACAATGCAAGGTCTCAAGGGTTTGGAACCCTTGAAAAACCTGTAAAGGAGGCACCAAAATCGTCTTTAGGGTTTCACCAAAACCTCTCTCTTTTTAATGAAAAAAAACTAGAAAACTATATATAGGAAAAACAGTCTGACGGCGTCAAGAGTAACTTCTGACGCCGTCACCTCGCCGCCATATACTTCCTCGGACGACCTTGATCCACTTATGACGGCCTATGTGACGCCGTCACCACCCACGGTATATTATTTTTGCCACTTTGATGCCGTCACGAGTCCGTCTGACGCCGTCACCACCTTCGATATTTAATTCTTCATGTCTGACGCCGTCAAGCTGATGGTCTTGACGCCGTCACCTTGTATTTTCAGCATGCAAATTAGGTACTTAGCCGTTTTCTTCACTTTTATGCTCCAAAAACGTCCAAAATAGCTTCTTTTCCAGAATTCACTCTCCAAATACCTAAAATCACAAAAGGAACGATTTAGGGCAATATTTGATCAAATAAAGTCGGATTCGGGCTTAAATGACCCCCCTAAAAACGGATCATTTTTCGCCTCATCATATACCCTTACACTTGAGATTTGCTTGTCCTCAAGCAAATGAGCTTTTATTCTACTCAAAAGACAAGTTATAGGTCATTTAACACTAATATAAAAGTAATTACAACAAATAATCGTTCCACTAAAGACCAATAGACAAGCACGGAGGTCATACACAAGCACCTCACAAATAGTGTTTAGATACTCACATCTCTCGGGTGTAATAAAGTAATATAACATTATGGAAATGGAAGATATCTCTCACTACCTGTCATAGCAAAATAGATTACCATAGGCTTGGGAAAGGATCAAACCTCCACCACATGGCGTAAGCACCTAGGATAAACTATCAAAGAGGTCTTTTTAAAGGGTTATAACGTTAGGTGTAGGGATATGAATTACACGGTTTTGTTGGATAAAGGAAGTTTTACTGGTGGCGAGTTAACAATCTCGGTTAATTACATGTACAAGTTGGCGTTGCTAAGCCAAGACTAGACTCGACTTAAGCTAATAAATGAAAAATAACACAAACATAAAATAAACATAGAATGAAAACGGGATGGTAGTCCGTATGTTTTTTCTCTTTTTCTTTTCCATATTTTTTTTCTTTTTCTTAATTTTTTTTTTTTTTTTTTTTTTTTTTTTTTTTTTTTTTTTTTTTTTGCATACACTCTTACCCTACCATCCAAAATAATACGTCATAGGGGATGAGAATTCCCCTTACACTTGAATCTTTACATACTTTACATTAAACTAATCTAATGACTCGAATTAAGAAAATCAAAACACTTGGAGCACTTTTAAGATTAACGTACATATGGGGGTAATAAGTGATGTTCTTCCCCATTACTCCATAAAATAAGTACTTACCCATGAGTCCCAATCGTCCCAAAACAATATGTACAATGATATGACTCGACTTAGCAACCATGTAATCAATTAGAAAGTTAACTTAGGGTTTAACAAATAACAATAATGCACTAAAAATGAGCGCATACACGGAAGGCTAAGGCGATTTGGGTGTACATTTAAGTGGGGTGTAACAAATTCTTCCTTTAAGTAAAATGCTTAAAGTTAGAAACGAAAAGATAGGCTCGGAGGGGTGTACTAGGGGTTTCGTGTACTAAAAATGAGTACAACGCTAAGGGTGTGGGAAAAATTAGTTGACTTAACTAGCCAAGTAATATGACTTAAATGGTCAAGTAATTATAATACGGGTTTAACACAAGGGTGATCCTAATGCCTCTTATCATGTAGTAAATCCTACCACACGAATGTAGTCTCACTCGCGGTCTCGGGATGCATCACTAACGCAAGTTCTAGAATCTATATGCTACCGGTACACTCATAAGCACCAATAATAAATGCTTTTCCTATCAAATCTAAAGGCGAACCTCACATTTTTGGGTGGAAAATTTTTCTGAATATACGGTTATGTGCTAGTCATACAACCTCCTATCCATGAGACGCTTGCTATGGCTAAAGTTTCACTCCTAAATGTTGTAAAAAAATTTAAATTTGGCACTAAAATTACACTAACAAGTATTTCTCGTAGTTTTATTACACATCTACTATCAAACAAAACAAACTCAAGCGAAAGTGCATATGTAAGGTATCATCTTTTTACCCTCCCCTTACACTTAAGATGAACATTGTCCCCAATGTTCAAGTAAAGAATGTAAAAGTTAAAAAGTAAAGAGAATGAAATCAAATACTCCCCTGATTCGCTCGGTATGGATTTTAGGTTGGCCAGGTTAAATCTTCCTTCAAGAAAACGAACAATCAAAGCTTCCCTTCCAGAATATAAATCATCTTCTTGTCATAAAATAACCTGTAAGTCCTGACAAAAGTAGACAAGGCAACCTCGCGTAAAATCGGCGGCATCCTATATAAGTTACTAAATCCTAGAAAACAAAGTAAGATATAATGCTTATGGAATGAAGTTTGCAGATTTCCTGGAGATTATAAAACTTAATAATTCACAAAAACTATAAGACTCCGTTAGAAAAACAAAACCGGTAAAATTTCCAGATTTTAACCCCTGACGCCGTCAAGAGCAATACCCTGACGCCGTCAGAATGGACCTGCAGAAATTCTTATGTTAAGTTTCCGGAAAATTTCTGGAAAAACTTTGTCCTACTTCCTGGAAAATCCTGCAAAACTTCATTATGACTCAATACAAGCATTTGACTCTAACAAATACGAATATACATGTTCATTAAATATTTTGGAGAATCATGATCGGTTTGTTTCTTAAAAACATATTTGGGGTTTCCCCTTACACTTATCTTTTGCAAAAATACCTTTAGGTTGAAGTTAAGACTAGGCTAAACAACATAATAAAGTATTTCACATTTTAGTAGAGAAACATGATCAACCAACAATAAAAACAAAGCATGCATACGGAAGCAAATAACAATCAAACAAATAAAAATCACACAAAGCATGGGTTGCCTCCCAAGAAGCGCTTTTCTTTATTTACGAGTCTTGTAGCTAGACTCAAAGTCGTGGGTTACTACGTGATCTCATCATTGGTTCCACTCTCCGATTGTAGATATTCCTTGTAGAAACCAATCACCTTTTTCTCAATCGCCCCCATAATCATTTGGGCAAATTCTTCATCGACTTTATACCTTGGTCCAAGGGCCAAGCAATCCTTGTAGTAAAGACTCCTTTTTTCCCATACATAGTCCATGCCCTTTTTCTTATCCTTCTCATCAATATCCTCAAAAGCACCAACGTTGTCCTTATCCAAACGAGATATAAAGCGAAATTCTTTCATCCTATTGGGCATCCTATAAGTGATACTATCGGTGTTACTTGCAAATCGAATCGTGCCTTCTACCTCATCATATTCTAACTTAGACTCCTCAACAAATGGTTGGCCAAACACAACATTGGATAATTGACAATCAATAACATTAGCAAGATCCTCCACAATCATAAAGTCAGTGACAAAAGTGAAATTACCGACAAAGACACGTAAACCTTTAACTCTCCCGACAAAGTTACAAACTCCACCGGGGTACTTGGGGTCCCTTCTAGGTTCAAGTCTTGTGTTCACTATATCATTATAAACCGTTGAGGACATAATGTTGATTGGAGATTTAAAGTCAATGTAAGCATTGCTAATGTGCCTATATCCAATCATACATGGTATCTTAGCATTCTTAGGATCGCCTCTCTTGATTTTAGGTTCAATTATGGTGAAAGGAGATCGCGGGTTATCAATAAGATTATTATAGTATGCAATCTCCTCCTTAGTGGGGTATAGATTAAAGTAGTCGTTAAGCCTCGGATCCATTGCCTCCTCTTCAAGTCTCTCAACAATACTCACAAAGTCATTAGGCCTAGGTCCTTATTTGAATACAAGGCGGTTGCTAGGTCACTAAATGTATGTTCGAGTTCAATCTTAACCAACCTATTAAGCTCTCTAAGCTCTCTAATCTCACTCTCAATCTGTTCACGTAACACAGCCACTTCTTCAGGGGAAAGGGGTGGATTCGCGTTTTCCATAATGGTCAACGGAATAGTCAATGGGGTTAATTTACTAACAAAGGCACGAAGAAATAAGATAGACTAAAGAAGACCTAAAAATAAAAATAAAAATCTTACTAGAAGCTTACAACCCCCACCAGGCAGTGTACCTGATCGTTGTAGTATAGTATAGTGACAAGTACCGGGGGATTGATCGTTCAGCTTAGGAATAGTGTCGCTAGGATTAGAAAACCTAATTAATAGTTCTAGAGGTGAAAGATGATTATTTTTGTATTTTTATATTTTTATGAAAGCAAGTAAAATCTCAGGTTTTGGAAGAGTGGGCGGAATTAGTTGCTATTCAACTAACCCAAAGCTATTATATAATTAAAATAAAATAATGAAAATGAAATTAAACTAAATTATACTAAGGTTGTGAGCAGTAATTGGAGAAATTGTGTTTACTTAGACTTCATTACTCCCTAGATATCTTTTACATGTTAATTACTTGTTACACTTGTATGAATGACGGATTGTATTCCTTAATACCATTCGTGGGGTGGCATACATAACTCCCCAACTCTATGAGCTCTTATCTCCTCCTACACCATGACCCAGCACAACTATAGGGATTGTAAACAGTGGCTCATGCATTAAATACAACCAATAAAGACCTAGTACGCCTCGGTTCCTGTTTCTTAAGACGTTCAAGCATGTTACCATTTGGAGATCTGCCAGTTTTCTTAAGCCTAACATATAAATCATTCATTCAAAACAAGAGTAGACAAGTAATCAACACATAATCAACATCTAGGTTTCATTAGATCTAAGCAAACACAAGAGAGATCTAGCCTAGCATAGTAGAATTGAGACAAGAACAAGAGATAAACAACCAACACTTAGACATATTGATTGAATTGAAAGTACACTTATCTCAATTACAATACAAGGTCTCAAGGGTTTGGAACCCTTGAAAAACCTGTAAAGGAGGCACCAAAATCGTCTTTAGGGTTTCACCAAAACTTCTCTCTTTTTAATGAAAAAAAACTAGAAAACTATATATAGGAAAAACAGTCTGACGGCGTCAAGAGTAACTTCTGACGCCGTCACCTCGCCGCCATATACTTCCTCGGACGGCCTTGATCCACTTATGACGGCCTATGTGACGCCGTCACCACCCACGGTATATTATTTTTGCCACTTTGACGCCGTCACGAGTCCGTCTGACGTCGTCACCACCTTCGATATTTAATTCTTCATGTCTGACGCCGTCAAGCTGATGGTCTTGACGCCGTCACCTTGTATTTTCAGCATGCAAATTAGGTACTTAGCCGTTTTCTTCACTTTTATGCTCCAAAAACGTCCAAAATAGCTTCTTTTCCAGAATTCACTCTCCAAACACCTAAAATCAGAAAAGGAACGATTTAGAGCAATATTTGATCAAATAAAGTCGGATTCGGCTTAAATGACCCCCTAAAAACGGATCATTTTTCGCCTCATCAAGTCCTTTGCTACATAAGAGAATCACAAATCAAAAGATTACTGAGTTAGTTGAGAGAGTATATGAATATATGTCCTAAAAAGGTTACACAAAACTAACAAATGGTTTGGTATTTATAGCAAACACTACTGCATGCTTGGCGGATCAGGCGGAACCCTCATTTGGATTCCGCCCGTGTACCCCCAGGGTACCGCCGGGTCTGCAGTAGGTTTTTGCAATAACTCTTCAAACCAAACAAGGTCTTGTCTCATAAATCCTAGCAACCAAACAATGTCACATCACATTACACTAGTCAAACACCAAACTTGTAAGTCACTACAAAGTTAGTCAAACACATAAATGCATATTGACAAAACTTGCCATAAGTGTGATGTGACAATTCTATTTAAAGAAATAAATATGATATGACAAGACACTTTCTAATTTAAGAAACAAAAACAATGTTTAGTTTAAAAGGAAATGTGAACCTTAGTTAAACAAGACTTAAACACTTAAAGTGATGATTTACTCTTAGCTAAAGTTCATACTTTGTCATTAACAAAACTTAGCAAAGATCGTAAAATATAAATAACTTTTTTAGGCGATATTTGTATTAACAATCTCCCCCTTTTTGTTGATGACAAAACATAAACTTTATTTAAAAGTAATCCATAAGATTTAGTGTTAAGTCTTATAAAGTTAGTATTAAAACTTGTTTTTGCAAAGAGTTAGCAAAGCGGAAATATTAAAAGTAGAACAAGTTTAATATAAATTCTCCCCCTTTTTGTCGAAACAAAAAGTAGAGTAGTGAAGCGGAATAATGGCCATGCTCCCCCTTGGTTGATACTCCCCCTAAATGGAGTGCCAAGAGAGGAAACATGGATTTTGAACCTACAAAAGAAACGTTAGTTTCCGCACAAGAAGTCAAAGACAAGAAATTTTGGTTACACTATCCTACCTCTAGAAATAAAGAAAAAGCTACAAATAAGCTACGACCATAAAAAGCTACAAGGAAATCATCATTTTCCTTTGTGAGAAACATTTTCCAAAAACAAGGGTAGGGTTGTTTAAGGATGAAAATGTGAGTTGAGGGTTGTAGCGGGTTTTATTTTGAAAGGTGAGGAGGTGACTTGGTTTTGGTTTGTTGGTTAAAATGGGAGACATTTTCCAAGAGAAACGATTTTGTTTCATTTTGGAGACTCTAAGGTTGTGGTGGATGAGACAAGGATTGGAGACGGTCCAAAATGTGGTTTAGAATAAACCTCATTTCTTCGGTTAACTCGCGAAGTTCCGTTCGACACCTTTCACTAATGCGAGCGGTTCTTTCGCAATGTCCGTAATCATGGCGGGGAAAGTTTGGTGGAAGAGAGGTTTGATTTGTTGGTGGTGGATGGGTTGAACTTGAAGGAGCAAATGTGGATGTTTGAGAGGTGTATTTGCTACCTTCATTTGTTGAATTTAATGCCGTATTGAATTCCATAACATGATTGATTTGAGAATCAACCATTCATTTGAAGGCATTGAGGTGGTTTAAATGGGTGTTTATTTCCTCATTCATGTTTGGAGATTTTTCCCACAATGAGGCTTCTATTTTCTCATAAGAAGAAAGAAGAGAATCAAATTGTTGTTGTGGTTGTTGTTGTTGTTGTTGTTGTTGTTGTTCTTGTGGTTGAATTAGGTGACGAAAACTTGGTTCTCCGTAAGGATCACCATGAAGGTTTTTGTAAATTGGATGAAACACAAATGAATGTGAGTGGGTATGACCTTGACCATTTGGAAAAATGGATGGTCTAGCATAACGGTAAGCCAACCGTTCTACCGTAGATGGGTAATGGGGTTCATCATTAAGTTGCTCACTAGGTTGTTGTTGGGTTTCCATTTGAGCAATGGTATCAAAAAGTGAGAAGGATGGTGGTGTTGATGATAGATCATCAAAAGTTTCCAAATTGGGTGTTGGTGATGTTGGTGGTGTATGGAAAAGTTCCATTGGTGTAGGTGTTGGTGATTGAGGTGAAGGAGTTTTTGATTTAAAAGCTTGTCGAGAAAATGGAGTTGACTCACTCAAAGGTTTAGTTGATGATGGGTTAATTGCTAGGTTTGAGTTGCAAAGTGGTGGAGAAGGTGGTGGAGTAGCAAGATTAAGTAAATCTTGAATGGTGATCACATTAGTATTACAATGTGTTGAGGGTGTAGTTGAGGTAGTTCGGTTAAGAAAATCTTGGATAGGTGAGGAGATGTTGAGTGAAGCATCACTTGATGATGATGAGCTTGACTTTGTGATTTTGTTGAAGCAACAAGGTTTCACACTAATCCTAGTGGTTTTAGCACATGATTTTGATGACTCGGATGAGGTGTTGGATTTGGTCATTTCAAAGGTTTTGGTTTAGATGTTTGAGGGGAGAAGTCTTGAATTGTTGTGATTATAAAGGTGTGATTTGAATTGTTGTGAAGCTTTCAATTTTATAGGATGAGAAAAGTGTTGAAATAGTGTTTGGATTTGATGTTTTACTTTTCTAAGATTGAGGTGTCAAATGATTTTCATGACCATGTCACATCATTTGAGGTCAATCTAATGAATAGGATGGAGTGAAAGACCAACCTAAGCACTCAATGCTTTGTGATCATGGGAAGTGGTTTGGTTGAAAATGTATCAAAGGCTTGAAGGATCCTTTAAAAGGGGTCCTTTGGTTAGTTATGTTTTGAATTTGAATTTTTGGCGGGAAGTGTCTTCCTAATTGTTTTAGTGAGTGAGGTTTGTTCCAATATGGTTGTTGTTGTAAATGAAAGATGTTTCTCACTTAGGATAATGATTTTGACACATTACAAGTTTTGGACTTAAGAAAAATGGAAAAATTTTCTGCAGGTGTCTGGCGGATCCCTCAGAAGACACTGGCGGAACCCATTTGAGGGTACCGCCTGGTCCGTTGGGCCATTTCTGGAATTCCCAGAAAACATACTGGCGGACCCCAATTTTGGGTACCGCCAGATCCGCCAGGGGTACAAAATTAGGCAGTCCGCGTTTTTGACCCGCGAGACGATTTTCAAAATTTTCGAAAACTCCTAAAATAAAAAAGATAAGGTATTACTGGTTGGGCAATGCAAAAATTAGACATGTAAACATACCAATCATGGGACTTTGACCTTGAGGTCGAGGATTTTACTATACTTAATAAGAATTCCCATAAGCATAGAAAAGATGACAAACACCTTAAACATTGTCATTATGCATAAAATTTCATACAAACATAATCCAACAAACATAATAAACCATGAAAGTGAAAGACACATAATTCACATAGTTTTAACACAAAGACGATTCTAAAGCATTCTTATCCCAAACGCTCCTTAATCTTCTCACAACCGGTCTATCTTCTTTTTGAGCTTGTTTAGGTACCTTCCAAAACACTTGAACATTCCTTTGGTTTGATTGAATTCTTCGGAAGCATTGTCAATGATAGGGAGAGCTTGAAGGTATTCTAAGGGAGGTAACTTAGAGTTGGGAACTTTATCATCGTCGCTCATTCCGGATGATGATGATGATGATGATGGTGTAGGTGATCGAGTACGTTTGCCCTTATTTTTGTAAACACGTTTATCACTTAGGGGAACGAAGGTGTGAGGAACGAGAAAATAGTCAAGGCGTATTCCATCTTCGTTAGGAGAAATGAGTGAGATTGCTCTAAAGAGGCGGGTAAGAAACATGCCATAGGGAAGAGCGGTTGTTCCAACTAAGGATATGTCGGCCATTCTTTTGGCAAGGTAGTAGGCTAAGTTGAAGGGTTGACCGGTGGAAATGCTATATAGCATGTAGCATAGGCATGCGTTGATGTGATCTCTATTTCCTATGGTACTTATGACGTTAGCCCTAAGAATTTCTTCCCACTTCTTAAATTGTGGTTTAAGCTCATTGAGCTCCATGCCAAAAGGATCCTTGTCTACAATGTTCCCCGAACGATTCACCCTAGTGGTAGAGGTTCTAAAAAAGAGGTGTTCCTTAATGGTTTCTTTACTATCAAGAGGTGTATCGTATGGATAAAAACGATCAATAGAATCAAGAGTTGAAATAGGCCACGTATCCGTGTAGAGACAAGTTCCTCATTTGGTACACCAAGAATTATAGCTAAATCTTTTAAATCAATGTCATGTGATATTTGATTGGTTGTGAAGTTTAATGATATCCTACCACCAGCACATGAGGAAAGGTTTACGGTTGCATAAAATTCCAAAATGAACCTAGGACAAATTGGCTCATCTAAATCTAGGAGACAATCAAAGTGAATTGCGGCAAAGTTTTGGCGAATAGATGTTCCTTCTAGAAAGGATGGATCAATGGTTCTACCTTCGTGAACATAGCGTTTTTCTAATGCCTTAAAGGTTTCTACTTGAACCGAGTTGAGACCTTTGGTCATATGGTGTTTGGGCATGTATTTAAGGGTTTCTTTGTGATCGGATTTGTTTGCGGGAGGCATGTTGATTCCTAGAAAACATAAAATTGTATGTTAATGATTTTTAACAACGAGGATGTTCTAATATATTCCTATATGCAAGACAATGTGAAGACATGGTTATCTTGACTCATTTTGATTCCTAAATTGTTTTGTTATGCAAATTTTGTTGTGAAAACAAAAGATAACCAACACTCTCCTAATTGAATGTATCTTCGATTGAATGTACCCGAAAATACATATTAGTTATGTATCCCCTTTAGCATTCAAGAGATAGTATGCAAGTGATGTTTAAATGATGTTTTTCATTTGTTTTAACAATGTGGTGATGAATCATGTTGCAATTAGAAAAATAATGCTCTTGGTGTGTTTGGTAAATCAAAGTAACAGTGAAAAGATACATTTCTTAACTAATGAAATACATAATTGACTTGGCACCAAGTTTTTCATGAATCATGAAGTTTTATGCAAAAGCCCTAAGATTCTAGTTAATGATTGTAAGCACAAATGTTTTAATTAAATTAAAAGTGCAATTGTGACTAGAATACTTACAAAGTTAATTGGATTGGAAGAGATTGGATTAGAAGCCCTAAAATTTGTGAGGATATGTATTTTTGAGAAGGTGATGGCTGTTTGAAAGTGGATGATTAAGTTAAGAGCATGTTTGGCTTTGAAGTTAAAAATTAAACATTCTGAGGTTTGGCGGACCAGGCGGAACCAAAAAATGGGTTCCGCCCGTATGGTCTGAAGGTACCGTGGGTTCTGCAAGGAGAACCTCAAAAAATAATTTGTCTTGATTTTTATGGTTTTATCCTAACATTCAAACCTTAAGGTTTTAGGTCTTATGAGTCTTTGACTAATCATAGGAATTATGAATGCTTCACTTTCAAGAGATTTTGTTAACGCGTCGATGAAATAGTTAACGTAGAAAACTTACTTAGGTAAGACGTTCCTCAATGAACAATCTTACCAAGGCGATGATGATGGAACATAAATATGTCTATTAAGAACATAATGAATTGAATTGTCGCTGAAGTCGATGCTTCCTTTGTTGAAGGGATAACAACGTTAATGAGATGAATTCCGTTGTTGACGCAAATTTGCTTGTTCAAGCGGAGCTTGTTGATGTGCTTCTCTATTCGATACTAATATGAGAATCTTACGCGTTTTGGAGAATCATTGGGTAAGTAAGTATAAAAGTGCAAGTACCACTTGTGCTTTTCTTATCAACTTATTACCGACATAATTCCATTTGGCATACACTATGGTTTCTATTCCCGTTCTTTTGGGAGACCATAATCCTAGTTGTGTAGTACCTTATGATGTATCCAAATAGGTTCAATTAAAGAGTTGTTCTAGGATCTTCTTTAACACGATCACATAGACAAAAACTAAACATAATGTTGAATCTAATTGTTATGAGAACAAGTAGTCTTCCAAATATTTCTCCACGTTTAATTTTACCTACGGATTTACTAATCTCATTCTTGATAAGTCATCAATAACTTAACCATTGAGAACAAGAGAGCAACTAGGAATGTCTTTAAGTTAAAATCCTTTGCTTTTGTGGCTTGCTTTTATTATCAAAAAATCTTTCAAATATTGACACTATACTCACTTGATTACTTTGAAATATCAACTTCGTTTCACTATTTGTTTTATTCTAAATTCCAAAAATTGTTTTTGTTGAATTTGTTTAGACACAACTAATAACCTATAAATCAAGTTTTATAATTTATGTCAATTTTACTTGATTTAATGTTTAACTCAAGGTGAGAAGATGTTGTTTTGTACTTTAACTCCATGCTTGTCTTGCCATCATTTGACTTTCGACTAAGTTATCATCTACCAAAGATGATATCATAGAATGAGGAGATCATTCATTAAATGTCATATTCAACGACTCCTCGACTCTTTAGGTTTTCTTACTTAAGACACTATGAACTCTATTTATTTTTAAAAAGTCCAAGAGGTACAACATCATTAGACTATGTCCATTTGATGTGTAAATCCTAGATGTTGAAAACTTATTTTCTTTCACACATCCTAATATATGCTAATGTGATTTATTTTACCTTGTGTGTTTTATGTGAGATTATAAAGGAGTTATTGAAGAAAGACACAATTAAAGACTCAAAGTATGGTGTTTGAGAAAATTGTTAAACAAAGGTTTGTTTTGCAAGCATCACAAAAGTGTTAGACATTTTAACACTTAGGAGATTCTTAGTTAGCTCACTTGTAAGCAAGAGTTGAGTGAGACAAACTCAAGAGTTTTTCGTGTTTATCTCTTGATGGTTAAATAACCAAAACACCTTATATCTCCTTACTAGTACTAAAGACTAAATTCCTTGTTGCATAGAATCTAATCTTAGTTATTTACAAATAGCAGGTAGACACTCTAGAGTATTACAAATAACACATATTTGAGCACATAATGCTAGAGACAAGATATAACCAAAGTCAAGTTTAAGTAATGCGTACCTTTTAAATTGCATAGAGATGCTATCAAGCGGATAAGCATTAAGCGTAAAAACTTGGTTTGACGACATGCTTTGAAACTCAATAACTCATGTATCCAAGAAAGTTAGACAATCATATAAAGGCATAGAGCATGATAATCTTAATTCTTTTATCATGAGTTTCTATTAGAGATAGAATTATCTCTAAATCTTTCTTCTAGGTTAGACAAATTTTACTTGCTTTGTTTTATTAGTTAATGGTGCTTTTGAGTTAAATCCTAATCCGGTTTTATCTTTAAACAACCTTTGACTCCCCAACAATCTTTCAAGAGATTTTGAGCTTTCATCAATTTTAACTAATAATTTTTCTTTTCTCATTTTACATTTTAATCTCATGTTTGTAATCTAGACATAATTTACATTCTAGATTAATTTCAACATTACTCTTAATTCTAGACATTTTATCTTCCAATAAGATTTCCTTTTTAAAGATATTCTTAAGAGATTTTAAAGACTCATTCTTGAAGATAGCTTTTAGGTCCATGTTGCACAAATGTTTAGACTCATTTTCTAGTTTAGAAAACTCTAGGATAAATTAATCAAAGCAAAATAGTTTGGTTTCAAAGTGTACCTTGCTTGATGTTTTATCTAGTATAGAATCACAAACCGGATGATTGACTTCATCTTCATCCGAGTTATTCCATGAATCGCAAGCAAGACAACTACGAGCTTGACACGAGTAATCACCTTTACTTACACCTTGCTTGTTGTATCAATAAGTTGACAATAAACAACCGGATCATTGTCTTCGTCAACTTCCATTACATTTCAAGATACGCAAGCAGGTTCAACAAAACACATGTACTCATCTTCACTTGTACCTTCATTTAAAACATTTAAACTAGTAGCACATGTATTAACTTCTACTAAGTGTCTATCAATTAGTTTTTCTAAAACTTCTAATTCATATGTAAGATTAAATTGATCATCTTTGACTTGACATATTCCTTGATGAAAGTTTACCATATTTTTCAAACATCATTAGCCTTTTGACAAAAATACATTCTTTCATATTTGGTACTAAAGCTTTGTAAAGCATTGTTTTAGCTTTAGTATTTTTATCAAGTTTAAGATAGTTATCTTGGTTTTCAAAAACTTGTTTTCTTTGGTTTGAAATTACCAAAAGAAATAATATGCCAAAGATCTTGATCAATTGATTTTACATAGTTTTCAAAATTACTTTTCCATTCAAGTAAGTTTTCTTTTTCAAATAGCGGTTGATTTTGAATAGGTTGCCCTTCTTTGAGATTTTCAAAATCCATGGATCGATCCAAGTTTTAAAATACATTCTATTTTAAAGATCTTGAGTAACGTAGCTCCTGATGCCAATTGTGGAAAACTAGAAGGGGGTTGAATAGTTTACCGCTTTTTCGATTCTTATTTAGCTTAAATATCTTTAAAAACATTTACGTTTGCTTAAAGATATAAGTACAATGTTATACTTTTGATTCTTTGAAAGGCTTTTCATGTGAATAACAATTCTAACTTTACTAGTTTCAAACTTTGAAAAGCTTTGCTAAAAATGATCCTAACTTTGCTAGTTTGGTTCTTTGAAAACATTTACTTTTGTTTGAAGATATAAACACATCTTTACTTGTTTAGTTCTTTGAGAACCTTTATAAGTAACTAGCTATGTCAACAAAAGAACAACATGTAATAAGCAAAGATAAGGAAAGAAACGATCAAACCACAACACGATTGTTTATCGTGGTTCGGCTACAAGGACTCTTTTTCCTTGCCCTACATCCACGCCCCGAGTTTCCAACTCGAGAGTTATAAGCACTAATCAACAAGCTCCTTTCACCGGCGGAGAAAACCTTTACAATGCCGCTTACACCTTTACCGACACAAAGCTAGATGTCGAGTTCTTTTACAAGGGTACAACCACTCCCGTTCGTCGCTTACACTTTTACCGACACTAAACTAGATGTCGAGTTCTTTACCAAAGGTACAACCACTCCCGTTAGTTCTTTTACAAGGGTACAACAACTCCCGACACACTACGTATTTTGGGGCCTAAAATAGTAACCACTTACTTCTATATACATGACACACATGAAGTATAAACTACCAAAGCTTATACATGATCAAGCTACTAAGACTTGCAACTTAAGAGTTGAAGCTTTCTACTTCTTGAATGATCTTGTGAAGTCCCTTGATACATAAGAGAATCACAAATCAAAAGGTTACTGAGTTAGTTGAGAGAGTATATGAATATATGTCCTAAAAAGGTTACACAAAACTAACAAATGGTTTGGTATTTATAGCAAACACTACTGCATGCTTGGCGGATCAGGCGGAACCCTCATTTGGGTTCCGCCCGTGTACCCCCAGGGTACCGCCGGGTCTGCAGTAGGTTTTTGCAATAACTCTTCAAACCAAACAAGGTCTTGTCTCATAAATCCTAGCAACCAAACAATGTCACATCACATTACACTAGTCAAACACCAAACTTGCAAGTCACTACAAAGTTAGTCAAACACATAAATTCATATTGACAAAACTTGCCATAAGTGTGATGTGACAATTCTATTTAAAGAAATAAATATGATATGACAAGACACTTTCTAATTTAAGAAATAAAAACAATGTTTAGTTTAAAAGGAAATGTGAACCTTAGTTAAACAAGACTTAAACACTTAAAGTGATGATTTACTCTTAGCTAAAGTTCATACTTTGTCATTAACAAAACTTAGCAAAGATCGTAAAATATAAATAACGTTTTTAGGCGATATTTGTATTAACAGAAAGGATTCAAGTTCGTTAATCAAGGATTGCTCCTTCTCAAGCCTTCGCTTGACTTTTTCGAAGAATGTTCTAGGCTCTTTAACTTCCTCTTGGGTTGATGAATCAGTAATGTTTTCCAATTGTTGTGCCCTATTTACACTTTCCGTAGTGCCCCTCCTTAAACACTCACTAATGGCAATAGTACATTGCTCACCTTTTAATTCGAGGTTTCTAATTCCAATGTCATGTGCTTTTAAGGATGAAATAGTGCTTTCAACAAACTGTTTAAGTGTCTCCTCCTCTTGTTTCCGCCTTGCGGTAGATTCGGTGATATACTTACTCACCATTTCTTCAAGACTATCAATGTTACTTCTACCAATTACACTTTTTACTTCTTCCTTTTATTGTTCCCATTCAGCTTCATTTCTTTTTCTCCTTGCTTTCTCAAATTTAGTTGCATATCCACCATCGTTCTTTGCTAGATTTTTCATGACCTTATGTTTGAAATCGTCTCTAGGTCAAAATCTAATTTCCAAATGCCATTTGTGGCAATGCTCAGCAGTTCTTTGAATTGCTTCAAATGCTTTTTCTGGGGTTAGCCCAGGGATATGTCTATGAGAGTCAAGAATATTGTGGGTATAATCGTCACCCTCTATAGAAGACAAAAACCTTCATTTGGTTGTTCAGATCGTTAGTCGGACACCTATAGAGGAGCTCATTATAGCATTCTCATGCTTGGTATAGTGTCTCTTCTCTTTCTTGCACAAACCTATATATTTCTCGCAAAGAGGCTGCTAGTTAGTAGGCAGACAAAATTTTTGCACAAAAGCCTTCCTTAGATTCTCCCAAGTTGCCCTTGATTCAAGAGGAAGTCTACTAAACCATCTTCTTGCTTGTCTGGTGAGGGATAGAGGAAAGACCTTTAGCATGAGTTTATAAGTAGAGACATTAGGGCTCCCGTAAGTGCTTGCGATATGTAATACTTCTTCTACATGTTCTTGAGCGTCCTCCTCCTCATCTTATCCTGAAAACTGTTTATTTTGCACTTCCTCGATAATATGCCCTTTTATATCCATTTTTCGTGCTTCAGGTTCCAAATCAACTCTTTTAGTGTAACTATCATTCATCCTGCCCATGTATTCTTCCATGGTAAGGGCATCAATGCTTGTCCCATCATTCAATTCCGTATCTGAATCTGAATGTTCACAATAAGAAAAGAGATTATGAATAGAAATGGGAGTATTATTTCTCTTTGCCCGGAATTGCCTTTCGGGATTTTCGTATGGTGTTGCTAAAAAAGGTTTAGCACATCGGGTCTTGTATCCTGACATGATGATAATAATAATAATAAAAGAAATGAAAAACATAAACTTAAATAAAATCCTATTAGCTCCCCGGCAGTGGCGCCAAAAACTTGATGCAGGATTTACCGACCAGGTTTTATATTTATAATAGTCTCGTCTACCTAAGGTCTACCTAATGCACTATCGGGTAGTGTACCCGGTCGTGTGAGGTATAGCTAGATGGTAAAGCCGAGGTCGTCCCAAGAGCTAAGTGGTGGAAGATATCTAAGTTTTAATGTCACTAAAATAAAAGGGGTTTTTATAATGAAATGATTAAATAAAATAACAAAGCAATAAAGCGAGTAAATAGTGAACAGAGATCAGTAGGAGAAAGCAGTGTTAACTTAATTATTACTCTTGATATCAATGTGGCAAGTTCTCTGATTATGCATCCGATCGTTTTATCTGGGGGTTTAAGTCACTAGGCTCCTTGTCAAGCCTAGCCTATTTCCCATAGAATCCTACTCCGATATCAAAGGACTAACCCTTTGTGATTGACGGAGGTCAACGGTAAACTATGTTGAGTCATTAAGTACCTCTACTAGCTTAGACTAATCTAGCGGGATGTGGGCACGGTCACATCTTACATCCCCTCTAACTTCTTAAGTAAATCTATTTGGTAGGTGATCCTATGGTCAATTCGCACATGTATGGCAATGTTTAACCATTACCAAGTCACACCTTCTAATGAAATGCGGGTACGATCACCTCAAACATTCCCCTCGAAGGACTACCCAATATCAATACCCTTAAAACTAGAGTGTCCCAAGACTAGCTAAGCAAGTATACAAATAAAATGAATAAAGATGCGCGAAAACTAAATCACATAAATAACAATTTCATAAATAGGCTAACACCAAGAGGTGTTTAGCCACTCATGTTCATGAATTCAGTAAAACAAAGGTTTAACATAATAAATATAAACATTGAATTAATACAAATAAATCGAATGAATAAACTTATAGTTGTGGTGTGAAATCTCCCTTGGAGTGGACTAGTATGCTGATGGAATTTCGTCCTCCTGCTCCCTTAATTCCTTCTGACTTCTGTGTGTTTGAATGTGTGTTGTAAAACTCGGAATTAGGGCTGGTATTTATAAGCCCGACATAGCTACGGCGTAGCCCTACGGTTGGCTACGACGTAGTCTTTGATAATTGTATTTACGTAGTAGCTAGATCATGTGCTAAGGGCGTAGTTTCTTCAGCTATCATGTCTACGGCGTAGTTATGTGGGAACTACGCCGTAGTTTCTTCTATGGCCTCGATATTTCTTTACTGCTTGAATTTGTGGTCTACGACATAGATGGATAGAGGTTACTCCGTAGAACCCTTTGATGTTCAGCTACGCCGTAACTGTGGTGCAAGCTACGACGTAGTCTTCGGAAATAACATCTACCGCGTAGGTAGATGGAGCATCTACGACGTAGTCTTCAGTAATGATAGTTACGGCGTAGGTAGATTGGGCATCTACGCCGTAGTCTATGCAGAATCCGCATACTTCAATGATTCGTGTGTAAATCCTTCCGAATCCGCGTCTTTTCGTTCCTTTTATTCTATAAAAGTTTACGATCATCAACATTATGCAAATACACCAGTAACACAATTGACAACTAAAGAGAATAGATTAAAATAAACATGTGTTCAGTCACATTATAAACCTTATAGGGATGAGAATATGGGAGATACAATGTCTGCAATTTATAGGAATGTGATTAGGTTAGAAATGAATTCAAAATTGCATTAAAAAGGGGTGTTTGGTCAGCTGTATAGATAGGTGTTTCGAAATGTGCCATTCCCAAGACAAAAAAACCAAAAAAAGAGCCAAAAAAGCACGTTTATAAGTACCAGTAAACTGTAAAAGCATTGGCGGATCTAGGAATCCGTCATAGGGAGTGCGCAAATTAATAGAAAAAAAATCAATTTGAGTTTTATCGGATTAGGTCGGGTCGAGTCATTAATCTGGTGTCTCATTTTGCTGTTTTCTTTGATTTTTTTTAATTAGTTAGGGTCATATTAAAAAATCTTATACTCCGTTACACATTTAATTTAGTTGCCATAAGCCCAATAGACCACTATATATAATTTCTGTAAAAAAGGAAAAAGAAAAATGATATGGTAACTAAGATGAAATGTTAAATACATGAGTATTATAAATATACAATGATGGACCTACTCCTCCACCCACAAACTGACACATCTCTCTCTCTCTCTCTCTATCTCTCTCTCTCTCTCTCTCTCTTTGTGTGTGTGTGTTATTTTTAAACCTTCTGCAACTTTAAAACCTCCATTGTTATTTCTCAAATTCTTATCTTTAAATTTTGTTTTCATTTGTTTTAGCTGAGATTAAAAAGGGTATGCACTTAAATTTTACAAGGTATGCATCGTATGTAAAATAACCAAGTAAAAGCACAAAATTCATATGTTTTACACTAAGCCATGAATTCACAGGGTATGCAAATGCATACCCTATACCCTGTCTAATATGTAGATCCGCCCGTGAGTAAAAGTGACATAATACAATATAAAATATCGAAAAACTTAATGAAAAGAATGTTCCTAAGTTACACTCAACCAACCCATATTGACCCACAAAAGTATAACCCATTTTGACTCATTACCATACATGTCCGTTTTGCCAGTTTCTTGGCTCCCTACTACCACTCTATAGAAATGAAGTTAGACCATCAGATGTCAAGGCATTGTCTGACCAATTTGCTGTCTTAATATATCAGAAGAAATACCACAAATTTACTTGCTTTCATTTAAAACATGGTGCTAACATTATGAATTCAAATATGATGGAATATACCTTGAGAGAATGAGATTACAATAATCTTATATAATGAGCAATATAACACCAAGCAGGAAGATAACTCGATCAAAAATTTGTAAAATGTCATTTTTTCCCTTCGGGCACACAAATTCACCCATTTTCACTGCAAATTTATTTGAAGCTTATAACTGATCCTATATAAGATCATTCACTAAATTTTTTTTAATTATACTTGACATGTCATCAATAATGACAAGCAAAATCGTCAAAACATCCTAACTGCTAAAAATCAAATCACACGTTTTCTACATCATACCCATAAAGAACGATATGAGATTGTATTAGAGGTGGCAAAACGGGCGGGCCGGGCGGGGTACGGGCTAGAACGGGCACATGTTACACAAATCGCTTTATAGAAGACCAAAAACGACGAAAAAAATTCCTTAAACGTAATAATTTATTATATTTAAAAAATTAAATATGTTATATATATATATATATATATATATATATATAATTATATATATATATATATATATATATATATATATATATATATATATATATATATATATATATAAGTTTTTCTTTAAAAACGATTATAATGTTCTGCAGTTAGGAGAAAATATGTGCCCGTTAGTGCCCATTTTTTTTAACGGCTTTTTATTAATAGATAAACTAGCAAGGAGCTAGAACATTACAAAGAAACTAAATGAGGATTCTTTAACCAATCAACCCAACTAAACGACGCTTTACATCTAGAACGAATCCAATAAAAAGAAAACGACACAACGTCTTCAAAGATAGCCACCTTGGAAGGATGCTCCTCATCAAAAACCATCTTGTTTCTATAAGCCCAAATACGCCACCATAAGCCGAAACAAACCCCCTCTAACAATCTCTTATGCTTCGCCGATAATCTAGTATTATTGAACCAAGACACCCATTCATCAAAAGAACAAATCTCCATAAAATTCACATTCCACCAAAGGCAAATCTTGCGGAAATTATCTTTGGCAACACTACACTCAAAGAAAATGTGTCTCGCCGATTCCATCACGACACCACAATTGGGACAAAGAATAGATGATATATCAGTACCTCTACAAGAAAGGTTCAACCGAGTTGGCAACCCATCTAATCGAACCTTCCAAGCATGAATATTGACCTTTATAGGAACCTCCTTTATCTAACGAGTTTTAGAAGATACAATAGGAAGCCGAATATCGTCAATAGCCTTTCTAACCGAAGAAACGGAAAACTCACCCGAGCCTTCTAAAGACCATCGCCATCTATCATGCACGGGGCCTAAAACAACACCATCAATCATCTCCATTTGAGTTTGTTCCGTTCCACTTCGCGGGTTCCGTCTAAAAGAAGATATGATACTCTCTTGCCTAAGTTTCGAAGCTACATCAATCGACTTGTTGTCCTCTATAGCGTATAATCTAGGGAATTTACTTTTAAACGGCAAATCGCCGCGCCATACATCCTCCCAAAAACTCGTATCCGCCCCGTTTCCTATTCTTCTTTGCATGAAACTACAGAAATCAAAACCATACTCCTTTACAACCTCCAATTACCGAATAATGACTCGCCAAATAGAGTTATACGTACCATTCGAAGCAGCCCCAATCTTACCATTTTCCCCATGAATAGCTTTAATCACCCTAGTCCACAACAAGTCTTTTTGAGTAGTAAACCTCCACACCTATTTAAACATTAGAGCTCTATTTAATGCATAAAGGCTAGATACTCCAAGGCCGCCTTTCTTTTTAGAAGACAATACTTTATTCCACCCCACCCAAACCGCTTTCTTACTTTTAAGATCCGCCCCATTGAAAAAATGACTCCGAATGCATTCCATACGATGAATAACTTTCATTGGAACCTTAAAAATGGACATCTGATAAATAGGTATAGACCCTAACACCGCTTTGAGAAGAGTTAATCTTCCTCCTATAGAAAGAGTTTTCATCTTCCATTTCGAAAAACGAGTCACCAATTTGTCAATAATTTCGTCCCACGCACGAATTCTAGACATATTATCCCCCACTCTCGAACTGAGGTATGTAAAAGGAACCTTAAGAATACCACATCCAATCCTACTCACCGCATGTTCCACATTCTCATTATTCACCGCAATACCCATTAACTTGCTTTTACTAACATTTATGCTTAACCCCGAAGCTCGTTGGAAGCATTTCAATACAAAAATAATAGTATCAATATTTTTTGTATTCCATTGCCCCATAAACACCACGTCATCCGCAAAAAACAAATGGGACAAATTTGTCGAAGGATTTAATGCAATACCTTGGAACATTCCCGCATCCACAACTCTAGCAAACGAAAGATGTAAACTTTCCATAATCAAAATGAAAAGAAATGGAGATAAAGGATCACCTTGTTTTAGGCCCTTGAAAAATTGAAATTCTTCCGTAGGACTTCCATTCACTAATACCGATCCATAAGATGACCGCAAGCATTCTTGAATCCAACCACACCATTTATCTCCAAAACCAAAATTCCTCAACACGTCATCTAGATAGTCCCACCGCCCCGAATCATAGGCTTTCTCAAAGTCAAATTTCAATATAAATGAATGTTTGTTTTTCGACTTACACCATTGAATTATCTCGTTAAGAATAAAAGGACCATCTAGGATTTGTCTATCCGCAACAAAAGCCGATTGAACTTCATTTACAATATCACCCAACACCATCACAAGCCTATTAGCCAAAATTTTGGCTATAATCTTGTAAAGACTCCCAATTAAACTAATCGGTCTAAAATCTTTAACCGATTTTGCGTCGGGAATCTTCGGAATCAAAGCAATAAAGGACGAATTACCACATTTCGGAATGCTTCCAAATGTAAAGAACCATTTAACCGCCGCCACAACATCACTTTCAATCAGACCCCAAAAACGCTTGTAAAAGCCAAATGTGAATCCATCCGGTCCCGGCGATTTATCAACGCCACAATCCCACACCACCTTTTTAATTTCTTCCGTAGAGACCTCGACTTCCAAGTCCGCCCTTTGATACGAATTTAGTTGATGTGGAAACTCCATGTCTAAAATAGGCCGAATACTTGTAGGTTTCTCAAAGCGTTTCTGAAAATGGTTACGAAACTCGTTCTTCACCACATTCGGATTCTCCACCCACGTACCTTCCAACAACACACCACGGATAGCAAGTTGACTACGTTTTTTGTTTAAGATTCTATGATAATATTTGGAATTTTCATCCCCTTCAACCGCCCATTTAATCTTTGCTTTTTGAGCCACCTCCATCATATGCAATTTTTCCAATTCTTGAATAGAGTTAGAAACTTCCCTTCGTTTTACCAAACTATCCTCCGACGCGTTTCCAAGATCAATTTTCTTATCTAAATATCCAAGTTCCTGTTGTAAAGCATACTTACTGTTTTTTACACATTTCCTATTGATGTTCCACAACCGAATTTGTTTCTTGATATATTTCAGTTTTAACATAAAATTCATCAATGCATTAGTCAAGTACACAGGAGCTGCTGCCCACGCGTCATTAACAAGCTTTACGAAACCCTCCACTTCAAGCCAATAGTGAAAAAAACGAAAAGGTATTGGTCCATAATCACGAGTGGATTCTCGCAACAAAATAGGACGGTGATCCGATAGAAATCTATCCAATGTGATAGCTGAAATACTAGGATACTCTCGTAAAAAACTCTCTGATATAAGGAAACGGTCAAGCTTGCTCATCTTGGAGGCGGATCGATGACACCACGTAAAAGAGAACCCACCAAGATGAATCTCCTCAAGATTGGACTTAGCAATAAACGAATTAAACACCTTCGCCCCATAATTGTTAAAATTGGAACCAAACCTTTCACTTTTATAGCGCACTTTATTAAAATCACTCATGATAATCACCTCACCATCCCAACTAGCAATAACATGACTCAAGTAATCCCAAAGCATTTTTTTTCCTGAAAAATCTTGTGGTGCATAAACCGAAATACGAAGAAGTAATTTCCCATTTGAAATCCAATTCCCCCGAATCATAATGAAGTAATCTGACACCGTGGTGTTTAATTTCTTAAACACAATAGGATTCCAAACACATAGAATACCTCCCGAGTTTCCAACTGATTCACAATAAACATAATCAAACGTAAAATTTCCCCAACAATGCTTAATATCAAACAGATCAATAACCTCCATTTTTGTCTCTTGCAACGTCAAAAAATTCACCTTATGCGATAAACACAACTCCTTTACCCAATCTTTCTTGGCCTTCAGGTTAAGGCCTTGAATATTTAGGGATAACATATTCTTCGGAATACTTCTTCCACTCCTTGCAACTCAACGATTTCCTCAATGTTCTTTATACATCCTTCCATTTTGTAACCCATTGTTTGTCCTACCTTGATCAACTCATCCACAAGATTCAATAATGAACCTCCTGTCCGCGGTATATCATCCTTACTTACTTTCCCCGATCTCACAGACTCCACACCACATTTCTTAGTTCGCTTTTCCTTGGTTATGCCAGAACTCACCTCCTCATAATTCTTATCCTCATAAACAGTTTCATTATTCTCCCTTTCCTCCCTTGGTGTAAAACCAGGAGGAAATTGTAAACTCTCATTATCCTTGGCATCATTCTTCTCCATTTGCTTAGTTTTCTTTAGTAAAGAATAAATACCAAACGGATCCTCAGAATGATTTTCCTTTCTGCCATTGCTCTCAACATCCTTCCTTCCATTAAGAAGCTCCTCCTCACCCAAAGTGTCTAGGACACCACTCGCCTCATCCATCACATTCTGTTCATTGTCACTCCCACCAATATCTTCATTAAGATCATCATCAAATTGTTCATTCTCCGAATCAGTTTCGTCTTCACATTGATCATCAAAATCCGGAGTCCATCCCGATACCTCCTTAGCCCGCACCCAATATACCTTTCCTTTAAAAATGAGCTTAAAAGACTCAAATATGTTGTGCAAGCCCGTTGTGTGTACACACAAACGTTTGCTATGAAACGAATCCTCATCAGCTTCGTTCACATTAAGTAAGGATCCCCATTTAGCTGCTATCTTATTAAAAGTATTAAAAGACCATACTTTTAACGGACCCCTTCAACGTCCACCCAAGTAATTCTACCATCAACAATAAACTCACTGGATGCTTGAACAATTTGAGAAAACCAGGACTTCATCGTCTCACACAAAAGGAATTTTTCTTTTGCCTCTATCAACTTGAAACCTATCATGATCCACAAACCGCCCAAATATTTGAGATCAAAATCAATAAAACCCTCATTCTTCATCACCATTTTCAAATTTATTAGCGCTCCAATCTCTTTCAACTTCCCATTCAAGCAGCATGAAAAATCCCTTTCATTCACACATGAATCATCAATAACCAACGCAGGATTTGAATCTTCTTTCCCATTCACCTGTGAACCTCCTTTGACAAGATACGCATATGAACTACCCTTATCTCTCCCATCTATATCGTTGTTATTACCATCCGAATTCATACGCGACATACCAGTCTTATTACTATCAGGTCTAATATTAGTCGCCAAAGGTCTGCTGAATCTAGCAACATTAGCATGAATGCGATGATTACCAATCCACACCGTACACAAATTCCCAACCAAACATTCAACATCGATAACTTTGATAAAACGCACAAAACCAAACCTCTTTCCAGCCTTTGATCTTCTTTCGGGAATAAACGAATCAACCACATGCCCATATTGCTTACAAGCATGCCATAAATCCTTCGCTCGCACATGATCAGGAAAGTTAGTGACGAAAACCGACGTGGAAATCTTCTGCACCTCATCCTCTTTAGTTCTCATGGATCCAGCCCCTCCACCCTTTGAGCGATCATGTTTTCCAATTCGCCAAATCCACCCGTCAGAATCTGTTATTTGTTTATATTTAATGGCCATCGTGTAAAACCCGAAATTAGATACCTTAGAAACCCTCCGACGCCAGAAATTAATTGGGGCAAGTGATGGATATGTGATTTTGGGAGTGGGTTTTGAAGTAATTGAGATTTGGTGGGTTAAAATTGAGTTAATTTGATTTAGGTTATGGTGGTGTTACCTGAAAAATGCCATGGGGAGTGAAGCTTGGGAAAAGTCAAAGTGGTAAGGTTGTTACCGTTAGTGCTCATTTAACTTTTCAATTGGCTAAATATGCACGTTTAAAAAAAATAGGATAAATGTGCTCAAGTCTTTTACAAAATAACCAAAATTAGCCTTTTTTTTTTTTTTTTTTGGGCATAAATTGCCACCTCTAAATTGTATGAACATGGAAAAATAAGTATAATTAAGCACATATTAACAACGTTTATCAATCAATCCAAAAACACAAATGTTCGAATATGGCCTCACTTTTGCAAGGATGGACCTTTTAGACATCTACACGAGATTTTCTTTTTTTTATGAGAGTAATACTTGCTGCAAACAAATGTGATTCATAAGATCTTATGCTATAAAACAACAGGGTTCTTACGCGCCATGCCGCCACTAAGGCTTCGCTATGGCGTGAAGCGTGACCTCCACGTTACGAAATAGATCAAGGTATCGACTCAAAGCGTGGCATGAGATGAGGCGTGAAAAGACGCGCTAAAGTGCGAGGTGTGCCTCTTTTTTGAATTCAACACCGACAAAGAAGATTTTTTTTATTTATTTTTATTTTTTTAAGAATGAAGAAGATTGCATACATGGATAGTTTTTGCTTTATCATTTATGTATAACACTGTTTTGTAAAGTCAATTTATATGAAATATGATATAAATATATAAATCTATAAATATTTTCATATTTTGTGTCGTTTTAAGTCATGCCTTAAAAAACGCAATGGCTTCGCCATGGCTCGTAAGGCGTGAGGCTTGGCCATGCTGCTACCCACGCCCAACGCTATTTATAACCTAGTAAAACAGTAATGCTTGTATTACCATCAACTAACCACACTGGCTTACTTGATAATTTAGACCCATTTCAAGTTCTAATAATATTCGTCGTTCATCAAATGCTTACAAGCTAGAGATTTGTGCATTCTTGAAGCTGCCTTCCTTGGGATTTCATTAATAGCTTTTCAAAAAAAAATATTGTGATGTAATTCAAAACTGAACGTGTGACCAATTAATAATGGCAATATTGAATAAAAAAGGCAAATGAACCACTGACCATTAAAATTGAATTGTCAAATGAGCTTGTTTTATATAAATGGAAACATTATATAAAACAATAAGAACTCCAACAATTGATATGTGCTTCTTTATACTCTGTCTGAGCACGTGTGGAGAACATAAAATCATAGTTCATTCGTGAGTTGTGATCACAGGTGTTCTAGGGGTTTGAAACAATGAATCGGAAAAGATTACTTATGAATGCCATTTAAAAAAAATATATAATAAAAAAAATAATAATTGTGCAAGTTTTTCAAATATTAACAAACCTCATTGAACTCATTAGCATCAACAGTGGCGATCTTAGCGCTCCAAGGATTGCAATATAGAAGTAAGGCTTTCAAGCAGTCATTGAGTTCCATGCGCTCCTCTATGTTGGCACAAGGAATCACACCGGCTACATTCACAAACCTTAAACCAAATCTGTTGATATGAAACCTAATGCACCTAGAGTTGAGATCAATAAAGAACCCATACATGCCATAAAACCTATCAACCAATCATAGCCACTCATTTATATTTTTCACTTTTCTTTTCAAAACAACATATCTTGCAAACAGTAAATCTTTAAGCTACAAAAAAATACCATCGCGACGAGAATTAAATGATTTTTCTATAGATATGCATTGTTATATACTTTCGAAGAACTTTTTTCTTAATTTCCGCCCAGAAAGAATCATATATGATTCGTCAGAATCATATATGATTTGTAAAAAATCATATATGATTCGATTCTTACGAATCATATATGATTCGTAAGAATCATATATGATTTGTTAAAATCGAATCATATATGATTCTTACGAATCATATATGATTTTTCTAGGCGAAAAAAAAATAAGTTCGTCGAAAAAAAAGTTCGTCGAAAGTATATAACAATGCATGTCTATAGAAGGATAATTTAATTCTCGTCGCGATGGTATTTTTTTGTAGCGTGACGATTTACGATTTGCGAAATATTTAAGTTTAAAAAAAAAAGTGGAAGTTTATTTTTTTATTTTGATAAAAAAAAAAATGAGTGGGTAAGATTGTTTGATGGGTTCTATGGTAAAAGTTGGATCTATAAAGAACTTTTGGCAATGCACCTAATGCAATAAATAAATAAATAATACTTTGTATTAATAATAATAATAATAATAATAATAATAATAATAATAATAATAATAATAATAATAATAATAAACTTTATGTAAATTTTTATGGTTTAAATAAAATAAAATAATAATAATAATAATAATAATAATAATAATAATAATAATAATAATAATAATACAAACGACTAAATTAGTTTATCGTAATAAAATATCTAGAAGCAACTAAGAAGTAGTTGTGAACTTATGGGGTCGTCCAAACTCAACCGGGTAATCCAACCTACGATCTCATACATCTTCACCTTTAACAGGTTTGATAAGGCATTGCGAAAGTCACTGATTCCTAACTCATAAAGAAACTGAATGATTTTTGCATTATGGATGATTACATAATGAGCCCAAACCAATGGTTCTTCTTGAAAAAACTAAGCTCTAACACAAACATAACATGTAATGCAGTCGAAGCTATGACAAAGGTAGAAATACAATTGTAGTTTTCTTATTGTAAATAAAAGATGTGTCAGATTAACAAATATCATAAAAGCAAGTCGTTTATAACATGTCAACCTAGTCAGAACTGATTAATAATAGGGATAATGCAAAAAATACCCCGGTTGCCTAAGGGCTGAGACTATATAGACTAAAACTTTTGTGTTTCCTTATCTAGACCAGGACAACCAGTACTTTTTGGGCAATTAAAATCTGCAAGTGACAAGTGTGACTTTACGGATTATAAGGTAGGGCAACTTGTGTACTTTTTGGGCAACTAGTGTACTTTTGGGCAACTGGCGGCCCTCATGTCGGACACTTGGCGTCATATGGTTGGAAAAATTCGAGTTGCCAAGGCAACTAGGCTAGATACGGAAACACAAAACTTGCAGTCTAGATAGTCTTAGCCCTTGGGCAATCGGGGCATTTTTGGAATTATCCCTTAATAATACTAGTTGGGGCATACCAGGCTCAAACACACATACTAAGTACTAAGTTTCTTAAATGACCCCAAACAGTTAAATAATATGCTAGTTGCTTTGCAAATGGACCGCAATTTTATGCCCATTAGCGGTTAGCCTTTTAGGATGCTGCTATTGTGGTGTCAAGTGTTGTACTACTATTAATGCCTTCAAAGTGATAAATCAATTGTGTGTAAAAATGCTACTTTATTCTGAAGTAATTGAAAAGGAATTCCATATTTACTGCAGCATATAGTTCTTCAGTATAAAGCAAGGTGGTTCGACATACATCAGTCAAAGACACCGTGCCCCTTCATTTTGTTTCTGTAGAAACACGCTCCATATAAATGAAAACCAATACAAAAATATTGGATGGACAATATATATAACCAAAGATATATAATCTAGTTAATTCGTGGCAACTTGTGCTGAGTTAGCATGTGCTTGAGTTATGTTACATGCCTCACTAGTGGAGTTATTAGTAGTAGCATCATTGCCCCCCCCCCCCCCCCCCTCCCTCCCTCCCCCCTATCAGCCTCGAATTTCTTACATGCACCAATAGTTGCCTGCTCAATAACAGGTTTACTAGTTGGTATAATATAGGTTCACTATTAATAGCAATAGGGCCCCTAACACTTCCAGCAACATCAAAAGTAACATTTGTAACAGTAGACGCATTAGTCGAGTGAGTCTCCATAGAAACCCCACAATCTTCATCATTTGTTTCCACTAGCTGAACGTCAGCACCCATGATAGAACCTAGACGATAGTACAATAACTTGAATATCCGCATTATCATTAGCCTGTTGTTCTTTGGAACCCACTGTCGTCAAATATATGGATTTAATCGAGTACTTCGACGAGGTTTCTGATGTGTTCCATCAGCACTCAACTACATACCATCCATACCAGTAGCATTAGTCAAAGTGACCATCAGCTTTCGAACCCATAACAATGGGAAGATTAGAAGCGTTTGTCTCCATTTTCTTATCTTTTTCTCGTCTGCCCCCTCTCCCTCCCTAGTCCAGAAATCCCTACTCCGTCGCAACGCGTGAGTCCGAGCTCGTTATAAATAAAGGACTGAAACATATTAAGAATGTGAATAATAGTTTTGAGATGGAAGAACTAACTCATTAACATATTTTACTAGTCCAAAATAAAAAAAGCATTCTATAACACAGTTAAGGCTAATGCTAATCAAAGTTAAAAAACCGGGTTGGATTGTTAAAAACCAAACCGAAACAAAAATTGGGTTGGCTCAAAATGTTGGATCGAGGATCGGACCGAAATTTGTTTGGTCCTGTTTGGTAGATCAGGTTCAGTCGGTTCGACTTGTCTGTCTGGTCAAATGAAACATATTGTCAGGTTATGCAAAGACTGAAGTAGACCAGACCGATATTGAAATATGTTCGGTCAGGTTAGGTCGACCAGGTTCAGGGCAGTTTTTTGGTTTGGGTCATTCCATGGTTTCTTATGATAGCTCAGCCGTTTACACAAGCCCTTTACACAACTAAACCAAGGGCCCGTTTGGTACTAAGGTATGAGAGGGTAACAATGAAAAATATTTCAAATGAAATGTTTGGTAGATATAATTATATCATTATACTAACCATTGGGCTTTCCCCCCACATTTGCTATTTCCACACCTTATACATAATAACATTAGGCAGGGTTTCTAGCCCCAAATTGCTGCCCCCAGAAATTTTGCCTACAACTACAGTGCCCTGTGTGGGGGTGTACAGGATTAGCAATAGTGAATTGCTACCCCCACACCTCTTCTTCCACTCCCTCACACATACACACTCCTGAAGCTTCTCCCGTTTTCCACAAAACACACACATATCCACAATCATCCACATTTTCCACACATACACAATCATCCGCGTCTTCTACAAATCGTAAAACACATACAGAAACACACACAGATCCGCTAACATATCCACAGATGATCGAAGCACAGATTTTTCAGATGCTTTAATTTTTTTTCAGGTTGAATTAGGTCTTGCCATGGTTTATTTTGTTTATTTTATATTTTTTATAAGCTTTTATTTGTTTTCCTTTTCCATTTTTGCAGGCAGAATGATCGAGTCCAAACATGTTTTGAGCTTCGATGGTGTTGTTTTTGTTGCTGGTAATCGGAGACGGGGTTATGGAGGTTAATATCATTTCCCAGAATTTATTTTAATATAACTGATTTTCTTTATGAATTTATTCAGTGGTTTTCATTGTTGATTAAAGGTCGATTATAATTGATTTACTTTATAAAAATCTAATATAAAACACCTTAGTTTGAAACTCTTTTTTTTAATGTGGGTTTTGTTGTTTTATTAGGGGGTGTTTGGATTAGCTCATTTACCTGGCTTATGAGCTTATTTGCTTCAAGAGGGGATTAAAAATTCGAGGTAATTTTGTTTTTACGTTTCAATTTTTAATGTGTAAGAATTGGTTTGAATGTGTGAAAGGGTTTGGGTGAAAGATTTTTGTTGGTTTATCTGAGGTTTTGGGATGAACGATTGTTTTTTGTTGAAGAGTATGTTTTCAGCTTTAAGTAGTTATAAAAATTACATAGGAAGTTTTTGGCAAAACAATGTACTTAGCTATCACTTGAGTTTTTGTAAGCCCATAAGAGTTTAGACTAACAGGTATATATTTTTTGATTTCTTAGTGTAAATTTAATTGTGGTAATAGGCTTCATGGACAACATTTAGTCATATTAGCCCATGAAATAGCAAAATATATGGATTACAATGGAGATATAAATGAAAAAGGTGGTATTCAACAGAGCATATGGATCATGTAATGGGAAGGTAGTGACCAACTTAGAGATAATTTGTAAAAAGACGGGTCTTTCCCTTGAGAAGACAATCCTCATTATAGGCAGGTTGGGTAATGGGTCAACATATCAAGAGGTGGCAAAATAAGCGGGTTGGGTAATGGGTCAAATGTTTAGTACATTCAGGTCGACCCAATGAATTTTTGTCATAATCTTTTATAACAGTTAGTATTGTCAAATATGATTACAAATTTTATAAATAATACTCAAATTGTAATGAAGTTTTAGGTCTTATCATTAAATAAACACTTTGGGGCGACGTTTCACCCTTTTTACCAGTTTTCGTTTTAGCCAAATATTTTTAGTTTTACCAATTGGACCTGTTAGAGATTAAACATAACCCGAATCTACTCATTTCTATATAATGGGCTGAGATTGCCATCTCTGCTAATTATGTGCCTAAATACATGAAAAAGTGCAACCTTTTTTTATCCCATTAAACAACTTATATATCCTAGAATAACATAATTAAATCATGCTAATCAGATTTGGCGCATGAAATCTATTTGAGATCAATTTGCTGCATTAAATTTAATCAGCTTACGTCTATGACGTTTTCATTTGATTTGGTGCTTAAATTCTGATCAACTAATATGTTAAACAGGTAAAACCAGCAGTGGACGGTGCCGCGGTACCCATTTTGGATCAATAAATGAAAATTGAATTGCAGGGTCGAAAAAATTGACGTGAATAAAAATGGTTGCACTAGTATTGTATTTGGTGATATATTTAGCTATTTTGGGGTGCTGCAGCCGCACACTAAGATTAGGCATCTTTAAAGACTAATCTTTATGTATGCGGATCGTGAGTGGGTGGGCGCGTTTACTCATCACTTCTGCTAAAGGGAGGAAGTTTTATAGCTTGCAATACCATCCTCAGGTATACTATTTTTTATTTAGGTGAAAAGACTATATGATTATTAGTTAGGTATCGGTATTGAGGCTATGAAATATAAGTCGAAACAAATCAGCCCATACAGCCGAAAATAAGCAGAAACAAACGCAAACTGAATTTTTGGGTTTTGGGTGTTTAGTATCATTATATGAATGGTGTCAAATAAGTACACACTCAGACGCATCCACGTCCAGTCGCCAATGTGCAGGCAACACCCCTGTCCATATCTGATATGGTGTCGTTTCTATACTAACAGGTTTTACTGGGTTAACTGAATTATTTTGTAAAAGTTTTATTAAAATAGGATTCATCTTAATTTTCCGGTATAAACCAATGTACTTGCTTACTTATATGTATTGTTTCGGTTTCAGGCTAATACCAGATTATCGAGGGATTTAAAAAGACAGAAGCACATGTCGGTGAAGGGTTACTAAACTTCTTGACGTTGCAACACACATTTGAATCATTTACTAACAGATTTGGTTCAAAAGTGATATATGACGTTGTATTCTTTAAAATTTAATATTGGGCGACTTTTTACCTGTTTGACCCATTCGTCTTTGCTACTTTATCCTTTACTATTTAAGATGATTATGTATCTTATGATGCAGGGTCTCTCATTTGAACTTACACGAGGATGAGATTGCGAAACTTCCTTCTTTGGGTACTAAGGCTCACAGTAGAGAGAGTGGATATTTTAAAAGAGTCATTGTTTATTCGCAAGAAGTAAGTTATATTTATTTTTAAACCGTTATCCTGGAAATATTGAAGTATTAGCTTACTATATTAGACGTTTTCTTTCACCTGAACCGGAAAAAGTATGAAAAATCATGAAAATGGAGCTGCAATGGCCACTTTAAGAGATTAAAACTCCCATTGGCTATTTACGTTATGCATTTACATTTCATTTTATTTTTAATAAGACATATAAAGACTTGATTGCGGGTTTCAATGTTTGGAAGTTCGACATTATTATTTTCAAACTTTAAGATGGTTCTTCTTAACAAATCATTATCCATAAGCAGCACTTCTAATTTGATTGCTTTAGTTTATCTTTTTTCATAAAATTCATTTCAAAGAACAAGTCATGACACTTGATGCCAATTGAATAGTGTTGCTACAAAATACTACCTCCGTCCCAAATTTATTATCCACTATTGACATTTCTAGTCTTTATTCTTCAACTTTGACCTTAAATATTTTTGTGGGTGTTATATAATATTTGATGCAAAATATATAAATAGATTGGGTTTTAAGTGTACTTTTTAATGGTATAATTTTTCATCAAGTATTATATAACAAAAAAATATATATTTATGGTCAAAGTTGAACTAATTTGACTTTGAAAATTGAAAGTGGACAATAAATTTGGGATGGAGGGAGTAGTTTTTTTTTTTTTTTTTTTTTTTTTTTTTTTTTTTTTTTGGATGTGAATTGTGAGTATCTGCGTCATAAACTGTCCACAGTGTTAATGAGTCGCCCTGTACCTGAAACTTATTTGTGAAAATCACGAGTGGCAATTTTGATGCTTTACTAATGAATGATTTCATTTGGGTTGTGTAGTATTTCTAAGAATTGTTGTTTCACGATTGCGCATAGAATGTTAGTTCTTAGGCCTTACTGTCAGTAACCACCGTACTGTTTAATTATCCATATCATACATTGAAAACAACCTGCCTTTTATTTTTCTAAAATAATATTTGCTTTTGTTTTTTGGGTTTTAAACATTGTTGGCCGACTCTGCGTCTGAGTTTGACTAAATGACTGATGTTTATTGCTATGTGAATGTTTGTACCATATATGGGCTTGAAGATTAGATAGGTCTAATGCAACAATCATAGTTAGAGCATCTACAATGCATCAAGTCTTTAAAGACTTGATGCATTTAATGCATAACTTTTTTATTGTGATTGTAATTAATGCATTTAATGCTAACTCATTTAATAAGCAATAGCTTTTTGCAAAAGCTTGGAGTAGGCCAAGTCTTTCTTAAAAAGCTTTTATAAAACCTTATTCTACAATGCAAAAAAGCTTTTGCAAAAGCTTTATAGAATAGTAAAAAGCTTTTGATAGTTTGCCCATTGTAGATGCTCTTAGATACTGTCATAGGTGGTCTCATTTAACAATCGTCGGTAGATACAATCATAGGTGGTAAATCATCATATATAGTCTTGAATCATGAACACAAAGTTACATTAACAAGTGTCGTAGGTAGGGGTGTCCATGGTACTAGAACCGTCCCGAACCGGAATCGTCCCGAAAGAACCGAGAACCGAAAATATGGAAAAAGTGGAACCAAGAACCGTCCCAAGTTCTTCGGTACGGTTCCAGTACAGGAATTTCGGGTAATTCCCACAAGAACCTAAGTGTTTAAATAATTTATTTCTTTCCTCGTCGATCATTTATAAAGACAAGCTAATAATGCTATAAAAATACAAATACACACGGTATTTAACTAATGTACATGATTAAATGTTGTATACTTAAACAACAACATATATACTTGATTTAGTTATTTAGTATACTTGATTAAATTTGGCGCATTATATTGAATCGAAAAGCATGAAGTACACCAAGACCAACTGACCAACATTTTTATAAAATATAACATGCATTCATACTTCCAACCCATTATACTCGTTAACTGCACATTCGTCATTCGTCACATATTGCATTATATAATTCACTTGATTTTTCTATTACTATAGGTAAGTATCAAATTTAAAATACTTTCATGTTGATAAATGATGATAATGATGATCTTTGAATGGATTAAAAGTTTGGGTTTTAATTTTATTATGTGTTTTTAATTTTTAGATTTTTTATGTTACAGTTTAATAATGAGTAGTTTTTTTGTTTTTTTTTTTTTTTTGTTTTTTTTTTTTTTTTAATCTCTTATTTATTATTTTTTTCTTGTTAAAATGCTATACACATTACACAATGTCTCAAATAAACCATATAAAATTTCATATTTTTAAAGTAGTCGGTTCTTTCGGGAAAGTACCGGAACCGGACGGTTCCGACCCGAACCGTCCCGAGAACCTAAAATTTGGAATTTTAGGAACCAAGAACCGTACCATGGTTCTAATATACGGTTCAGTTCCGGTACGGTTCCTCGGTTCTTTTGGACACCCCTAGCCGTAGGCGGTGCCTGTTAGAGCTTATGTTTGGGCTTACGAGCTTATTTGGTTCAGTTTATATAGCATAAGGCAATAGTTTCCAGCTTACAGGTTACATGATGCAAGATCGACGGATTGGGTAATGGGTCATTTTGGTACATCTCCAAAATCCTAATGGGTTGGATTGACTAAAAAGTCAAAACACTTTTTGTCTTAATTTAAAAAGGTATGCTTGAAAGACAATCTAACTAGAAAAAGATTTTTTTAAAAATGTAATATAATGAAACTGCTTTTGCAGGCGCGAGAAATGATAAAGAAGAGAACACACATATCTGCACACTAATTGCTGGAACAATGTAAATTTTATCTTACATTATAAGGGTGTTTAGGATTTCTTATTCAGGTGCTTCTGTGCCTATTTTTATGCAAATAAGAAGCAATAATTAACACTTTACGTGTTTATATAAAACTACTCATTCGATTGATTGCATTCACATTTCACAAACATTATTCGTGCAACTTATAATGGTTTCTTGGTTCTTTGTGTAGGCTTTGTGGCAGATCCTTTGGCTAAATCCTGTTGCGCCAATGAAGTTTACTACAAACACTTTTTCCTTGAAGAAGCATCGCGTAGAATTTATTCTGTATAAGGTCAACGTTGTAGCTTCAGACCACCTTTCCGGTCTTTCACAAGTATTAGATTGCATCGTATATTGTAGTTTGACCACAATTGTGAAATACTGTAAATTAAATTTGGTAGGCAAACTGTTGGTTTGAAAAATTGTTTTTAGTTTTTGGAAATTTAATCAAGCTATTTTTTTTCAGATTGAGGATTGGTCAATATCAGGCTTCATTTAGGTTTATACTATATATGATACTTTCAATCCTAAGAGACGTAAGTGATATCATAATGTCCACTATGTTTTGTAAGCTAATCTCTTAAATGAAGTTTTTGTTATCTAAATAGTCCTCTTGCATTTGCAGGTGGTGAGATTTCACTAGGAGCAGGAGCATTATTGGGACGAGATTTTTTGGCAAAATATTGGAACTTCTCAAATATTGGATTCTTATTTTAATGCCTTTGTGTAAGCTGAAAGTTCAGTTTATTATGCTTCAGTTTGTATTGAATCAGTAGTGACTAAGGATTCTGTTGTGTACTGAATTGCTGGGTGATACCAAGTTTGGTGGATGTCAAGTTTTTTTGGTTCATTTCAAGCCTTGATTTAATATTTGCAGAGTTCGTTGGACCTACTCTAATTACTTGATACCCTTCAACTTTTGTGTATCGACGTATCTTAGAGATGTCGATTTCTCTAACATATTTCATTTCAAGCCATTAGTTATACACCATCTTACTTGGGTTTACTGGATACAAAGCAACACAAAAGAAAATTTGATTCTCCCGAAACAAATTAGCCTCACTAAACCCTAACACTCTAAAGCAATACGGTAACCTCGAACCTCTTTTTTCACCTAACTTTCGTATACAAACACCCCGCGGCAACGCGCGGGCTTAAAACCTCGTTTCTTCCTGAAACAAGGGGTAGAATGATAGATGCATTCTATGGTGCCTTGCTAGGTTTTGACCTTTGCATCGGTTATTCTCATTTAGATATTTGTGCATTGCAATCTCAACCCTACATCATTTCGATGTTTCATTTATTTACTTATCTTTGTTGACTTTTTAGTAATAAAAATATTATAAAATATTTTCAATTCAACTATTATTTAAATATATTTAAATTTAAATCCAAATCTAAATCCTAATCCTAATCCTAATCCTATTCCAAATTCAAATCTTAAACCAATTTACAAACCAAACACCCCCAAATCAACACAAAGTACACCCTTTCAAACACAAAGTACAACCAAACGAAAAACTCCAAGTACCTTCCTGATCCAACACAACTCAAACTCATCGTATGTACTTACTTTTTATACTTTTTCCCCTAAATTTCATCGACATAAAGCTCCCCATCTTTCTAAATTAGGGTTCTTTTCACCAAAAACAAATCTCAATATAATCATATATCCATCCAATCAAAGGTATGCAATTCACTTTTAAATAAAATCTTATTAGTTTTTAATCTATTGTGAGTCTGTGATCATAATCTGATCTGGGTATAAGTTAAATTGTGTTATTATTGTACTCGCTTAGTGGGCTATAGTTATGGATATCGGACATAATGTTAAATTGAAAGATAATGGTAATTATGATAGTGAGAATAGTGTAGGGTTAGAGCTAAGGTCACCACCTGCGAATAAAGGGCGCGGGTTGAAAAAATGGCGTAGGATACGTAGAGAGTCTGGAAAGGATATGAGTAGCGGTTTTGATAGTAATAAGAAAAGAGGTATGCCTGGTTTGGTGAAACAAAGGAGTGAAGGGTCTAGCTCATCAACTAATGCTGTTTCGAATCTTGTTGGGATACCTAGGGGACTTGAGTACTCGTCTAGGGCGGATTCTGAGAATAGTAGGTCTTCGACGGCAGCTAGTGTTCCAAGGCCGAATTATGAGTTGAATGCAGCGAGGAGTTTGAATGGGGGGAACTCGGGTAGTGTGGTGCAAAATGATCAACGGCAGAAGAGTCCGAGTGTGAGTAAGAAAGCTAGAGGTGGGAGGATTAAGAAAGAGAATTCGATGTCGAGTATGGAATCTGATTCCAGAAGCTCGAATTTTGTGTTTGCTCAGGGTGTGAATTCTGGGAGAAGTAATGGTAGACGAAGTGGGAGGTCGGGAATTTATGTGGAGGTTGATAGTGATGATGCGCAGAATGGCGAGGGACGTTTAAGTGAGGAAGGGTTTGTTGCGTTTAGTAAAAATGAAGCTGATTCCGGAGATATATCGCTTGATGAAAAGATTGATAATGATCATGTGAGTTCAGGGGATCGAAATGGTTTGGTTGATTCTATTGTACCGTTGCATTTGGCTCAAGAAGCGCTTGAGAGAGGTAATGTTTCGTCCTGTATATTTATACTTGGTAGCCTATATATTCCATATAACGATTTTTGCAATCATCCATTTACATTACGGTTTAGAAGTTTATCTTTCTAATAACATAATTTCAAGCACAATTTTGGAAATTCGTGTCTTCATTATCTTAGTTTTTCTGCTTGATATGATGCATAGTGCTAACAACCCAAACGTTCCATCTTTCTATTTATGCTACAAGTATGAATACAACTGTGAACTGTAAACTTGAGTACATTTAGTTACTTCACTTTGACTTCAATTGTATTACATTACAGTTAGTAATAAACTTGAATGGCATATAGCCATATACTATTACAATTATTAATGAACAATGATAACCCACCGAGAGCTTGCTGATACAAACAATTTTAGATCTTTTTGCCGTTGTATTCGTACTGAATATTGATTTGTATTTTGTAGTAGTGCAAAATTCCGGCCTTTTAAAATGAATGGGTTGATGTTGATTTGTGTTGTGCTTTATATCAAACTGGTCAAATATGGGGAAAATACTGAAACTCCCCCAAGTGTATCGTCAACGCTTGCTTACCGATATTCTTTTGTTTAATGATGAAGATAAGATTGTGTTTGTAATGATAGTTAGGTAACCAACACATTCATCATATTTGGAAGCTTTAAAATAGTGGATAACATAGTGCAAGTGGATCGCGTAGTGTTAACGGGTGAACCTAACTCGACTTTGTCCATTGCAGCCATATTAAAAATGGCCTGTTATAACCGGTGTTGACATGTTACCCAACCTGTCGACATTAACAATCTAAGTCTTTCAAGTTGATTATTTCCACCTGTAAAAAGAAGAAATTCAAGTTAGTCATGCTAAAGATATTTGATGAATCTCATTATCCTCGTAGTACTTTTTCCTTCTAACTAGGGAGATGATGATATATGTTCCCTTATCCCTTATGTTTTTTTATCACCTCCCTTATAGTAAACATGTGTTATCACTTTATCGCTAAGAGTAATAAAACATATAACATTACTACTTTGGACTGAATCTGAATGTCGATGTTTAAATATTTTAAATAAATCGAAGATAAATTATGAACTTTATAATCTAATTATTTAATTATGTTGTATTAATTATGGTAATTGCTTAGCAGAAGTCCAGAAATTGAGGGATGTCGGTTTAGAAGATACTTTGTTTTATGATGGCTTGGTTCAACCATCAGGATCAAGCTTTTCAGATGAAGAGTCCCAATCGAGTAAAAGCGCTCAAACGCGGAACGAGGTTCATATGCAACTCAAGCTTGAGGAGGCTCTTGATATGCTCAAACGTAAGGATATAAAAATCTCTGAACTTGAATCCACCTTGAGTTTGTTAGACAAAAAGACCGAGCATGAGGAATTCTTGACAAAAAGAATTGCAGCTGAACTGGAATATCTAGTAATAGCAAAAACAATTGAAAACATGAAGGCGGATCACATAGATCAAAGCTATCGTACGGTACAACAAAAGAATGTAGCACAAACATCACTGGTACACGTGCAGCTTGAAGATGCAACGAAATTGAAAAATAAGGTACGAAGATATGTTTCTTGTTTTTTCATCCAGTCTGTTTTGCTTCTTGTAGTTTTGTATTTGTTTGTTTTGAAGTTTAGTTCCCAAAACAAGGTAGTAATACCTACATAATTTTATCAATAAACAGCTCTTGTATCATTAATCAACTTCCACTTGCTTAGATATTTTTGGTATATCATAGATCAGTTGCTGATCTTCTTTTGTAATATGACTTTTTAGCTGGAATTTGTGCAACAAATATTTTTATGTTAAGTTGTGTTTAAGGACCTTGTTACACGACTTACAATTAAACAATGTGATTGTATCCACTCTTTTATTGAAATAAAAGACATTAGTAAAAATGTTTAAATTTGTTTATTAGTTACTAGAGTAGTACATATTAAAGATGTTAAGCAGAGTCACATTCAAAGGCATCGCCGTTAACAATGACCCTATGCAAGATTTTGTGTTGGAACATGGAAATTGGTTCCATTCTCTCTTTCGATTCAACCTTAACGCCATGTCACCGCCTTTCCTTTTCTACCCCTTCCTTCAAACCTTGGTAATACGTCATCCCTCTCTCCCCGTCTTTCCTCCAGTTTTCTTAATAAAAAACACACAATATGGGAAAGGGAGGTCTCAGGGAAACCTTCCCATGCATAAAGCACAATATGGGAAAGGGAGGGGTTGGACTGGTGTTCCTTGTGCAGAGAACCGGAGACAATCAGTGAGCAGGCTTCCGTACCCCGTCGTATATTCACGCAGCGGGTGATAAGGCTGCAATCGAGCAACTCAGTTTTGAGCTGTAGATGACATATTAGAGTCAAACTTTTATCTAATTGGAGCCCCAACTGCCCAAATAAGCTCGGAACATATAAATAGATCTATGTAGATGACATATTAGATTTTACATGAAAGATACATTATATATAAAAGGATTTTGCACCGGATTTGGACAACTAGCATAACGGGTAATAATATTTCAATAAGTTTGTTTTCGAACTACTTGGCTCGGATCAATTCACTCTTTCTTTATCGCAAGCAAATTGCCAAAACAGACCCATCATTGATTTGATATATTGATAAGGTGAATACCCGGTCTATTCAATGCCAGGCGGGGCCTCAAAAAAATCTCTTTTCGTCCTATGAACTTTAAGGTGTATGATTTTCCTTCCTTTTGCCGCATTTTGCTCAAAGGGTTGAAGGGAGATAGTGCATCAAGCTGTTCGCAAGTGCCAACTTGATCCTCTTCCCCAGGGATCCCCAATAAGGGAAGTTAAATATTGTGGCAATTAGTAAATTCATGATTTTGTAATGTTTAAGGCTTTTCTATAAAATTATATTAAATTTTTAATATTTATATAGTTATACTACGTGTGCACATTTTTTCATTATGTGTTACTAGTAATATTAATTAATATTATGTATAAATTTTTGTTGCACAAAGGATTTTTGTTTAACGAAGATGATGTTTAGGTTGAACTTGTTTAAATACAACTATTTATATTATATTCTAGATATTATGTGTTTTTAGTAACACATCATGACCTTGGAAAAATACGTGTTGTTGTTATATGTAGAATACCGTCTATTCATTTCATCTCACAGTTTCGTGTAAGGTCATGCATTCATTTTGATATTTATATTTTATTAATAATAATTTAAGCCGATTTTTAATCCCGTGCGCGGGTTAAACTTATAAAGCAGAATAGAATGAGTTGTTATTGAATGCGGGTAGTTGAAAAAGAAATATTTTTTTGGACCTCCTTACTTTATCTTGTAAAGATGAACAACATTTCGTTCGTGTATTCATTTATAACGTGTATTCATTTATAGTCTCGTGTAATTTATATATAATAATAATAATATTTATAAATACTTAACATATTGTTGTTTTTTTTAATAAGTTATAAAGTATAAGAGGTAATTATTACATATAAAAAGTGGTAAGTATACTTTATTTAAAATTTAACATCAAAAGTTTTAGTAATTACCTTTCATTTTTAAATTATTTTTTAACAAAATTGACACATGTTTTTTTAGCACATTTTATAAATTAAATGAAGAATTTAATAGTTCAAACTAAATTGAGGGATCAATTTTGAGTTTTATTGGGTCAATCACATTACTTAAACTGTCACGTGTCAAAATAGGTTTTTTTTTTTTTTTTTTTTTTTTTTTTTTTTTTTCAATAAGATTGTTTGGTAAAGTTAATTTAAAATAATGTAATTCTTTTATTATATAAACCATTTGAAAGCAGTTTGATTTCATAAAATAAAGTTTATATATTAACCAAAGTTTCTCCAGCCAAGCTAGACTGACGGGTTCAATTCTTCCTCCAGTGGGGCCCACCTCAAGTATACATCTCCAAAGCACGTCAACCTATTGAGCCTATCTCGAAAATAGCTTAAGCTTACCAATGTAGTCGTTGGGAATAAGTAACCAATGTTTGGGTTATTGACATGCTTAACACAATTTAAAGGTCGTAAAACTGCTTGACCTATATATACTACAAACTATCATTATCAATCTCATGCAACACGAATATCTTCTTATTTATGAACCAATACACAACTGTGCTAGGTTCCACCCGCTAGATCTGGCTAAATGATACACATGACTAATTTGTATGACATCCCTCATGCACAATTCAGATATGCAAAAGAGTTACTTATCATCCAACATAAATACAAAACCAATGATAACATTAGAATGTAATGTTTAAAAAGAGAAAAGAAACCATTTAGCTAAAAGCTTATAGTAAATGAAAACACTAAAAAGATAGAACTTATGCTAGATCTTCACAAATCACATATGATTTGAAAATAGTAAATCACATGTGATTTTTTCAGACGTAAATTTTAACACTTACAAAAAAATGTCGAAAAAATAGTTCCTCGAAAGTATATAAAGTGCCCCTTTATAGATAGATGATTTAATTCTCGTCATGATTGTATGATTCTTTTCGCGTAACGATGTAACGATTAACGATCTACGAGATATTTAATTTAAAACAAAAAAAGATGATTTTTTTTTTTTTTTTTTTTATGATCAAAAAATGGATAACCAAGATTGTTTTATTTGATCTATAAAAAGTAATTGGATCTACATTTAACTTTTCTTTACGATACATAAAGCATTGTTACGTGTATTATAATTTCCACGTGAGGCATTAGGAGCATTAGAAGACTAAAGTGATGCATTACATATCTTTATTAATATTACGATACACCTGAGGTTCAAAAGAATTTTGATTGGCACGATTATCACAGTTATCGCGACTGTGAGTAGAAGTAGTTTTGGCTAGAAGAACGGTTGGGGCAAAAGATGTGGTGTCATGGGTGGAACTTCGTGGTTTGGACTTTAAGCGTCTCGATGGTCACCGTGGACCGAATTGTATCAACAGCGGGGAAAGGATCTCGGTGAGAAATTATACCCGCGACTTGAGTAGACTTATCACTTAGACCTATAATGACATAAGTGACAATATCATCACTACTAATAGGAGAGCCTAGATTGGTCAAGATTAAAGTGATGGAGATATTCATCCACACCAAGATCACCTAGTTGCAAGACCCGTAATTCACCCTTCAAAGCAATTATTTTTATACGTTTATTATCCATAAATTTTTTTGTTGTGATCCCAAGCATCTTTTGTGGTTTTAGGGTTAGCTTTTACAAGCCTATCTTGGTAGTCGGTAGATGCACCTTAATGTGATGTAAGATCTCAAAACCAGTCTACTTTCAGGGGAACGATAGCAACATCGTTGGTAGATGCACCTTTAATGTGATCTAAGACCTTAAAACCATCCCAATGGTTTTTGAAGAAGTAACTTCTTGATGAGAAGTTGAGTTTGTACACGTCAAGTTTGACAGAATGTGAAATCTGGTAGAACGCCTAGAAATTTATCTCAGGGTGAAGGAGTAGACATTGGAGGTGGCACTATGTATGTTATAAACACGAGGGCCTTTTAGACTTACATTTGATGAAGAGGTTTTATAGGAAATTTACAATGTATTAGATTACTTAAGCTTTGCTTGATTGCTTACAATGCATGTTCATAACACTTAGTTATACTAGTCTACGAAAGATTATAAAACTGAGATACTTCCATGGACATTGTTACATGATCTATATAATTCCTATTACATTATCATCTTTATCTAGATGTCTAATTCTAGATAATTTTAAGTAGATAATTTCTAGTACTGTTCTAGATATTTCACAAATATATTTTTTATGATCATTCTACAACATTCTAGAAGATCCTTGCTTAGGCTTTTATGTATAGTCTAATCTTTATTTGACTAAATCAAGTTTACGATCCAACACTGTAACACACCTAAATCAGCGCAACGGAAAGGTAACTGGGGGTGCGACGTCATGGGATAAGATCACAAAATATAAAGAAGACCTTCATGAATCGTTCTTAAAAGAAACATTTGATTTAGTTAAAACAAGTTTACAACATTAATAAGTCATAACCGTACATGGTCCCAAATGAAAATAGTTTTTAGTACAAATCATAAAATAAATGTGTAAAAAACACTTCTTAGAAATGCATGAGACTCGATGTCATGCCTCACAGTGCTACCAAACAGAATAATCAACAACCTGAGAAATACATACTTAAAAGTCAGCATAAGGCTGGTGAGTTCATAGGTTTAAGTAAATACAGTAAAGTAGACCAAAAGGTTTCAAGCGTATGAAGATTATAACACATATAATATCATACAAAAAGTAGTATTCATTAGCACTAAGTTCATGACACCAAAGCTATGACAGTGGGGCATGCAAGTTAAGCTTACCAATGTAGTCGTTGGGAATAAGTAACCAATGTATGGGTCATTGACATGCTTAACGCAATTTAAAGGTCGTAAAACTACTTGACCTATATATACTACAAACTATCATTATCAATGTCATGTAACACCAATCTATACTACTTACAATGGAAGAAAGACTCTCTCTCCAAAAAATTCAGATGTACAAAAAATAATGCATGGTTTACAACACTTTAAAGCAATCAATTTTCATAATTACAACAACCAAAAACATTGTGTATAACAAAAACTAGCATGAATCGAAATTCATACCACTTTCCTTAGAATTCTACATTAATAGCATTAAAAACACCCCTACACCCAATATTACAATAATTTAAACACAATATACAACCCTCATTTTACGTTAATAGCATTAAAAACACCCCTACACCCACTATTACAATCATTTAAACACAATATACACCTCTCATTCTACATTAATAGCATTAAAAACATCCCTACACCCGATATTACAATAATTTAAACACAATGTACAACCCTCAGTCTGCATTCATATCATTAAAAACACCCCAACATCCAATATTACAATTATTTAAACATAATGTGCAACCCTCTATCTTAATCTAGACACGAACCTGTGACCAAGACTCGACTCGATACACAAGGCTGTGAGCTCAAGCTCATGGCATCCATTGTTTTCGCGACTCAATAACAACGACAATAACAAAAAGATAGAAAATGATACCAGACAATTATTTAGCTTCATATTTATTAGTTTTAATCTTTATTTAAAAAAAAAAAAAAAAAAAAAAAAAAAAGCTCTTGAAAATTCATGTAATTATCCCCCACTGTCGCTAGAATGAAAAAAAGGGTGGTGGGTTTTCCTACCTTCGACCGCCGGTATCAACAAAACGAGAGAGAGATGGCTTTGGTGATGAACTCGAGTTGTGGTGGTGTTAATCGTGGTTTTAGGAGGTGTTTCTTGGCGCGTGATGTACGTCAAAATGATGGGGAGCGGTGGTGGTTAGTTTAAGTGGTCGGCGGTGGTGTTTGTTTGGCCGGAAAAATGATTGGAGAAGAAGAAGAAATAGGGTGTGGCTGGTTTGAGAGAGAATCTCGCGCCAATCATGCGCCAATCATGTACTAAAAACGTAGTATAGTTATACTACGTGTGCACATTTTTTCATTATGTGTTACTAGTAATATTAATTAATATTATGACATAGTATCTGCTTGGATCCGCTGGTAGAATCTCGCGCCAATCATGATCAGGGTGACCTTTCATATGAAAATACAGATCCTTCATAGATGCGAAACACTTTCTACACATACATCACTCCGGGTTACCAGCATCATCCTCACACCGCAAATAGAATGGAACTTTTTTCCCCATCAAGTTTTTCAATCTACAATATATGAATTAGTATAAAGCTTTAGTTAATTAAACAGTTTTTGTCTATGATGAACGTGTTAAATACTTAAATCAAAGGCAACATACCACAGTGGCACAGTCAAAACAAGTATAGATTGTTTTGTCTCTAAAAGTTGGTATATATATTGTGTTTAGGCAATCATAAACCTAAATGTTTTTGCACAAATTGGGCCTCAATCCAATAAACGTTTGCCACGTATAAATTGTGTCTTTGACCATTTTCAAAAATATTTTTATTACCTTAAAAGTAGAAGAGAAAAAAGCTACAGTTGACTTCGATAAGAACAAACATAATAAACCACCTGATTAATAAAGAGGTTCACGACTTCACGTATTAACTATTTCAATAATAAATTTTAATATAAGAGCATCTCCTATGGTAAACCTTTTAAAAAAGTTTATATAATTTTCATGTCATATGCTCTTAAATTTCCGATTTTATAAACCTATTATCAATATGCTTAAACTTGTTAAAACTTTATAATTTAATGAGGTATTAAATGAAATACATGTATTTAGTTGCAATGAAAATGTCTATAAACTTAGACCTATTTCATTTCATGTCATCATAAACCTCACCTCACTATTGAGACTCAATTTATAAACCTCTTCAAACTTTATAAACCTTTTCATGAACCTCTTATAGTGGATGCCCTAATATTTGATATACCGATTTTCACACTCAATTTATTAGTAGGATAAAATTTAGTTAATACAGGTAACTAAATAATATTAATTTTGTACATACTGGATTATTTAAGGGAGTAAAACCACGGGATAAGGTTAAAATGAGTTAAATATGTTAAGTTCCACAACATGTAACATATCAAACTTTTATTTGCTGTCATCAGCTTTATATGATAATTGTTGACATATAGTTACTAGCATTTTGATTTTCTCATACTTATCTTTATTGTTATCTAAAAAATATTAAGTTTAATTTTAATTTTGATGATATAATTAATGGTGATGTGTTGTTTTCTATGCTATGGGCATGTTTGGAGGAAAGCTTTTGAGAGCTTATAAAAGCTTGAATTGAAAATAAGCTAGTTTATTGTATAAGCTTCATTTTGTACCAGAATAATTAATAGCTTTTAAAATCAACAAGCTCTCATTTCAAAAGATTTTTGAAGTAGTTATTGAAAGAAGTGAAAGAAGCTTGAGCTTTTAAAATTGTTAATTACATCATCCCCGCCCACCACCACCACCATCGCCATCACTAACCCCGCGGTCCCCACCCACTACCACCAACCACCAATCACCGCCATCACCACCACCACTGACCACCACTGTCACCACCACCCACTACTATCACATCATTCCCACTGCAATGATGACATGATTGGGGTTTAAGGTAACGATGGTGGTAGGTGGGTATTGTTGTTCCCTAATAAAGTGATTATAACTTATATTAGACCAAGTTAAATCACTCTTCATGCAAATATGATGATAATTTAAAAGATTGAAAGTACTAAAACACTTAACAGTGTAAGCAATAAATAAAAAACAAAGTTTTTGATGTTTAAATTTTTATTAGATATGAATCAAAGAATTTACTATGATTGTTTGCAGAATAACAATAAAAGTTGAATGACAAAGTGTAAAGTCATCTCCTCATTTTCTTAAACATAAACCAATGTTATATGTTTAAGTAAGAACTATGCTAAACTGCTAACCACTGAGGTTGTTCAAGGACTTAGTTCTAGGAGGAGCAAATGCTCTCGTAAATGCTAATACATTAATTGTACGAGATGAACATTTACTCCTTTACAACATTCCTTTATATAGGCAAACTCGAAGTGGATACCCGCGAGTTTAAAGCGACGTATCAAACATCTAACTAGGAAGGTACACATGTATCTTACTGCATTAAATGTTTATATTTTTGGAACAAGCCTAACCTTGCTTTAGGGTATAGTGCTGACAATTGTTCACCATTTTTATATCGACTCTTGTACTCTGTTGACTTAAATAAGTAGCTTTCACTTATCAATTCAACCAAGTTCTCGCCTATTTGTTTCAGGAACTTAGATACTTTTTCTAAGTATATAAGTTTAGAATGTCATTGTAGTTTGAGGAGATCAAGGGGAGTTAGTGAGTTATTATCATTACTCACTGACTCCATTATCTTCTTCTTGGTTTAGAGACTTCACTTGCCGAGTTCTGCCTCAGGAAGTGGTGAGACTTTCTTTAGTCTCTGAAGAACTCTGAAGATTACCCCCTGAATCTTCTACATTCACGGTCTTCATTTACACTTAGGTTGTTTTCAATTCAAATATTAGTTGAGGATTATTGGGCATTGAATTAGCCTAACAATCTCCCCCCGTTTGGATATAAATATAATTGAAGTGTTTATCAGTGTAAGTGAGCAAAACAACGTCTTCTTACTAACTGAATTAATAAAAGTTAAAGACTGAAAATGACACAATGAAACAAAGAATCATTATTTTTTAGGGATTATAGATTACTTATACAAAATAATAATAATAATAATAATAATAATAATAAGAGGAAAATTTGTGACGGTCATTATACTGCTGCGGTCAGAGTTCTTTCGTCCTCTGGTATTGCACCTTACGATGTTTCTACTCTTGAGGACTTAAAAGCTAAGCACCCTTTCCAGTCTGCTCCTCTTTTGCCTGATATACCTATTGATCATCATCAGCTTACTACATCTACTGCTACGGTTCTTAACATGATTAAGAGTTTCCCTCGTGGTACTTCTTGTGGGCGAGATGGTTTGCGCGCTCAACACCTTTTTGATTGTTTAAATGGTGCGGCTGTGGCTATTTCTGATGAATTGATCGCATCTATCACTCAAGTGGTGAACCTTTTCCTTGCTGGTAAATGCCCGAGGGTGTTGGGCGAGTACATTGCTAGTGCTCCTCTCACACCCTTAGTCAAACCAGGTGGGGGTATCCGTCCTATTGCTGTTGGGACTGTTTGGAGGCGGTTAGTTTCCAAGGTTTGTGCATCCATGATTGGCCATTCTTCAGACGGTTATTTAGATGACTTACAATTTGGTGTTGGGGTATCGGGAGGAGGGGAGGCTATTCTTCATGCAGTGAATCGTTTGGTTGAGGATCGTGGGGGTGATGTTGGTCTTTCTATGTTGTTGGTTGATTTTAAAAACGCTTTCAACATGGTGGATCGGGCTGTTATGTTGCGTGAGGTTCGGCTACATTTTCCGGCTATTTCACATTGGGTGGAATTCTGTTACTCTAGCCCCGCCAGATTATATTATGGTGAGCATACTCTTTGGTCTCATCAAGGTGTGCAACAGGGTGATCCGCTTGGGCCTCTTCTCTTTGCATTAGTGTTACATCCCTTGGCATGTAAGATTAGAGACTCTTTTAACCTTTCTTTTCAAGCATGGTATCTGGATGATGGTACTATTATTGGAGATACTTTGGTTGTGGGTAAGGTTTTAGAGTTGATTATGGTGGATGGACCTAGTCGTGGCTTACACCTCAACGTTGATAAAACTGAGGTGTTTTGGCCAAAGGAAGACCCTAGGAGCAGAGATGCGGGTGTGTTCCCCCCCAATATTTCTCGCCCCGTACATGGTGTTAAATTATTGGGTGGGCCTGTTAGTGTTGATTTTGAGTTTGGTAGTAGGCTGGTTTTGAAAAGGGTAGCTAAAACCATTGATCTTATGGATGCTGTTGCTAAACTTAACGACCCTCAATGTGAGTTGTTGCTGCTCCGTGCATGTGCAGGTATTTCCAAGTTGTATTTTTCTATGCGCACATGTTCCCCTAGGGTCTTTGAGTGTGCTCAGGTTTCTTTCGATGCGGCACTTCGTTCTTCATTGGAACGTATTGTCACGGCCTCTGGGCCTGGTTTTGGTGATTGGCAGTGGAGACTTGCCACCCTTCCCTTTGCCTTTGGGGGGCTTGGTGTTTATTCTGCAGGAGATGTCTTGAAATATGCTTTTCTTGCGTCTAGACTTCAATCTGCTAGTTTACAGACTAAGCTCCTCCATAGTTCTGGTATTGTAACTGCTGGTCCCTCCTTTGATGATGCTTTATGTACTTTTAATATGGATATGGATATTGACCTTTTGAGTAACCTAAGCGAGGTCGCTGCCCCCAAACTCATGAAGAAATTGGCAGATATATATTTCGTTCGGGTTACCCAAACTGTTGAATCTACATTCCATCTTTCTCCTCGACAGATGGCATTATGGAGCTCTCTAAAGGAGGATCATACTTCAGATTGGCTCAGGGTGGTTCCTATATCTGGTTTGGGTCAAACAATGAATGCCCGGACATACCGTTGTGTGCTGTGTTATCGGCTGGGTGTTCCTCTTTTCACTGTTCAGGTACCGTGTTCAGCTTGTTCTCGTGTTTTTACTAGAGATATTTATGGGGATCACGCGGTTTCTTGTGCGGGTATTGTTGGCATTAAACATCGGCATAATATTGTGCGTGACGTTCTTGTTGATATATGCTCTCGGTCCGGAATTTCAGCTCGTAAGGAGGTGGATATTGGGCTTTATGGTGATAGGGATAGATCCTTGCGCCCAGCTGATATATTACTTTACTCTTGGGATGGTGGGCTTGATGTTTGTGTTGATCTTACGGGGTCGTCGCCTTTGACGCAATCTGGTATGATTGATTTTAGGCCAGGTCGTGCGGTTATTGATGCTGCTCAACGTAAACGTATCAAGTATGAGGCCAAATGTGTGGATATCGGATATGGGTTCCTCCCCTTCTCTTTCTCCTCTTTTGGAGAACTTGAGAAAGATGCGGTAACTCTTCTAAAACGTATTCGACGTTTTTCTACGACTCAAGACATTGGAGCGCGGGCTGCCGTTCATATTTTTAATAGGATTGGTTTCGCTATTGCTAGAGGTGTGGGAGCCCAGTTGATTTCTCGGCTCCCCACCAATTTCTTGTAAAATCCTATTTATTGTTAATAAAAGTGATGGTTTATAATAATAAAAAAAAATAAATAAATAAAAAATAATAATAATAATAATAATAATAATAATAATAATAATAATAATAATAATAATAATAATAATAAATACAAGGGTTTTGTTTTAGTTTTGTTCTTCAGTGATCCACAACATTTCCAGCTTCACCTTCTTTGTCAGAAGGACATCCTTATCATCTCTCTCTTTCAACTTTTCATTCAATATCTTTACAAACCTGATAGCTTCAATATCTTTACAAACTTGATAGCTTTAGTGGATTTGTCAGTTAAGGTTGCAACCTTGTAGCAGAAAGGAGTTGGGGTGTCCACAATAGGCAACTCAGAGATTCGCCGGAAGCCTTGTTCACCAAAAGCATTAGTAAAGAAAATGTTGTGCTCAACGGTTTCAAGTACTTGACCTTTTCTGAATGGGACTCCCTGGGGTGGGATCCTGTTGCAGTGAATGCTAGGGACAAACGTTTTAGGCTCAGATTCTATGGCTCTCTTTCTTTTCTTCTGAGTATATACCAGACTCATACTAGACCCGACATTTCTTAGTCACTTCATTGTTTAGCCTTAATATATGCATACTCCTTTAAAGTGACATTTATCTTGTACTCTAATTGTTCTGGGATACTTAAAAGGTGCTCCAAGTAAGGTGTAAGGTATGTTCATAGTGATTGTGATAACTCTGTTGAAGGATATAGTGATGCAGATTGGGCTAAATATTTAAAGACCAACATGTCTATTACAGGTTATTATGTTTTCCTTAATAAGTGTCTGATATCATAGAAAAGTAATAATAATAAAGAAAAACACTCTTTCTAAATCTTCAATTGAAGCAGAATATAAATCTACGTCTTCTGCTACTAGTGAAATTATATGGATTCAGGAACTTTTAATGGACTTAAATGTTATTATTTCTTTACCCGTGAATTTGTTTTGTGAAAATAAGTCTGCTTTACAACTTGCGGTTAATCCTGTTTTTCATGAGAGATCAATGCATTTTGAAATTGATGTGCATTTATCCGAGATAAAATTGCAAAAGGGATTCTGAGTACCAAAAAAATTGGTTTCTCAACAAATTGCATACATTTTTTACTAAACATTTACCAATTTATCAACATAAGTTTTTATGTGAAAAAATATATGTAATGTTCAGTAAACAGATCAAGAGGGAATGTTCAAATAAGCTGAAATATGCTTATGATATGTGCTACATGTCTAGTTTATCCTCACTAATTTGTTTTTAGCTTGTTCTTATTTTGTAGTTTGAATAATTCTGGATAAAAGTTTGAGGTACTGGACTTGGGCAATGTTAGGTACCCATATTGATTACACACAAGCAAAAATGAGATAGATATAAGGATTTGGGTGATTATGAGAATGAGAGAAATATAAGTGCAATAGTTTCCTTAAGATATCAAATAACCAACCAAGTTTACACATGACCTAAGCTTACTATTTATAGGGAAGGAGCTAGGGCAACACACCCTCTCCTTCCTCTCATCAAATCGTGTGGGCTTGGAGGCCCATGGGTTTCATAACTTAAGCCTAGTAAACTTAATACATAATGTAAATGAAAGTAAATAATAACTAAGCAACCTAGAGTTATTACAAATGACCGGGACTTGATAAAATAGTAAAACTTCGTTCCCAACAATCTCCCCCTAAGGGTCGGTCATCACGGTTGCTTGACGTCTTTGTCATTTCTTCATCTTTGACTTTCATAGCTTTAGACGTCTTTAAAAAAAATCATAAGATTAAATCATTCGTCGTTCTTTGTGCTTTGTTCATTGTTGTTGTGATAGTGATCAAGTTATGAAGTTGTCTGCCTTTCGTCACTTCTGCGTATGTGGTGGTAGTCTGCCATTCCAACATGCTCATACATCTTTGAACTTTGACTTAAACATGCACGTATTTCCCTTTCTTAGACTTTTGATCTGTAGTCTTTATACTATGTAGATTCTTCTTTTTGGCATAGAATCTTTCTTTGAACTTTGTGTTGCATTGATCTTTGAGGGAGCTTTTGATGATTACAAGATGCATGTATGAGCATGTGGAATCCGTCGCCATGGAGATGATGTATCCCTGCAGGTAAACAGTTAGCAATAAAACATCCGGTACTTACAGATAAGGAACTAGAGATCGTCAACAGCATAGTGTGAAGACTCCTTCTAACCCTTATTGTCACACCCCCAGAATCGGGTCTAGCGGAAGCATACATGTAGCTGGGGTGTAACTCAATTGGTAATACAACTCAAGTTAAAAAATGGTTTTCACTTGAATCTTTTAGAATAAAATAGTTTAATCAAAAATGTTGAATTTACATTGTTAGAAGTAGTGCGGAAGTAGGCCCTCGAATTACTTTTAAAACGGTCCCCTAATGAATATCAGAGTCTTCTATGACCATGCAATGCCCTGCCAAAACCTCCAGTAGCGTGCCATAGCTTAATACCTGAAAATACATGCTAAAACGTCAGCATAAAGCTGGTGAGTTCATAGGTTTAAGTAAACAAGTATTTCGCGGAACACAAGATTTTCAGTAGGGATAACCATTATAACAAATACAACGTTACCCCAAAAATAAAATACAATACCTTAAGCTCATGACCCCGAAGCTCGACGTAATCGTATGCAATCAAGCATAATAATGCCCCAAGTAAGTGTTTGCCAGACACTCGGAATTAATCCGAATGATATGCGCCCGTTAGCCTACCCGGACAAGTTGGCGCGACCAACCCGGACGGGGTGTCAACCCAAATAGATCTATCCATAGCATTCGCGCTCACACGCATGTAATTAACGGTTCATGATAAAGGGGACTTCAGTGGCAGTAATAGGTAACTCAGACAATGTAACATAAGAAATGTACTTGTGTCCGCAATAAAGTAATGTACTTGTGTTCATAAGAAAATAATCAAGGATGGAATATGTAATTCATAATGTATTCAAGTAATCAATCAAGTATTTCAACCATCCAGTAATGTTTGAGAAAATGAATCGTATTCAGGTAAAACAAGCATTGAATTTAAATAGTATCGAGCATGTATCTTCCCCCAAAACAGTTGTAAAACAAGTAAAAGTAGGGGTTATGAACTCACTTGGTGCGATAGCTACGATGACAAAAGTGAATACACAGAAATGAGGCACGATCTCTAACCGCAACCTAATATGAATGGTATGATCTAATGTAAGAAATGAAGTAATGCTACACATGCAAATACGTATGTTATCGATACCACTCGTTAGTTTTGAAAATAACGTTTATCGTCGAAAAATACGTTTTTGACGTCTCGTTAAGTTAATAACCATTTTTCATGTAAATAGGTTGAAACGGTACTCCACGATCCTTGTTTGGTGTTCTATCGGCAAATATAAGGTTTTCGTCGCAAAAATAACATTTTCATTACTTGAAAATATGCCCAAAATGGCCTCGCAAAACAAGTCGCGAAATGTTGTACGTTAAGGGTTAGTGATGAAACTCGGCGTTTTTGAAAACCTTGTAACAATATCTTGAAGTCGTGTCATTTAACTTTTGGCTATACGGGTTTTGATCGATGAGAAAATCGACTCTCATTGTTGTTACTTGAAAGTATTATGTTCAACACTTAGAAAAATTCTATTATAGTAAAAGCTGTCAAAAATATATATAGTTTATCGGGTATATAGATGAGGTCGTAGTTTATTCGTTATAAGTCTATTCGACGAACGGCCAATTGATTTGAAAAGTAGGCTGGGAATACTTGATTTTACTTAACTACGGCTCGAACTCAAACTGATCCGATCATAAAGAAAAACAGCCGTGAATATGGCACTTCGCGAAGACAGTTTTGCGGCAAAAATAATAATAGTGCTGAAGGAAATTTGTAAAAATCGTCTAAGTTCAAACGCTTGCATCTTTGTCGTTATAAGCCCGTTTTCTACGTTCTTTATATCCCCGAAATCGTGGGACAACATACTAATATATTTTTGATAAGTCGGGACGGCTAGATCAAGTTTTAGGCCTCAAAACAGTCCATGAAATCTGCTCAACAGCAAGGTATTTTTCAGAAAATAGTTTTTGTCGTTAAAATTGAATATAGCATATCTTTTTCGTCGTAACTCGAATTTTAGTGATTCAAGCGGCCACGGTTTCGTTTTTGAGAGTATTTTCTGAATATTTAACCCAATATTACCCAGAAACCCCTGATGTTTCCACGTTTTACAAAAATGGACAGATCTATATATATAGTGTTTAAAACTCATTTTTAAGGATCAAGACTTGTTCAAGGCTTAACCAATCTACTTCAAATCAACTCCACAAGTACCCAATCCTACCATACACCTTCTTAGGGTGTCATGGGTTCCTAAACATCACCAATCTTAGTGGATCTAATGAGATTGTTAATAAAAATTATAGATCTAGTGTTAAAGATAGTTTATGTGCAAGGTGGTATCTAAAACATAAGTAAGTTGCATTAGCAACTAGTATATCATAAAAATATAAAGTAAATGAAAGTATGAAAAGATCAAAAAGTGTTTTTGAAGCTTACTTGAAATATTGGAGTGATTTGAGGAGAAAATGTATAATAACCTAGGGGTTTTACCACAAAACCCCAACTAGATCATAACTAGGACTTGATTAAGCACTTGGATCTTGAAAGTTTATAGTTTCTTCCTTGTTCTTGGCTGGGTCGATTTGTGTATATTTGTAGGAGGTGATTGTATTTTTTTTTTTTTTTTTTTTTATTATTTTTTTTTGTAACTAAAAATGAGTACTAAGGTTTATGTATATATATAGCTAGATGGTCAAAAGGGAGGTAAAAAATATTCATGGTTTTGGTCCATGTGGTTGCCGAAATTAAGGAAAAGAGGGGGGCAAAATCTTGGTCAAGCACACAAAAATTAATAAGCTTGTCTCACACATGTTTAAAATGTTGTATTTAGTACATCTTGTAGTGTGATTTTAATACATTATAGGGGGGGGGGGGGGGGGGGGGCGGCCATAGGACTAAGATAGGAAGAAATTAGATTTAATTTGTATAAAATGTATATATTGAATGTATTGGGTATTAGTTTAGTAGTTAACGAAAGTTATACATAATTAAACGTAAGATATAAAGAATTTAACTTGGACGTCGGAAAGTATTCTTGGGACTTTTGTAATAATTTTGGAAGTATAAAAATACCCTAAAATAATTGTTGCTAGTGTTTCTTGTTATGGAAAGATAAATGGTGAAAATGGAAGTAATAAGATGATATATATGGACTAGTATTAATTATAGTCAAAGTGATCAAGTGTAGATGGACTTAGGGGGGGGGGGGGCATTAGGCGTGAATTATGGAGGAAATGGGAGGCTTGGTGGCTAATAAATGAGCTTGTCCAATAACACATATGTTTGTTTAGTTTTAGTTGTGTCTTGGGTGTTATCGGGTACCGAGTTAACTAAAAATAAATGTTAACGAGGTGAAATAAAATACGACGAAGTTGTAAAAGTTGTAAAATAATATTCCTTGCAAGAATTGGGTGTTAAAATAATTATTGGGTTGAAATATCGTAAACCGACGGAGTAATAAGCTCTGACCGTGAAATATGGTAATTGGTTTCAAAACACCGGGTAAATTAATAATATAATTTTTATATTATTATAATGAGTATGAAAATATATTAGGATCGTAGTCGGGAGTATTGGGTATACGTTTGTAGTAAAAACTGAGTGGTAACGTTAATTACAAATTAAGCATACGTAAATAGAAATAATGCATATCCGTGTAGGGCCTAAAGTGTTGATGATGTTACTAATGATATATAGACTACTCCAGTCTATATGACGTGTTATTAATGAATGATGCATGAATTTGCAGCTAAACCACATTGGTTACGCGAATTTGAAGACTCGTAAACTCAGTTTACGTAATGGTGAATGATGATCATGAATAGTGATTCCCTCCGGGAATGAATAGTGTCACATGAATAGTAAAATTTCTGAACGCTTCTCGGAATCACAAACTGACTTTGAAAATGATGAATAGTAAAATGTGGAATAGTGACTGGTGAATAGTAAATGATGAATAGTGAATAGGAGAAATGTCCTGAAAATGCGGGTTGTTACACTTATCAAGGCCGTTCCCATGTTAGATACCCCCGAAGGAGCTTACAAGACCTACTAAGTAGCTCAATGACTGGGCGAGTCGCTGGGGATCACTTCACGACTGTAGACCGCTAAGAAACCACCGCAAACACTAGGCGTAACCCACAAGGAGTTACCGAAGTGACCTGCTGTCAGGGCTGTTTGATGTTGACCCTGGCAGGATTTCTGTTCAATCATTGAGAAAAACTTATGTAACTTCTCTCATAAACGTTCTCGGCAGATTGCTAAGATCTGCGAAGGACTCGATAATTTACAGCTAGTGTCCATTGATGTAGAACACCAGTTGTAGAAATACTAAGTGTTCCTAAGAGATCTTTGATGTATCTTAAGGCTCTAGACTCGAAAAGTGCACACTTAGGTTTCCTATGCGGAGACTAGGGAGGGGTCTCCTACTTCAATATCAACCATCTCTAAGAGATAGGTCGATAGATTACACCGGTTCCCCGTGAGAATGAAACAAGCTCTTTTAAGAGAACTTGAGTGGCTAGAAGGTTTAGTGCATTGCGTCACTGGGTCCATGACGACTTTGTCTTCAATATCGGCGTCGCCTTAGCAACAACAAGTAGCATACGAATTGAACCCGGTGTCTGCCCTAAGGTTGAACATATGGAGGGCTATATCTTTTCACCCTTTTTTTCTTTACCTTTCTTTTTAATTCTTCAACTCCTTCTTTCCCCTTTCATTCTTTTATCCTTTTAATGTATCATACCTAAGGACTTCTAATTCTAACTATTGGAGATGTCCTTGGGTAGATCCCTCCGGCTCTGGCGGATCATAGGACGGTTTTTCCTATCTTAATCACCTTATAACTCCATGATTATCTGACAATAGCCAAGAAACCTTTGATTGAAAATCTCTCAAAGTGTTTGTGATTATCAAACATTTTGTTTAACACTTTGAGAGTTTTGAGTTAACTTTTGAAGGGCTCCCCTTTCACATGTGCTCATAAGTGTTTTAATAAATTTGCACATGCGGGAGGAGCAAGCACTTTTTGAATTCATCCACTTTTAGTGAACAAGACCGATTCGAGACACGCTTACATCACTAGTTATACTAGCTTGAAGTTATTACCCGGCTTGGTCAAGTCCACAGAAAGTTTCTCGAAACGGTACATTTCTACTAAGACAAATCCTTTTCAAGACACGCTTACGTGGCTAGTTAAAGAGTTCCATTGTCAGTTTTTAGGTGACAACTAGCTCTAGTAACTAACTTGATGTCATTACCCGTCGAGGATAAGTCCTTTCGATTATTAACTTTTATGTTTCGTCAATTCTTGGGTGAATCTGAGTCTAGCTCGCATGAGATTTGACTTTTAAGCAATGTTTTAATCACATTTACTTTTTCTCCCCTTCAAAAATAGCATATAAGATGATATTTTTGACAATCTTTTGATTAAAATATGCCTTTTGAGTCTTATGGGGAGAATTCAACAAGAACTTTTGATTTTAAGAACGATGATTTTGTATCAAGTGCTCCCCCTCAACAAGTGAATGCTTATTGAGGTGAAATACTTGTCTTTTGAGCAGAGTTATGAAAATCAGTTGATTAACTCTACTCAAAAGTAAGAAGCCTTCACTCCTTATATCAGGATTGAGGCACTGATGCGTACCTCAGGGTCCTTTTTTTTACAAGCTCGGGTTGTACACTGTTATATGTGCACAAGCCATAATGATAACAAATCAATCAAGTGAAATAGTAATAATTGAAATGCTAATACCCTTGTGTACTAGTTTATGGTTCATCAGTGATCGGAGCATCAAAGTCTGTGAATTGAGGATCCGGTCTTTAGAAGAGTCTGATGGGAAATGAAGGTCTGACACCAATATAACTTTCCAATCGTTTGATCTGCTCCCGACGAAATAACCTTTCTTCTATTTTCATGACAAAGTTTCGAACTTGTCTTCTGGAACTGGATTTCCACCTAGGAGTTTCACCTTTAAATATCTTTCTCCTATCATCATTCAACCTTTTGACTAACCCATCACGAACAGTTTTGAGCGTAGCATCACAGAACTTTTGTAACTCATCGAGCCTCATAAAACTTAGTTGCTTCTTGCTGTTGAGGTAGGTGAAACCGAATGACGGTTTTTGGATGAGCGTGTACTGTGACATTTGATTTATTCCATCAAATGAGAGTTGTAGCTTAGTCAAATTGATCTTCTGTTGGTAACTTTCATCTCCAAGCTGAAGATCTTCCGCTCTTTCTTGAACTATCAATCATCGGATGAAGAGAAGTAGAGATGAAATGAAGTTGTATTGTGTTTCAGTTTCGAATCCACGCATTCTTCCTTGAACTTTTTCTAGATACATGTCTTCAATGTCATTTAAATAAAGGTCGGGAAAGTCTGCTTCAGAGAACTTGTACTTCTTTTCATCTTGCCTTTTAACCACAATCTCGTTCATGAACATGTAGTTGAACCTTTTCGACTCCTGAATTTCCAAGATAGCAATGATTCTTGATTTACGCTTCACGTTCTCTAGTGACTTAGTTTCTAACCTATGAGTGTAGTCGAGTCGACGACGTTCAGGCCAGTGCTGAATCCCGTGTAAAGCATCTCTGTCGTAAGCAACAACGTAGTTGCTAAATATCGGAGTTGATTCTTCAATTGCAGGAACATCGTATCTTGCGGCTAGCACTGAGATAGTCAATGATGAAGCATATTTTTGTTTGGAGTTCTCTTGAGTGAGTTGGAGGTTACGAAGATCTTTGTTGAAGAAGAAGCGGTAAGGTATCTTTGGTTTTTCTAGAAATCCTTGTAGAGGTAATGGTTTAGTCCAATCGGTGAAGTAAGGCTTGTCGGGTTTTTCGGAATGGATGTCGAAATTCACTTCAGGGTTTAGCCAGTCAAACTTTCCAGACATTGCACTAGCTATATTCTGCATGTGAAATTCAAATTCCATCTTGTTTCCAGATCTAGACTTTAGGAACTCCTATGCATCCTGATTGATTCTTCTTAACTAAGCCTTTGTAAGTTTCTCAATCTGAAGATCCGCCATTATACTCTGAGTGTATTGCAGTGTATTTCCCGAAAGAGGTCCTTCATTTTCTAGTGGAGGTTGAGCCTTGACCAACTCAGTCAACCAATCATCTTGAGGTGTGTCGTCATTGTCTATCCATGAGTAACGTCTTCTTTTCTTAGACTTCTTAGACTTGGATGTAGTATCCTTGTCTTGAGCTTTGGAGGTTGATGATGGTCCAGGTTTGGAATCGGGAATTGGAGAGGCACGGTAGTCGGTATCAGGTTGTCCTTGATAATCATCAGTAGGTTGCATAAGTGTTTCTTCCTGGTCTGTGGGACCTTGACCTGAAGCTGAAGTATGTTGTTTATTTCCAGGAGGAGTTGAGTCCTTTTGTGGTTGGTGAGAAGATGATGGACCGGTTCCGGACTTGTGTTTCTTACCTTTTGAGTTCGGGTCCGGGTCGTCATCTTTCCTTGACCTCTTCAGGGATCCAGCAACATCTTTGCACGACTCTTTTGGCAAGTTAGCTGCAATGGCGTCGATAAGTGCAGTTTCTTCAGTTGTTAAATTTGTTTTGTATGCAACTTTGTCGTAGAGATGAGCAAGCAGGTCTTCGACCGATGATTCAGAAATGGATGGAGTTGATGTTGAAGCTTTTGCAGGGTGAAGAGTGAATGGTGTTGTTGATAGCATTTTCTTTACAACACTTCTGATCCTGTGCTCCAAGTTATCCTTAATTGGTTCAATTAGACTTGTCACTTCAGAAGTGACGATATCAACAAGATTATTTGTAAGGTAATCGAGTGTGAAAGTCCTGATGAGTCCTTCCAAGTCTGCTTTCATAAACTTATCAATTTGCTGCTTTGCCTCCTGAAATTCTTCAACTTGTTTAGCAAGATTAGTAACCAAGGTTGTGAGACTTTTAACTTGCTCCTGAAGATCAATTGGTTTTGTCGGTTCATTGATTGATTGTTGTTTTGATGCGGTTTCAGAAGGTGAAGGAGATGAATGTTCCGGTGATGATTCAGAAGATGACTCGTTGTGGGAGTTTGAAGAAGAAGCTGGAGGAGTAGGATCCTTTGGAGGTGAGTCTTTAGGAAGTGGAGGTTGCTCTAAAGATGTCTTCTTAGAGTGTGAAGATGATTGAAGGAATATGTTGGTGTCGAATGCTTCTTTTTCTTCATTTTCCTTTCTTCTACGTTCCTCTTCTTCCTGTGCAAGAAACTCTGGTGTGGTGAAAGGATCAAATCCCTGATCAGTGGCAATGTTCTCCTGTTCATCGACATTCTCCTCAATATTTGCAGCTTCCGTCATGGTGATGTTGCCTTCTGCATTTGTGTCTTCTACTTTGTCACCAGATTGTAAAGCTGGTTCTAAAGTGGTAGACACAACGGGAGGAACTATGCTGCTAGTACTGCCTTCATGTTCGGGTTGATCGACAGGTGGTGATGAAGATTGAGGATGAAGTCGGCTGAGGAGTGATGCTTCCCTCTGATCTTTGAGAAATTTCTTCTCTTTGACCCGTGTGTCGACAACAATACTTTTCAATTTTCTTTTGTCGACCAATTGTTCAACGATTGGCTCGTCTTATTCATCATCATTAGGTTCATTGATCGTAATCCCTTGCCTTTTTCGTTTGTCTACTTCAAAAGTTTCCAAACTTTGTTGTTTAGCAATTTCCATTTCTGGAAATTCTTCTTCAGGTACTCTTACTCTTCGTTCAAAATCTTCTTCTTCTTCTTCTTCTTCTTCTTCTTCTTCTTCTTCTTCTTCTTCAGTTTCTGTGTCAAACTCAGAGTCGCTTTCAGAGGGTGGCGGTGTAGGTTCATCTTGAAGAACGCGCTTTGGTGTAACCTTCTTTCTTGGTTTAGTTGCAGGCTTTGGTTTAGGTGTGGGTTTTGGTTTGGTAACAGGTTTAGTTTTGGGAGTAGCTTTTGATTTTGATTGTAGTGATTCAGTAGTGCTACTAGTACTCCCTGATTTCCCACATCTTTTACTTCGAGTCTGTATGGTAGTCTCTTCTTTAATCCCTTTATAAGCATTATCGTAGAATTCATAGTTTGAGCTTTTCATGATATTTTCATCAAGAAAGTACTCAGGAAGCCTCTTTCCTTGTTGCTTTGTTGAAGACGTGGTCATTTTGACAAAAGCAATGGTGAAGTCGTCCTCGAAGAGGTTCTTAGGCTCATTTGGATCTCCCATTCTTTTGATGAATTCAGGTGTATCTTTGCAGAAATGCTCAATGATTAGCTTTGTGAACCTTGTGAGCGTGATCATAGTCTTTTCACGTTCGGTTTGAATGTTGTAGACTAGATCACTCATTATGGGAATTGAAAAGTCAATCTGTAGCATACTGACCATTCCCCAAAACACTTGTAGATGCTCAAGTCTGGGATGTTCGTGACCACTTTTTCTTCCTGATATTGAGCGTACGACCAACATATAGAAGGTTCTCCAAGGTTGAGGCATGTTCTTAGCATTGAATCTAGAATGCTTAAGCAGAGGTAAGTCATCTTAAACATCGTATTCTAGATCAATGAAGAAGTCCAGGAGATCCAATTCAGGCAATATTGGAACAAATTCATTCTCAGGTTGAGGTAGAACGAAAACTGTACGAAGGACTTCGTTATCTACAGTGTAGACTTGTCGATCCAGCGTGACATTGAAAGACTCATCATCCAAGTTAACCTTTGCCGTAAGCCAGAACTGATGAAGGTAGAACATTGGAACTGAAGTTGATTTGGAGCAGATGCTTGCATGGATGTGCGAGGAGAATATCTTTGACAATCTTACACGAGTTCTCAGGAATTCTTAATTTGTTAAAGTCAACTCGAGGATTGTTTTTGCCAATGGTGACGCTGTAGTCAGCAGGGATGATGTCATTCAGTGTGAGCAATGGAAGAGTTTGTTCGGGGACATTCTCATTGTGTTCAGCCATGTTAATCAGAAAAGACATTATCATAAACCAAACATCCAGATTTGTTACTCGTTAGCACAATCACAAGTTTGATTACAGATAAATACTTAGAATCATTTAAGCACGGATGGTGTAATTATAATATGTGAAGTGACGTATGAAGTATACTTAGATAAAATTGATCATTTAGAATCATGAAATCAAGCATAGAGTACTTAGACATTCACATGAGCACAAATATTATCCAAGATACATGATTACCTCACACGTTACATCAAATAATAATCACAACATAATTACATGTTTTCGAAATTACAACTTTCAATGTTCTCGAAATATTACATATGTGACAGTTTTTCGCAAACATGTAAAAATTCCACTTTTCGAAATTAGCATAAAGTGTATTCTCGAAAGACAGAATTTCGCAAATGCCAATTGTAAGTGATTTCGAAATAATCCACAAAATGTGTTCTCGATAAATATTTTATCGAGAATACAGATTTGCAAAATATTTCGCAAACACTGAAATTGAGCATTCTCGAAAAATTTAATCATGTTGCGTTCTCGAAAAAATGACCAGTGACGAACATTTTCCGCAAACACATAAAACAACCATTTTCGAAATGATTACAAAGTGTATTTTTCGAGAAAATACAAAACTTTGAGACCTTTTCGAAAACCCTTGTTAGGTGTGTTCTCGAAAAATTTCCACCAGTACTGGCGTTTGCGAAATTGTGTTCTCGAAAAAATTCTTTTACAAGAATTTCAAAATCGTGTCAACGTATGTTTCACTTGAAAAATTGAGTTTCCAAAGGTTGTAACCTGAAGCATAGAATGATACACAATCAATTACGGAACAAGAATACAACATATTAACGAATTTCGAAACTTGAGTATCACAATTTATCGAGAAACACAAAGACATGTAATCACTCATCATGTCTAACATGTAATGCATCTATTATTATTCATAGAAACAGGTTGTGCACGAATAATTGACCATAAGAACACCAAACGAGAAAAACCCAATAAAACGAAACCCTAGTTATCGAAATCAAAACGTTATTTGATTATGAAGTAATTAAGGCGTATCAAAACGTTATAAGCACAAGAAACATCATATCCCACCAATAATAACAACAAAACAAACACATAATCAAAAGTACCCAAATCGGACTAAAACCCTAGTTTTTGAAAATCATTCAAACATGTCTAGGATCATGATTAGCCGTTATAGGAACGTTTAGAACTTGTTTTAAGTCAAAACCCCTATGAAAGATTACACCCCCAACCATGTTTAAGTCGATTCCGAAATTTGTGAAACCCTAGAACTACAAATCGCAATTTCTTGAAATCAAACCATTAAAATTGTGATTAAACGAAAACCATTGCTTAAGATTGCCTTAAGATCATGTAGAAACTTACAAGTTGTAGATTTGAAGCACGGATTTTCCGTTTGATTTTGAGCCGTAGGTTTCAAAGTAGGGTGTTTGTTTGTTTGTATATTTTGAACATTGGAATTTTGTCACTTCTAGTCCCTTAACTATTAAATTTGCATCACAAGTCCATAAGTTAATAACCAAAGGCAATAATCTAAGATATACTCCTTATGACATCGTTTTATGAAACCTTTAACTGGATGAGACAAAAGAAAAAGTTATGAGACTTCCATTATATCCTGAAACAACGCCTCTTATGGAAATATGCAAGTATACCGATTTGAAAAAATTGTGAAATTTTTTTAAGTGTGACTCCCCCTCAACACTTGTAAAAGATAAGGAAATAACAAAGTGTTGAAAGGAAGCGATATACTTGCTTTTTTTTTTTTTTTTTTTTTTTTTTTTTTTTTTTAAATAAAAAGAAATAGAAAAATCTTTTTTTATTTTTGATGTTGTTATAATTTTGTATTTTGTTTTTGAAAAGAATATTTACAAAGATAGGTGTGATTTTTGACTTTTACTTGTGTTTTAAAAACTTTTCCAAATCCTCTGGAGTCAAATATCGCATACCAATTTGGTGAACTAAACTAGCAAACCTTGTGGGAGGTAATGCTTTTGTAAGTAAGTCCGCCAATTGGTACTCAGTTCCCACAAAATATAATTCAACGGTACCCTTTTCGACATGCTCCTTGATGAAATGATATCAAAGATCAATATATTTGGATTTACAGTGATGGACTGTGTTACAGGAGATTGCAATGGCACTTTTGGAATCACAGTAGATCGGAATCTTATTGAATAGGTAGCCATAGTCTTTAAGTTATGATCGCATCCAAATTACTTGAGCACAACAAGCGGACATAACTACGCATTCAGATTCTGTTGATGATAGTGAAGTGCAGTCCTGCTTCTTTGATTGCCAAGACACAAGCTTATCTCTAAGAAACTGTAATCCACCTGATGTACTTTTTCGCGTGTCTAAGAATCCTGCATGGTCAGCGTCTGAAAAAGCTATTAGTTCAAAACCAGAATCCTTCGGATACCAGATTCCCAAATGGATGGTTCCCTTTATGTATCGAAGGATTCTTTTTGCCTCATTGAGGTGTTTCTCAGTTGGTTTAGACTGATAACGCGAACACATATAGACAGCAAATACAATATCAGGTCTGCTAGATGTGAGATACATGAGGGACCCAATAATACTTCGGTATTTGGTAGGGTCAACAGGAGTCCCATGTATATCAGCATCTAGTTTTTTGGAATTGGCCATAGGTGTATTCATTGTATCACAGCTTTGCATTCCATGTTTCTTTAAAATCTCAAGAGCATATTTAGACTGATTTAGAAAAATTCCACGGGGTGATTGATGAACTTGTAGTCCTAGAAAGAACATAAGTTCAACCATCATGGACATTTCAAAATTATCTTTCATTAATTTTGCAAAATCAATTGAGTGACGTTTGTTGGTTGAAGCAAAAATAATGTCATCGACATAAATTTGAACAATTAATAAGTCCGCCCCGTATGTTTTTGTAAACAGTGTTGGGTCCACCGAGCCTAGAGTAAAGTTATTAGCCAACAAGAATGTAGATAACTTGTCATACCACGCCCTTTGGGCTTGCTTGAGACCGCAGAGAGACTTCTTTAGCTTGTAGACATGATTAGGACATTCTGGATCAACAAATTCTTCAAGTTGACTGACATAAACCACTTCACGGAGTTGACCATTCAGAAATGCCGTTTTCACGTCCATTTGATAAACAACCATATTCCGATGAGCAGCGTATGCTAAAAAGATCCGTACAGCTTCAAGTCTAGCTACAGGAGCAAATGATTCTTCAAAATCGATTCCTTCTTCTTGAGAGTATCCTTTTGCTACCAAGCGTGATTTGTTGCGTATAAGGGTTCCTTCTGCATCCAGTTTGTTTTTCCAAATCCATTTTAAGCCAATGACAATGACTCCTTCAGGTTTTTCAACCATTTCCCAGACTTCCAATCTTTGAAATTATTCAAATTCCTCTTGCATAGACTCAATCCAGTTTTTGTAAGTCATAGCTTCTTTGACGTTCTTTGGCACGGTTTCACATACTGTGAGTGCGTATATGCAAGTTTCACCATCTGTGTGAAGTCGTTGTCTTGTCATAATAGGTGCATCTGGATGGCAAATAATTTGAACTAAGGGGTGATCTCTAGTCCATTTGTGTGTCGAAGGGTGAAGTTGATAAGTATCTCGCAAGTGAGCAGGATCCAAATTGCGTGTAGATGACTCAGCAATGTCAGGGACATTTGGAGCTGGTGCAAATGGGTTAAAGAACGGTTCTGGGTCATGCTCTGCGGTTTGAGGAACTGATATAGGTATGGAGTCTCCAGCTGATTGTCGTGAGTTGGACCCGGTTTGTGCTGTAGTTGTTGGGGATACAATTGGAGGACCGTCTCTTTCAACAGTTGTTGTTGTTTGTTGAGGTGTATCAGGTACTTGATGTTGATCAAGATGTGCAGCGGAATTTGTTGAGGCCTCTGATGGACGATTATCAATCGTATCATCAAACAATGGAGCAAATAGGGTTTCCACTTCTCTACGAGAGAGTGACAATGGTTCAGCCGAAGATTCCGGAAAGTTAAGACGGTTGGATGCAGGTCCTAAGCTGTTTTGCTCAAAAGCCATTTGAGTGAGTTCATCGAAATTAGCATGTATAGTCTCTTGAATTTCTCGTGTCTGACGATTCCATATCCGAAAGCCTTTTGAATTTTCACAGTATCCAATAAATATTCCAATGTCAGCCTTTGCTTTAGTTTACTTAAATCATCACGATCATTAACTGGATAACATAGAGCTCCAAATACATGAAAGTACTTGATGTTCAGTTTCCTTTTGTGAACAATTTGATAAGGGGTTTTGTGATGGCGTTTTGTGATCAAACAACAGTTTTGAGTGTAACATGTGGTTGAAACAACTTCCACCCATAAGTAATCTGGCAATTGAGCATTGATTAAGATCGTTCGTGCAGCTTCCACTAACGTTCTGTTGCGTCTTTCGACTACTCCATTCTGTTCGGGTTTCCGTGGAATGGATGTTTGATGTTCAATTCCCACTTTCTCAAAATACGACCTTAGAGTCTGATTCTTAAATTCTGTGTCATTGTCAGTTCTAACAATTCTGACTGTGTTGCGCAGCTGAACTTGTATTTTGGTGAGAAAGGTGATGATCATTTGAGGAGCTTGATCTTTACTTTGAAGAAAATAAACCTAAGTCCAACGGGAGTAATCATCAACAATTACTAAAATGTATCGTTTACCGTTGATACTTTGAACACGCATCGGACCACACAAATCCATATGAAGCAGATGTAGAACATGATTAGTACTGTGTTCAGGTTTTGAAGGAAAATGAGCACGGGTACTTTTTCCTTGTTCACAGGCTGGACATAAGTGATATTTGGCATAACATAATCTTGGAAAGCCTTCAACCAATTTGTGACGAGCGATTTCAGTCATCGTTTTGAAATTCAAGTGAGAAAGGCGTTTGTGCCATAAGCATGATTTAGTCGTTTCAGCTTTGGATAGAAGACAAATTGGAGATGAAGTGATCATGAAATTGTGTAGAGGTTAGTGCCACGCTTGCCTGACATCAGATCATTTCCTTGTAGATCACGAACAAAACAAGTTTTCTCCCGAAATGCAACTTCAAGATCCCCATCACAAAATTGACCGACTGAAAAGAGGTTGTGACCTAAGCCTTCAACATAGTAGACTCTGCTAATTTCAATATTCCCATTCACATAGTCACCGTAACCCATGATTAAAGCGTATTGATCATTCCCGAATCTGACAGTTCCGATAAACTTTGAAACAAAGTTGGCTAACAGTTTGAGATTACCTGTCATGTGTCGGGTGCAACCGTTATCAACAATCCAGAGAACAATCTGAACCACCTGCATCACAAGGAGACGACAAGGATGGAACAGAAGTAAGGGTGGAACCCGAAGAAATGGTGGGTTCCTGTTGGTTAGAAGCACAAATATTCAACAGTTTGGGAATCCATTTAAAATTTGGTTTGTATTGTAACCAACGTTGCCAGTTCCAACTAGTTTTTGCTTTATTTTTGGTAAATTAACTAGCTTTTGGCTTGTTCCTAGATTTGTTGATTTCTGCTATGGGGGTGACTGCGACATCATTCGAAACAGTAGTTGGCGGTTTTCCTAAGGTAGACTTAGAGGCAGTAGTGGGCCTAGAAGGAATGTCTGATCTACGTTTCTTGTGACGATTTAAGAGATTATTAGCTACACACTTAGTATGATCACCAGATAACACACTTTGACGACAAAACACACAAGATGCATTAATATTCAAAACATTCAAAGGTTAATCATTCGTTACATTAAGATTTTGATTACAATTTGCCAGATTAGAATCTAAATCAGATGCAACATGAGTTTTATTCAAGTTCCTAACGTGAGCTTCTACTTCTTGCACTTCTAGTGTTCCTCTGCTATGTTGCCAGAGCCTAGTCTTTCTAGTCTTCTTAATGCTTTTTGTCTTTGGTCTGCTAACGCTCTTAGGGGAAACTAGTCCTGTAGAAGTGGAAGAGCTAACATTAGAACTCTGAGCATTATTACCCTTATCTGTTTTGTCTATTTGAAACATTCCTTGTGCTATCATTGTGGTGTCAACAAACTTTCCTTTTTGAAGTAGCTTAATTTTCTCTTTTAAATCAATGATGATGTGATTCTTATCTTGAATTAGAGACTCAAGTTTTCTATTGCAATGTGCAATATCATTCCGGTTTTGTTCCCATTCAGCATTGTCAATTTGCAATTTTTGAATTTCCTTTTCATATTGAAGACATTTATTTTTGAAAGACTCATAGTTTTTGCAAATCTAACAAGATTTTGAAACATTTTGACTTTGAAGTTGCAATTCCAGTTCAAGACTTTGAGCTTGACACCATTCAAGCCTTTGTTTGAGTTGACAAATTTCTTTTGAAAATTGTTTTCTCACATCATCATTCTTTTTCATAATTGAATTATTCTCTTGTTTTAATGTCTCAATTTCCTTTTTCAGCGAATTATTATCAACACAAAGATCATCCACAAGCATAGAAGTACCAGATTTATAGAGATCATTCATGATAATAGACACTATATCAGCTTCAAGAACTTTTTCCAAGAGTCGATCAGAATCTGTTTTCAAAAATCTGTTTTTACGTTGTTGAACCAAAATTGCATTTTCATTTAAAGTGAAAACGTTTATCATTGCTTTAACTTCTTTTTGGAGTTCCTGTTCCCAACGAGTAGCACAATGACGCAGATTTTGAACTAAAGGCAGAATTTGTTTTTGAAAATTTTCTCTTTTTTCGCGCTCGTAAGCTGATTGAAAAGTAGCAATTTTAATTTCCGAATTATGTTCAATTACGTCTTCCAAATTTTTGATGCCTTTTATGAAAGTATTAAAATATTCTAAGACTCGACAACGTGTTGGTAAAGGTGTCACAGTACCAGAAGATGGTAATGGTCCATTTACTTGTGCCACGGGTTTGACAGGAGCCCTATTGGAAGATGAGACATATGACTCAGTTACATACCATGATTTCTCAGGTATTTCTCTTAATGGAACAAAAGATTTTGAAATATGAGGAACTTTTGAGTAATCATATGGTTTGCAATATTCAATTTGACTCATTTTTTATTGACTCTTTTCTTCAAGTTGTTCTTCTTCCTCAGTATTATATACAACAACACGCACAATATTATTATCAAGAAATTGGTCTATACTATAAAGCTTAGTAATTGTTTTGAACGCAGTGTGAAGAAAAGTTGATCTGTAATCGCCAATGGCAAAACCTTTATCGGGTCTTGGTTTTAAAGTAAACTTTTCAATCGTTGTTACAAATTCTCCATGTTCGTAAACGATATTTTGAAATTCTTTAATTTGACGTTCGAGAGTGAGATTTTCTTCAATTAAAGAATTTTTTTTCCCTTTTTCGCCCTTTGTGTTCATAAAATTCCTGTTTGTAATTTGACAACTCTGTTTGTGTTTTTGAAAGTTCCATTTGAAGTTGTGCAACTTGTTTTTTGAGATCATTTTTGTCATTTTCCAGTTTGGAAACCAATTTGCCATTTGACTCAATTAACTCATGCATTTTCTTTTGAAGATTTTGTTCTTTGACATACGATTCCTGAAATGACTTTTCAGAACACTTTTCACGTTTAACTTCATTTTGAAAATGTGAAAGTTGTATTTTATAACATTCAATGTCCTTTTTCAAAACTGCATTTGTTTCTTTCAAAACTTTATTTTGCTCATTCTTTTTCTGAGTAATTAGAATTTGTGCTTGAAGTTGTTTGGCCATGACAATATAGTCAGGATCTGGATCAGATGAAGGTTCATGTTGTGCAACATGATCATGTTTGTCTTCCTCAATAAGATCATCAAATGAAACGACAGTGTCATCATCAAATATAACAACTATGTTTATTTGTTCATCCTCTTGAGAAGGTAAAAATGATTCGGATGGAACAACTTGCGCCTTATCGGATTCAGAAGCAGAGGGTGATGCATTTTCTTGTATTAAGCACGTGTTTAGGTCATGTACCTGAGACAAACTATCAGTGTTATACACTGGGCCTGAATCATTCAACTGGAGTTCCTGCATGTTTGCCATAAGCATCACAGCTGCATTGGCTTCAAGATCTTCCATATCATCATCATTGTAAGCATTGGCAATGAAACTATTCTCTTGTTCAGTGAAAGTTCCTTCCTTTTCATCTTTGAGAGCCATTAGTAATGCCTGCTTGTGAAACTTACTGCCCCGAGTTCTCGGTTTTGGACATGCTGTTGCAATATGACCTTTTTCGTTGCAGTTGTAGCACCACACTGCATTGCCAGATTCTGTATTACCATTTGCCGCATTGTCATTTCTTCTCTGAGGAGCACCTGAATTGTTTCTGAATCCCCCATTGTTGTTAAACCTTTGTCCATACCCAGAATTTCCTGAATACCCTCCTGAACCTGATCGTCCAAAGTTACGGTTCTGAATCTCAACCCGACCATCTTGAATGACAGCTTGATTCCTTGTATTTGATGAAGAACGAAGACGGTTGTTAGTCTTGTTTGAGAATTTGCCGAAAGCACGAGCAATAAGAGCAAGTACCTGATTCAAAGTATTGACATCTTCATCATCATCTTCTATATAATTCGAGTAGTACATGCTTACATGGTTGTCATATGGAGCAAGTTGAGGAGAAGCCTGTTGCGAGGATGATTCATATGGGATCATTTGGTGTGAGGTTGCATGTTGTAGGTAACTGAAATAATTCTATTCCTGAACATAAGCGTGATTAGACATTGGAGGTTGTGTAGCATGAGATTGAGCAACGAGTGCTAGTGGATTTGAAGTTGGTGGTGGTGTATATCCTCCTTGTGCAACCCTATCTTTTTCAACTTCAGATTCATGGTGCTTGAGATAGTCATACAACAAACCATATGGAGCATCATGATGATTCTTTGCTTGTCTCACAAATGTCACATACTTTTGCCAATCATAACCCAGACTACTGACAAACTTCGTATTGACTGCGATCCTTGGAAGGTGTACTTCATGTCTCTCTAAGTCGTTGACGACATTGGTGAAACGATGATAATAAGATTCAAGTGACTCCCCTGGTTCGATCATGAAGTTAGTGTATTCCATGTAAAGTTTAGGTTCCATATCTTCTTTGTTCAGTTGTGTGCCTTCCATTAGAAGATGAACATGTTCCCACATTGCTTTAGCAGTTTTCTGAGCATCAACACTTCTGAATATTAGATTTGGAATTCCCTGAAGTATGTAAGCCATATCATACTCATCTGCTTCACGATGAAGATGTTGTTCAGTAGTGAGTGCAGACTCAGGAACTGGTACATCAGTTGGAGCTACAGGAGGATCAGCAGGTGGGTCACCTCCAACGAACTTAACAGGCCACTGAAACGGTCCTTCAAGGATAACTTGTTTCATGTACTTACCATTGGGTTTTTGAGTTCTATAAACCTTAAGAATCGACTTGCCCACTGAACATAATTACCAGGTGTAAGCATTGGTGGAGTGTCAATAGATCCTGCCTCATGTCGGGATTGTTGAGTAGAGATTACTTCACACATCCTGTCAAACCAGTGAGTCTGTTTGGATGGAAGTTGGCCTTGTTGTTATGGCATTGGATAGGATTGTTGTAGTGGAACCATCTGATGTTGTTGCATGAGAAGATGTTGTTGTGAGTAAACCGGTTGTTGATGATACTGTGGTGATTGTTGATACTGTTGCTGTTGTTGATAATACTGCTGATTATGATGTTGTTGAGGATGGTTAAAGTTGTAGTATGGTGGTTGAGACATAATGAACACTTGTGTGGTTATGGATCTTGTAGAAGGTATAGATTTAGCCAATTCTCGAAAACTTGCACAAATGTGATTGCGAAACTGGTGACTTTTGTATCTCGAAACTTTGTCAGAAAGTATTTCTCGAAACTTTTGAGATTGCAAACTTGAGATTGCGAAACTTGAGATTGCAAAACTTAGTTTGCGAAACTGTAAAGCTTCTGGATTCACGAAACTTAGTGAAGGTTGAGTGTTTTCGAAACTTTGGAAGTTTGCGAAAAATGTATTATCGAAAAGTGTGATATTTTCGAAAACTTCAAACTCACTAACAAATTTTGAAATTATCCAATTTCGAAATTAAGCCAAAAGTCGAAGTATTTTTCTTTCTTATACAAGAGAGAAAATACTGAGTACACGATCGGTAAGTCGATAGGAAGCAACCTCTTGTGATTTTGAAACTTGGTCAAATGTGGGTTTTCGAAATTTAGGCTGATTTTTGTTTTCAAAGAAAGCTAACCAAAAATTAGTTTTTATTTAAAGATTGTTGTACTTTTAGCTATAAAATGATGAGATCTTTAAGAAAGTTGAAAACTTGATAAACTTATTCAAAAATGAAAAATTTCTCGAAAAATAGTACAAAATCCAAATCGTTAATTTTGAAAGAAAGGTTAATACTTTTTTGTTGGATTTGATTTTTAACACAAGTTTGTAAGCAAAGATGTGATAAAAACCAAGAAACAAACAAGAAAGTACAACTATTTTGCAAAATAACGAGAGAGAGTTTAGTGTTTGGATCGGATTCAATGAAAAACAAAGAACTACACCTTCATATGGCGAATGACACCACTTGTTAGGTACCCATATAGATTACACACAAGCAAGAATGAGATAGATATAAGGATTTGGGTGATTATGAGAATGAGAGAAATATAAAAGTAATAGTTTCCTTAAGATATCAAATAACCAACCAAGTTTACATATGACCTAAGCTTACTATTTATAGGGAAGGAGCTAGGGCAACACACCCTCTCCTTCTTCTCATCAAATCGTGTGGGCTTGGAGGCCCATGGGTTTCATAACTTAAGCCTAGTAAACTTAATCCATAATGTAAATGAAAGTAAATAATAACTAAGCAACCTAATGTTATTACAAATGACCGAGACTTGATAAAATAGCAAAACTTCATTCCCGATAAAAAGATTGAAGTTTGGTTGAAATAATGCTTAAAGGTGAAGGACCATTGTGAATCTTTGAAGGCTATATATTGCTTATCCCGGCTAGGGTTATGATAACACAACAAACACAATCTCATAACTCGTTCTCTCAAACTCCGAGATATCATACTTTCATTCTCCCAGAACATCTTGATTTTAGTTTCTAGTATTTGTTAGTATAAGATAAATATCTATTGTGTATTAAATCATTGCTGAGTTGTTTAGTTGGTAATCTTGTCAACTAGTTCTTTATATAATTAATTCAAGTTCTTGTTTGTGGTTTAGATTAATCTTTGATACTATCACACAAAAACCTTGACACGAGTACTTCTATGTTTATAATATAGAACTAAATTTAGATTTAAAACCGCATGCGCATATTCTTTTACGTTTTCGAATATATGTATAAATAATCATGGCGGATTTCAGAATAATGATTCTATGAATAATAAAAGTTGTAAGTTTACAACGAACCGAACAAACATAGCTTGAATATAATTATTAGCTCCTTAAAATATGAACATTGTTCAAGCACGAACACTAAAATTATAAAACTACTTTCTAATTCCAACATTTAAATTCATAATACACAATATTAATACACAGTTACAATTTTTATATCAAAATCTCATGCATGCACATGTATAAATGTATAATAACTAGTATAAGATATTATACAATACACTGTAAAACAAAATACCATACTATTCTTTTCTGGAAAAAAAATCACGGTTTAAAAAGAGTGAGACTATTATACTAGTCAACCAATTAAATATTTTCCCACCTAATAAACTCTTTTTTAAATTGACTAATTAAACAATTATTTTTGAACATTTATAAATAGAAAGACGAACAATAATTTTGAGACCGAAAAACCATAACCATTAAAGAATCTAAATACCAAAAAGTAATATAATAAGACTAACATTCTTAATTCAATGAACACAACAAGATCATATCAACATAAGGAAAAGGGGATAATTACATGTAAATGTATCTATCTTGTCACATTTTGTAGTTTTGTGTAGCATACTATTTTTTTATAGTTCCATGCACTCAACTTTTGAATTCACTTAGTTCCGTGTACCAGGTGACCAGCTGTGTATATTATTTGACCATTTTTTGTAGTTCTATGTACTCAACTTTTTGGTATATCAGTCAAATAGTACACACAACTGATCAACCGGTACATGGAACTAAGTGAATTAAAAAATTGAGTACATGGAACTATAAAAACAAATAGTAGGCTAGACAGAAATACAAAGTGTGAAAAGTTAGATACATTTTCATGTAATTATCCTTAAGAAAAAATAAATTATACACAATATTATCTCTACTATATATAAAGAGAAAACATATTTAAAAAAAAATAATAATAAAAATAAAAAACTCTTAAAATGACAACTTGTGAAATTACTAATCTACCTTACTCCTTATTTCTTCCAATATTATACTTTCCTTCCATGATGATTACTTATTGTGGAAATCATAGAGGGGAGGGGGGGGGGGGGGGGGCGAATATGTTTCCTTTTAAAATCTTAAAACGTTTTGTATCAAATTATCGATTAAGTTAAACTCAACATGAGAAGTGTGAATAATACATCTAAGTCCATAGATCATATTATACATTCTATCACAATATTAACTTCTATCTATAACACAATCAACATCAAAACAACATAAGCAACACTAAGACACATATGCAAGGATAGATATAAAGCGATAAATGTGAGAATAAATTAAAAGAGATAAGAGAAAGGAAATGCAAACCGGACACGATGATTTATAGTGGTTCGGCTAGAAGGACACCTTCCTTGCCCTACTGGTATATGCTTATTCACATACCTTTTATTTACCAAATTAAGACCAAAATGACCAAAAACTAACCATAAATGCCAAAGATATTGTGTTTTTTGTGTTTGTTATTGTGCAGGTACGTATATTTAAGAAAAGGACAAAAATTAATGAGAAAACGACAAAACAAGCACGAGAAATGGAAAAGTGTCAAAACCCGAGGCCGGGGAAGCAAATTGTCAAAGTAAAGCTCAAATAGTCAAAAGAAGTCCTTGAAGTTCAAAGATATGACAAGAATGACCCTTGTGTTGAAGTTTGAAAAAATTACAAGAATGGCCCTCCAAGTCTCAGAAGTTGTCAAATATGGTCCTTTGAAGAATAATTTGAAAAAAAGCCAACTCAAGCCCTACATGAATTAACAAATGGCAATAATGGTCCTTGCTTTATTTTATGAAGATTGGCAGTATTGGCCCTTGTAGTTTCTGAAATTACAAACTTGGTCCTTGTAATTTTCTTAATCCTAAATCTATACTATGTGGAAAACTAGAAGGGGGGTTGAATAGTTTTGCGTCTTTTTCGTTTAATAAAAGTTCGCTTTCAAAGAATTGATGGTAATTGTAAAAACCTTTGAAGCTAAAGTATAGATACAAATTAATTCACATATATCACATAGATACTACTTATTTAAAGTGTTGAATAGAAATTATAATTTCCTATATCTCATTTAATTATAAGTTTGTATTTATATATGTATATGTGTTTTAATAATTGTATATACTTATGTTTTACTAATGTTTAATTAATGTTTCAAATGGAACCTAGTTTGATCTTTATGTGAAACCAATATATGCACAACACACAATTATAATAATATTCGAGAAGCTAGTAAGTAAGCAAGCAAAGAATGAGAGATGGAAAGATCAAACCGAGAGACAAAGGATTTATAGTGGTTCGGCTACAAGGACACCTTCCTTGCCCTACTCCATTCTCGAGCACCGAACTCGAGAGTTTTCTTCACTAAGTCAATAACCTCCCTTATGGCGGATAAAACCGTACACACCAAAAGCTTACACCAATTAACGACACAAAGCAAGATGTCGAGTACTAATCGTAGCTAGAACCAATCTCACACCAAATATCACACCACACTTTATTCACACCTTTTTACTTCTTCTATACGTCTTCACACCACAAGTATCTTCACGCCTTCACAAAATACTTCACGACTTCAATGTCTTGCAACTTTCACAACTTCAAGGCACTAATGTCTTCACAACTTCAAACCAATAATGTATCCACACCTTCAAGCCACTAGTGTCTTCACAACTTCAATATACTAATGTCTTCTAGTCTTCTCCTCTTAGAAGCTTCAATTACTTCACTACTAGTCACTATTTCTACTATCTCCTATCTCCACTACTATCCAATACTATTTCTTCACTTCAAGTTCCACTTCACACTTACAACAATTCTATATTCTACAACTAAATCTAGCTAACTAATACATACACCTTATTCACCAAAATATGAAATATCCACAAGATAAAATAAACAAACAACTTAGATAGCAAGATGATACTAAGTTGTAATACTTCTAATAGAAGTATTCTTCTCTTTGCACTTGAGTGTTGAGGCTTGAATCACTTTGAAACAAAGATCAAAGTATATAAGATCAAGGGATTTTTAGAGAAAGGAAATGAATGTTTAGATCATAAAGTTTCTAGTGCAAAATGGTGAGAAAAATATGTGGAATGATCCAATATTTATAGGGCCAGAAAATACTGTTCTGGAGCGTGCCGGCCCCCTTAATTAGGGGGCGGTCCCCTTAATGATTAAGGGGGCCGCCTAGTAAAATTAAGAGGGCCGCCCTCCTGAACGTTGGATTTTCTTGTCCTTTTGTAAGGGAAATTTTTCTGGATTAGATTTGCCATTTTTGGTTGAAAATTTGAATTCACAAATATGTAATGAATTAAACATATTCTTTTAATGCCAAAAATGTTTTACAAAAGATATAAAATGTTTTGTGACATTTTATAAATATTTAGTGATTAACAAAAGTGTTCCTTTGATCTTATAATGCATTAAACACTTTGTTTATTCATACCTTAAGTGATTAGATGGTGAAGATGAGTATTTACTACTAAATACTTGTTTATGTCATAATCTTTGGTTTGATGAGTTTTCGTTTTGTGATTATCAAAACATAGAGATATCGAAAGATATGAATAATGTTTTTAGTCATTTATTTATATCAACATACTACACTAACCTGGTCTTTATTACTCCAAAACCCAATCCACTAATCCCCAACAAACCCAAGTCCATATCTAAAAACTATAACCAGCCCACTCAACCAAAACCCACAAATCAAATAACCCGGATCTACCCCTCTTTTCTTAACCCGGTGGTCAAAATCTGCAAAACCAGTCAAACAAATAAAAATAACCCCCAACCCACAGTAACCCGCCAAAACATCCATTTTCACTATGGAGCATCCCCAACCTCAGTTACCCCAATCCCTAACTATTCTTACCCGTACACTTAATAGTGTTTCTAGAAACCACACCTGATAAGGACATGCATAGTATCAGAAGAATGACAGATGGCAGTTTAGAGCTCCATGATTGGTCAAGACACCTCACCTTATCATTGGATACCTAATGCTTCTAGAAGAGCTGACAAGTCAGAGAATGTCAGGCTAAGGATTGCCAAGATGGACAAAAGAAGCTCCTTGATTGGTTATCACACATCATCAAAATTAATCCAATGGCTGAAAATGGGAGTTCCACATGAGTTAATGATCAATGGCTATGATGAGAAGCTCCAGAGCTTTCTGAAACCCTAGGAGCCTAACCTCACCCCTCAGCTATAAATACCCACTCATTTTCACTCATTAGCAGTTAGTAGTTAGGTAGTGTTAGTTTGTCCAATTCAATTTCCAGCTTTTGTAAACCTTTAATTTCTAATGTAATCCAACTTTAAATCTAATATAATATCAGTTATTTCTAATTTCATTGTTTTCTATTTTTCTTTCAAGTCTTTTTCCTTAAATTCTCATTTATATTTGCTTAAGCTTTAATAAGCTCATTTGATCATTGTTATAGTTGTCTTAGTTTCATTAAACTTTTTAATCAATTTAGTTTACAATTATTCTTTCATTAATCAGAAATAATAAAAAATATATATACATATATATATAATAAAGAAAAATTCATTGAAAAAAAATTATAGTAGAATAGGTTTTATAAGCTTAATAAGCTTGTTTTTCAGTTAGTTCAAGCTTATCATAGCTTCTCATAGCTATTAGTGACCCTTTAGGTACCTTATTTCTGTTAAATCTCATTGATTGATGCTAAACCACCAACTTATATTGACCAAGGAATGGTCAACAAAGTCAAATAGCCTAGATCAATGCTCCGGGTAATATAAGGTATCATCAGGTCGTTAAATCCCGTTGAGATGTGAATTGTAACTTTAGCGTACTTGTGATCGGGTGATTATTCACAGAAAAGGGTTGTGATAAGAAGTATTTGGAAATTATTGACAAATATAGCTTCGGAAAGCTACGTGATTGATTACGGGAATTAAGATTATGGAGATTTGAGCTAAAACCTAAAAACGTACGTTTTAATTAAAAACGTACACAGACGAACGAAACAAAAAGTACAACTGATGGATGGAAAGGGTTACAAATGTAAAATTATTATTTTTACAATCCTAATAAATAAAGAAAATTTTAAGAAAAAGAAAAATTATTTTTACACTATTTAATTATTTATTATTAATTAATTACTAATTATCTATTTATTAACTAATTAAACTAATTAGAATTATTAAAAATACTAAAAGACTTAGAAAATTAAGAAAAATTTTACAAATCTAATTAACCATCACTGGAATCCTAAAAAATTATAAAAAGTTTATTTTATGTATTTTTAAACTAATTTACTAATTATTAATCTAATTACTAATTAATTACCAATTAAACTAATTAAATTATAAAAAATAGAAAATAAACAATACAAATTCTAGAAAAATTTATAAAAATGTTTTAACTTAAATAAAAGCTAGAAAAATTATAAAAACTAGGTTGTACTTTATAAAATCTAATTATGCTATTTAATTACTTAATATAAATTACTAATTAATTAAACTAAAATTAATTCTAAAAACCACTAAAAGACAAAATAAAAATCTGGAAAATTTTCTAGAATTATTTTAACCTAAAAGAGAATTACTAAAAATATAAAAATGATATATTACTTATAAATAAGCTAAAAAGAAAATTAAAATGATAAATCCTATTAAATAGAAGCTATCACTATAATTAAAGTTTGTTTTTGGTGTTTTTTCTTTTTCCAAACTAATTATACACTAAAAACAGAAACTTTTTATGAAAACACTTTTTTCACAACCCAAAAATAAGCACTTTGAGTGCTTATTCACCCAACAGTTGACTTTTGTTGACTGTGGAAGGAATTAAGCTCAAATAAAGGAAGGTGGGGTCCACAATGATGAATATTGGTCTCTCTGAGATGTTTGAACATGAATAAGCAAAATTAGCACCAAAAAGCAGCTTCAATAAGCCACAAAACACAAATAAGCTGTTTGCTTATTGCATTCTGAGACAGAATTTGGGACAAAGTTGGGAAGCAATTTCAGGTAGGGTCCAGTGGTCTAGAGGTCAAAGCAATGGTCAATTTTCACTCCCTGGTAGGAGGGGGTTGTAAGGACCCAAAAGTGAAGTGTGGGACCCACTGGGGTGACCACAATCCACCACCAAAGGTGGTGGTGTGGTGGTGAGGGTCTGTGCACAGGGCACTCAGTCCCCCTGCAGGTCTCTTTGAGGCCTTGTGGGACCCATTTAACAAATTCCAAAAATTTTGACAAAATTACTAAAAATCAACAAGCTGATAGTGAACAAGCTTGTAAAAGCTCAGGTCCTAATTCCTAGTATCAAGCTAATTATAGACCTCCAAAGTTGGAACAATTTCACTGAAAAAGATTTTTGACTTTTTGAAACTTGATGATAGTTTGACTTTTGTGAATTTATACTAGATCCTACTGATTAATGATTATACTCTAAGTTGTTATGAGATGAAATTAAGTGATTTAAACTACTTGTGTACTGATTTGACCAGAACTTGAGCTCATGAACCTAACAATTACTCCCTCCGTCCCATTTTATAAGTCCATTTTGTCAATTTGGGTTGTCCCAAATTATATGTCCACTTTTACTTTCAACCAATGAGAATGCTTGTAAGTGGGTGAGAATGAATTTTTATTGGTTAATATTGTGAGGGCCCTACTTTTCTTAAACTTTGTGAAATATGAAAGTGGACTTATAATTTGGGACGGAGGGAGTAATAGATTAGATCCAAATCACCAAGGTTTTGAATTTTATATGAACAAGTGGTGAATTTCTTTACTAAAGTGAGCTAATATTACCTAATGGGAGTTGTGAAAACCAGAATTATCAACAAAAACACCCCTGAGCACATCAAGATCAGTAATTCCAAACACACCCTTATGTTATCTGTTTTGTGATATATGAAGTAACAATCTGATTTAATCCATGAAATCTCAATTTAAGCATGTATTATGGTTTACTAACTTCATTCAAACTCAAATACTCAGATGTAAACAGCTATGATCCAACTAGTCCACAAATATCATAAAGTAACCTACTGAGACAGTTAAATTAAGTAAATGATTAACTAAAGCTATAACTAGTATACTAAACTAATACTGATATAACATAAATACTATAAATAAGCTAAATTAAGCAGAACTAAGCCTACAACAAGCAATGATATAGTAAATATGGAAATTGAATTGAGAACTCACAAGAAGCATTCCTGCTAACCAACTGAACCAAGGACAAAACACCACTTATATGACTCCCATGAGTCTTTAATACCCTTTCTCCATAATCTGATTCAGCTCTGCATTCCTTCTTCTTCCCTTTTTTTTTTACTTATTCTTCTTTTTTATATATTATTATTTTTGATTTTAAAGCACACTTGAATTTTATGCTTAATGAACTTGATAAAGCTTATAAACAAACTAAATTAAGATTGAATGAGTACTAAACATCAACCTTTAACACTGGTTTGCAATCAATGATAAATCAAATGAAACTAGGAACACACTGAAGTTAATAAGAACACTGAAGCTTTTTGATTGCAATAACCTTTTAATACACTAACAAGCTTGAAGTTACAATTTGAACACTAGTTTTACAACTGGAATAAGAGAGTACATAAAAATAAATTAACTAAAATTAGACTCAAAACTACACACTCTGCCACAGCTTCTCTCTTTCTTTTTATATCTCCCATTTAGGGTTTCTGAGGTTTGTTGGACTCTTCCCAGCTCATTTCTTGGCCATAGGATCATTTATCATCAATCTCGTCCATTTAAATTTTTTTTGGCGCCCATCTTTCTTGTCTGTTTCTTTGAGATAATTGAAGCCATTAGGTGAGTTTTGGAGGGTAGTGTTTGGAGGGGGTGCAAGGGGGGATAGGATATGATGGTTGAGTGTTGAGGGGGGGGGGGGTGATGATGAAGGTTGCGGAGGTGTTGCAGGCACGGGGTGGGTTTCTTGGGAAGGAGGTGAGGTCAAATGGTCACACTTTGACCGTTCTAAATAATATAAGGGTTTGGGCTTTTGTTGGTGGGCTGAGGTATTGGAGTGGTCTGGGTAGGGTAATGGGTGGAGTTTTTATTATTTGGATTAAAGGAGTAGTATTTGGTCCGTTTGGTTTGTATGAAATATTAGCACAAGGACCAAAAATGTAATTTCCAGAAAATGAGGGGCTGGAATTGACACTTTTCCAAACTTGATTCAAAGGACCACTTATGCCAAGTTATAATTCCACAAGGACCTTTCACGTAAATTTACAATTTAAATTTCCCAGGGACTGAAATTGCAAACTGCTGAAACTTTGAGGACCAAAACTGCCAATGTTACAAAGTTGCAACGAGGACTATTTTTGACATATGTGAATAGTACAAGGGCAATTTTTGATAATTTTTATATTTCAGAACCCCAAGGACCATTTGTGTAATTTTCCAAACTGTAGGGACCATTTTTGCCAAATTGCAAAGTACAGGGACCAAACATGTAATTTTCTCAAACTTTTTATCCAAGGATCGTTTATCATAATTTTTGACTTTAGAAAACCTTAGTTTTGACAATTTTTGAAACTTGAGGGACTGAAACTGCCAATTGTGCAAACTTTGTTCGTTTTTCATTTGTTTTTAAACATTTTGCATCTAAAACATATAAAACACACTTTTGGAATAATTTCTGTATTTTGATGCGTTTTAGAGTGTTTTTGGATGTTTTGGCAGTTCAGATACGATAAAAATGATGAGTATTTACATATTCATCAATCCCCCACTCTAAACTATTGCTAGTCCCTAACAATCTTTTGAGAAAAACTTGATGGATTTTAAACTCTTTACCAAAAGCCATCACTTCTGGAGTAGCCAAGTGTAAGAACTGTGGCACACCTGATAACCGTGTGATTTTGAGCAAACCACCAGCTGTCAACGGATTTGATTAGTCTTTACCAAAAGCCGTTTGCTTCTGGACTAGCCAAATCTTGATAGAATTGTCAACATCTTGGTGAGCTGATTACCAATTATGGATTTTCCACGGCCTTTACCACAAGCCATAATCTTGCGGGCTAGCCAACTCATTTGTTTTTGGGGAGTTGAGGAACCATACAATTTTGGGCAAATTGCAAGCCATAAACCGATTTGAGATATCTTTACCAAGAGCCGTTTGCTCCTGGATTAGCCAATCCCTTTTGTCGTTTAGACACGGCGGACTGATTACCACAAAAATTTTGAAATAAAGTGAAAAAAAAATTTTTGAAAAATTTGTGCCAAAATGGGGGTACATGGAAGTATTTTGCGATAAAGCTCGCTAGAATTTCCCCCCCACACTAAGAAATGAATATTGTCCTCAATATTCAAAGTTCCGGCTATTATGCAGAACCTATGAACGTAAAAAGATAATATTCGAAGCTAACTGTGGAAATATTGTTTTGTATTTTTCACTTTATTTATCTGTACATACAATCACACATTATTTATTTATTTATTTATTTTTATTTTTTTTTGAGATATATACATATATACATTTTTCAAATAGCGGGGGGTTGGCCATTCCCCCACACTAGGGTGGTAGAAAGTAGAAAGAAATCAGAGACACGGGTGAAAACCCATGTTGTTGCTACTGTTTTTGTTTGTCGAGTCGCTAGCTTGACTCGATCCCTGAATTCAATTGTCCTTGGGGAAAGTTTGGAGATCCGGGACAACCATGGATGGTATGTCCTCTCCAAAGTAGTGTTTCAAACGATGTCCATTCACTTTGAAATTTGGACCATCATTTTGAGATAATTCGACGGTGCCATAAGGATAAACCTTAACGATAGTGAATGGACCAGTCCATCAGGTTTTAAGCTTTCCCGAGAAGATCTTGAGTCTAGAGTTGAAAAGAAGGACTCGATCACCAACGTTAAAAACGCGGTTTTTGATTTTTGAGTCATGAATCTTCTTTGTCTTTTCTTTGTAGATCAAAGAGTTCTCATAAGCTTGATCACGAAGTTCATTTAATTCATTCAGTTGAACTTTCCTATGATCACCCGCAGTTTTGAGGTCGAAATTGGCATGCTTGAGAGCCTAGTAGGCTTTGTGCTCAAGCTCGATCGGAAGATGGCACGCTTTCCCGTACACAAGTTTGTAAGGCGTACACCCAATGGGTGTTTTGTAAGCCGTACAGAAAGCCCAAAGTGCATCATCTAATTTATCCGACCAAGATGCACGATTTTCGCCTACAGTTCTTTCCAATATTCTCTTTATGCCTCGATTGGAAACTTCTACTTGTCCACTTGTTTGAGGGTGGTACGCAGTAGAAAGTCGGTGAGTAACACCATACTTTTGCATGACTTTATCAAATTTTTCATTGCAAAAATGCGTACCACGATCACTAATTATAGCACGTGGAGTTCCAAATCGAGCAAAGAGAGCTTTCAAAAATTTCACGACTACTCGGGCATCATTTGTGAGTAAAGCTTTCGCTTCAACCCATTTTGACAAATAGTCAACAGCCATGAGTATGTACTTATTTCCATGAGATGATGGAAATGGCCCCATAAAGTCAATGCCTCATACGTCAAATATTTCACAAACTTGGATTGCATTTTATGGCATTTCATTCTTTTGTGAAATATTCCCGTGACGTTGACAAGTGTCACAGGATTTGACCAATTCCTGGGCATCCTTGTAAATCGTGGGCCAAAAGAAACCGGAGTCAAACACCTTTTTGGCGGTGTAATTTGGATTGTGGTGGCCCCCCGTGGGACCAGCATGGCAAGCCTTAAGAATTTCAGTGGCTTCTTGACCATATACACACGGCCGGATGACTTGATCCGCACAGATTTTAAAGAGGTAGGGGTCGTCCCAGAAATAATGTTTGACATCCTTAAAGAACTTGTTCTTTTGTTGGGACAACATCCCTTTCACAATAAAGCTACCCGCAAGGTAGTTTGCAAAATCGGCAAACCAAGGGGTAACAGAATCTCCGCGAAAGGCAACCGCATTGAGTGTCTTGAGAGGGAATGTTTCATTAATTTCTTTCCTCTCGAAAACATCTTGATGGGGGTTTTCCAATCGGGAGAGATGATCAGCAGCTAGGTTCTCAGCTCCTTTTTTATCACGAATAATGATATCAAATTCCTGTAGGAGGAGAACCCAACGAAGAAGTCTCGGCTTTGCATCTTGTTTTGCAAAAAGGTACTTCAAAGCCGAGTGATCCGTATACAGTATGCTTTTGGTCAATATCAAGTATGGCCGGAATTTTTCAAAAGCATACACCACAGCTAATAATTCTTTTTCGGTGGTGGTGTAATGGCTTTGAGCCTCAGTCATAGTTTTGCTGGCATAGTGTATAGGCTGAAAATGTTTTATTTTTCGTTGCCCCAAGACTGCCCCTATAGCATAATCACTAGCATCACACATGAGCTCAAAGGGCAAGTCCCAATCGGGGGCAACAAGAATCGGTGCCTCGGTAATCCTTTTCTTTAATGTTTCAAAGGCTTCGATGCACTCGGGGGAGAAGATAAAAGGAGCATCCTTTTCGAGGAGATGGGTCATAGGCCGGGCGATTTTAGAAAAATCTTGAATAAACCTACGATAGAAACCGGCATGACCTAAAAAGCTCCTAACACCTTTCACAGTTGTAACACCCCCAATTCATGGATGCAGCGGAATTCGAACTGGGTGTTACTTGACGGCACAATAGACACAATAATAGAAAACGAACTCCAATTGAGTCGTTTTAAAAGATTTATCATTCAAATTGTATAAATATCAGAGATTACAAAATGAGGTCCCAGATGGTTCCATGTTTACAATTTAAATGAGTTTTGAATGATAATAAAATTTATAGCCCTCTTGAGTATCCGTGTCCTTCCGTGCCATCCTTGATCGTCATGAACCTGAAATACATGCTTGAGAGGTCAACACAAAGGTTGAGTGGAATTCGTAGAGTTTAGTTAAATCGTTTGAACACAATAATCGTAATGTGAGGTAATTAATCACACATTCATAGTTAGAAAACAAAATCGTTATTTATTGCACTAAGCTCATACAACCAAAGCATTAACATCGAACCACAAATTGGCATTATAGAAGCCCTATCCAGGTACTTTTGCCATTATACCTCTAAATCTCAAATATAGTGCATTTGTGTGAACTCGTAGATGTTCAACACAAATGGGATCCGTCAATCCCAATAGATCTATTCACAATATTCGCGCTCACTATAGGTAGTGACTAATGGTTTATGATATAGGGACTTCGAACATGGCAATCGTTACTTAGTGACAATAAAACATCGTCGGGTAGCATACATTAGAAAGCATCGTGTTCGAGTAGAAAAATAATAGCATGTATTCCCCCCATGGGTTTGTAAAATAGTTAAACAATAGAAAGTGGGGCTACGAACTCACCTTAAGTTACGTAGTGAGTAATGAATGTGATGGTCGAATCGTGAAGGTTTCTACAAGCAACCTATAATAGAATGTCGCGACTTAGGATCGGAGTAAAGAATATGAAGTAGTGCCTATATATATATATATATCTTGCATCTAGTCCATGATGTGGTATGATGTATATTGTAAGTCTTTGAAAGAAAAATTCATGAAACATGTATGTTTTGGTATATCGTTTACTACCGTTCGGGCCGACATAATTCAGAAGTCATGTTAGTAAGCGTTCGAGGAGCCAAGACACTTTAACTCGTAAATCCACAACTCAACTCGACGGCTTACATAATGAACTCCTCACATGAGGCTCCCTACTATTGTAGTAGTTGATAAACTATATAGATATAGGTTTTGATCCGAAAAGTTACATGTCCGATATTTGTATAAACTTAGGAAAGTTTATTAGTACATGAAGATTGTTATTAGGGGTAGTTTCATAAGTCTTGAATGACCATTTTCTCTTGGTAATATCTCATGGTTTCCTTTTAGGTGAAGTAGATCCAAATTGCTTGTTCAAGTTATCGCCTAATTCATTGTTTCATGTTTACGCCTATGTAAGTTGTTATGGTTATTTCGTCATGGCCTAGCCATGACCTTTGGTCCTTGTTCCAAGGTCATGAGACACAACCTTGGCTCTAGCCATGGTGGTGGTCTTGATTATAGGTCATAAGACCCCTTTGGTCTTCATAAACCATAACCTATATGTAATGACTTTGTCTAAAAATGGGCTGTTTAGAATTTGAAGAAATTTATCACTCGGAAAGCGTTTTCAGGGCTCGAGCTTCTTTGTTCCTGAACGAAAACGTCGTTCCGGACAACTTTTGTGTTTTAACTTTTTGATGAATCGGACCAGAAGTGGGACTTTCAAAACCCAAATTTGATCAGAATGGTATTTGGCAGTTTGCCGAAAAGTTTTGGTAACTTCAAATGGGCGTAACTTTTGACTCGTATACTCGTTTTAGGTGGTTCAAATTGCTATGGTTTCCTTGTTAAGTCCTCTTTAACAGTAAGTAAGTGTCAAATATCATAGTTGTACTATTTTGGTCGTGGTTCTCCATAAAAGTCACTAGTTTACTTGTTTTAGTAACTTGTTGTAACAATAAATAACAATAACTTGTTTTGTTCACTTTTATACATCATGGACATAACTACAAGACATAATATAGCAAGAATAACATGTAAATAACATGAACATGATTATTCAACAAGAAGTATGTTAGGGTTTGGCTTACAACTTTTGGCTTTCAAAGATGAAAGGAAGTTAACATGTAAGGATAGGACATTGATAGACTTGCTTCAACCCACTTCACTTCATGCAATCTTTCTACCCTTGGTATTCTTGAAAGATGGATGATGAAGGTTTAGGTGACTTGAGTGGATTCAAACTCAAGAGAAATCACCAAGTATATTAGGGTTTGGAAGATTTTTGGTGAATGATAATCTAACTAGGGTTTCTATCTTGAAGAATCACTTGAACCTTGCAAGAACTTGGAAGAAATAAAGCTAAGTGTGGAATGAAATGGGGTGTGGTGTGTGGCGTTCAAGTGAAGGGAGGAGGGGCTATTTATAGTCCAAATGAGGAGGTTAGGAAAGTGCTAGGAAATTACTAAAACTTGGTGACCAAGTTGTAAATAAGTGTTGATTTAAGGGTAGTTTCATGAGATGAAGCCACATGGGTGTGACTCCCCCCTCCTAGGGCGGTTTGGTAACCTTGGGGAGCAAGGGTGGACTTTTGGTGATCTTATCCAAGATTATGGAGCTAGTTCCGACTCCGTAAATTGCTAACCGTAAGTTGTTACGTCACAAAACGTAAAACCGGGTATCGTAAAAATACGAAACTTGGAAGAATGGTTAAACATGTCATTATACTCCATAATAAAATATAAAATGAGTGGTAGGTTCTATCGGGTGCTAAAACCCTGCTAAAAGCTGGAAACACGGGTCTAAAACGCGTAATTCGCGTAAAACGCTGAATATTGCGTAAAATTGAGAAAAGTAAAATGTTACTTTTCTAATGTGATAAAAATGATTTAAAATGACTTATAATGTCTAGACTGGGCTCAGTCTAGTGTCGGTTGGTATTAAATGCCTTTTAGACATCAAACCGTAAGCCTAAAAATCACGGAATGACTTATAACATCAAGGGATGATTTTTGGTCAATGGAGGAGGGAAAGAATATGTTGACTTTTTCTAATAAGTTGAAAACTCAAATCTTCTTAGAAACGCGTTTTGTGGTCTAACGGTTAATCGCCCAAACGGTTAAGCGTGCTCATGCGAGAGTAGTACAGGCTTGGGTGACCTGCCGGGAAGTCTTTGGTCATGTTTTTCTCAGTCACGATTAATTCTCAAATAAATCATGAGCGTGTCAAACATTTTTCCGATCTGGGGTCACCTGACGGGATCGAATTTCGTTGTGCGTAGAATTTCTGATTGACGTTTTACCCTAAAACGTGTAATTCCATGTAATCCCTTAATAACTTTCACGAAAATGATCTGACGGATGTCAAACATTTAATTTGCCATAGAAATGATTTATCACTCGAGAATATCAAATAAAAATCAACTTTCGGGAAAATTTCGGAAAGAAATGAATAGTAAAAATGAATAGTAACATGAATAGTAAAAGTGAATAGTGAATTTTCCGGGAATAGTAATTGACCTGAAATTGCGAATTGTTACAGTCTCCACCCCATATGAGAGCTCCGTCCCGGAGATCAATTTTCGTTGAGAGTAGAAACTTCGTTGGTAAAAAGATGTGGGTATTTCTTACGTATCTGGTCCAGTGAGTTGAATTTCATCGAGTGGAATCACGAGTGATTCATCTGACAAGCATTTCTTTAGGTTAGATACATGGAAAGTGGGGTGTACACTACTGAGTTCTGATGGAAGCTCAAGTTTGTACGCCACAGGGCCAACCCTGGCTAGGATTTTTGAATGGTCCGATGTATCTTTAGTTTAATTTTCCTCGTTTACCGAATCGTATCAAGCCTTTCCAAGGCGATACCTTTAGCATAACCCTATCTCCGACTTGGAATTCTAGGGGTCTGCGTCGTGTGTCGGCATAACTTTTCTGTCGATCTCTTGCGATTTGTAGTCGACTTCTGATTTGTACAATCTTATCCGTTGTTTCTCGAATGAGTTCTGGTTCAGTGAGTTGAATTTCTCCCACTTCAGCTCAACAAGCAGGTGAACGACATTTTCGACCGCAATGTGCTTCAAATGAAGCTGCTTTGATACTTGTATGATAGCTGTTATTGTAGGAATATTCGACTAATGGTAGATGAGTATCCCATCCTTTTCCTTTTGGATGTCTTCTTTCACTGTCTCAGCTTGAATGTGAAGGATTTGAGCAGGAAAGTTTGAATTTATGGTTTAAAAACTAAGGCTCGGACTCGTAGTGGTTTAACCTGTTCCTTTCGGCTCAGGGTATGGCATAGGATGAGGTTTACTTTTAGGTGGGAAAGGTAGAGTAAGAGTGATTAATTGTCGTACTCTATCGGATGAATACTTCATGAATTTCACAAAAAATTTGTCTTAGGATTATAAGTGAGAAGTTCGTTTCTAAGAAAACATACTAGTGACTGCTCCCAGCATAACATGATCCCTCCTGAATTAGACATAGGTGATCAGGCTATGTATAATTTAGGACCGATAATGTGATGTTCGGTTTAGTCACGTATGGTATTCAATCTTGTAAGGGTGATGAGGTTGCTTGTGGTGTAACTAAGGATGATTTGAGCTTTAAAAGTGCCTCAAGATCAGAAAGTGAGCTTGTGGGATTAAGGGTTGTGAAGATGATGATGGTGAGAAGGTTAAGAAGGTTTGTGTTCTTCATTTTGGTATGTTGAGATTTAGTGGTTTGTGATGAAAGTTGGAAATGAAGGCATGATATTGATTTATAGGGTGGTATCAACGAAGTGATTTTTCTAAGATGGTGGTAGAATAATTCCAGAGACCATTGCACAAATCACAATGTCTCGAAAGTAGATTAGACCATTGTGCAATTCACAATGTCTGGGAAGTAGGTTAGACCATTGTGTGACTCAAAACATTTGAGAAATGATTAAGACCATTGTATCATACAATGTCCGAAAAATAGAAAAGACCATCGTAATTCGTTACAATATCTTGGATATAAAATGTTGGAGTAGGAACATGGTTGGGAGAATGTGGTTGTGTCGAAATGCCATAAAATAGGCATGTGTAGATATGTTTAGATAAAATGATTGAAAATAACTCGAATGTATATACAAATATACTAGTATTTGTTCGTGTAGTGGAAAATGCCTAGTGTGTTTATATGAATATACTTATGTTATTTCGGATACAAATAAGCCCACTTGTTTATAATTCTTTATTTACATAGAGAGGCATCCCAAACAATGTAAATAGGGAAATATAAACTTATGGTTCGGTGATTTACAATGTCTTTATTTAAATGAAAAGGCATCCCAATCCATTCAAATAATTATAAATCATCCTACTTAAGAATTCCCAACACAACATTCATAATTAGCCGGTGAGTTACAAGGTAGTGTATTACGAGATGATACTGGTGTTTCAAAACAACTTCTTGGTTTATTGTGTCATAAAGGTACTAGTCGATGAAGTTTGAGAAGATGTAGTTTTCATGTTGACTTTCTTGTTGGATCAATGGTGGTCGAGGTACGATCCATAATGAGTGATCCAAATCATCACATGTAGGGATATCGAAGGGAGGTGATAGTGGTGGTGGTAATGGCTCTAGTACATATTCGTATTCATTATCCTCCTCGGAGTCTGCCTCAACATAATTTTGTTCAAAATAATTAGAAATATTCATCGCAAAATTAGTTGGCATCGGTTCATCCTCTTCTTCGTCGGTTGAATCTTCGAAAGGTTCTTCTTCGTCATCAGAAGCGAAGGCATTTACGAAGTCAAATCCGAACTCGGGTGAGGGTGGTAAGACTTGGAAGTTATTAGGTAGAGTGGGCACATAATCGGGAGAAGTGGGTATGCACATGATTTCTATAAGAAGAATTACAATGTTAATATAATTCTATCGTTTTATGGGGAGTGCTCGAAATATGGCAAGCATATATATAGCAGTATACTCATATGTTTATGTAGCCTAACTTGCATAATTAGTCCATAATCGTCTGGAGGATGGAAGGCACGAAGAGCGGAAGGCTATAAAATGTTTTTGTTTGTAATCGTAGTTATAGTTTAGGTCTCAATTAGACCCGTTTCTCTATAACCATGGCTCTGGTACCAATCTGTAACACCCCCAATTCATGGATGCAGCGGAATTCGAACTGGGTGTTACTTGATGGCACAATAGACACAATAATAGAAAACGAACTCCAATTGAGTCGTTTTAAAAGATTTATCATTCAAATTGTATAAATATCAGAGATTACAAAATGAGGTCCCAGATGGTTCCATGTTTACAATTTAAATGAGTTTTGAATGATAATAAAATTTATAGCCCTCTTGAGTATCCGTGTCCTTCCGTGCCATCCTTGATCGTCATGAACCTGAAATACATGCTTGAGAGGTCAACACAAAGGTTGAGTGGAATTCGTAGAGTTTAGTTAAATCGTTTGAACACAATAATCGTAATGTGAGGTAATTAATCACACATTCATAGTTAGAAAACAAAATCGTTATTTATTGCACTAAGCTCATACAACCAAAGCATTAACATCGAACCACAAATTGGCATTATAGAAGCCCTATCCAGGTACTTTTGCCATTATACCTCTAAATCTCAAATATAGTGCATTTGTGTGAACTCGTAGATGTTCAACACAAATGGGATCCGTCAATCCCAATAGATCTATTCACAATATTCGCGCTCACTATAGGTAGTGACTAATGGTTTATGATATAGGGACTTCGAACATGGCAATCGTTACTTAGTGACAATAAAACATCGTCGGGTAGCATACATTAGAAAGCATCGTGTTCGAGTAGAAAAATAATAGCATGTATTCCCCCCATGGGTTTGTAAAATAGTTAAACAATAGAAAGTGGGGCTACGAACTCACCTTAAGTTACGTAGTGAGTAATGAATGTGATGGTCGAATCGTGAAGGTTTCTACAAGCAACCTATAATAGAATGTCGCGACTTAGGATCGGAGTAAAGAATATGAAGTAGTGCCTATATATATATCTTGCATCTAGTCCATGATGTGGTATGATGTATATTGTAAGTCTTTGAAAGAAAAATTCATGAAACATGTATGTTTTGGTATATCGTTTACTACCGTTCGGGCCGACATAATTCAGAAGTCATGTTAGTAAGCGTTCGAGGAGCCAGGACACTTTAACTCGTAAATCCACAACTCAACTCGACGGCTTAAATAATGAACTCCTCACATGAGGCTCCCTACTATTGTAGTAGTTGATAAACTATATAGATATAGGTTTTGATCCGAAAAGTTACATGTCCGATATTTGTATAAACTTAGGAAAGTTTATTAGTACATGAAGATTGTTATTAGGGGTAGTTTCATAAGTCTTGAATGACCATTTTCTCTTGGTAATATCTCATGGTTTCCTTTTAGGTGAAGTAGATCCAAATTGCTTGTTCAAGTTATCGCCTAATTCATTGTTTCATGTTTACGCCTATGTAAGTTGTTATGGTTATTTCGTCATGGCCTAGCCATGACCTTTGGTCCTTGTTCCAAGGTCATGAGACACAACCTTGGCTCTAGCCATGGTGGTGGTCTTGATTATAGGTCATAAGACCCCTTTGGTCTTCATAAACCATAACCTATATGTAATGACTTTGTCTAAAAATGGGCTGTTTAGAATTTGAAGAAATTTATCACTCGGAAAGCGTTTTCAGGGCTCGAGCTTCTTTGTTCCTGAACGAAAACGTCGTTCCGGACAACTTTTGTGTTTTAACTTTTTGATGAATCGGACCAGAAGTGGGACTTTCAAAACCCAAATTTGATCAGAATGGTATTTGGCAGTTTGCCGAAAAGTTTTGGTAACTTCAAATGGGCGTAACTTTTGACTCGTATACTCGTTTTAGGTGGTTCAAATTGCTATGGTTTCCTTGTTAAGTCCTCTTTAACAGTAAGTAAGTGTAAAATATCATAGTTGTACTATTTTGGTCGTGGTTCTCCATAAAAGTCACTAGTTTACTTGTTTTAGTAACTTGTTGTAACAATAAATAACAATAACTTGTTTTGTTCACTTTTATACATCATGGACATAACTACAAGACATAATATAGCAAGAATAACATGTAAATAACATGAACATGATTATTCAACAAGAAGTATGTTAGGGTTTGGCTTACAACTTTTGGCTTTCAAAGATGAAAGGAAGTTAACATGTAAGGATAGGACATTGATAGACTTGCTTCAACCCACTTCACTTCATGCAATCTTTCTACCCTTGGTATTCTTGAAAGATGGATGATGAAGGTTTAGGTGACTTGAGTGGATTCAAACTCAAGAGAAATCACCAAGTATATTAGGGTTTGGAAGATTTTTGGTGAATGATAATCTAACTAGGGTTTCTATCTTGAAGAATCACTTGAACCTTGCAAGAACTTGGAAGAAATAAAGCTAAGTGTGGAATGAAATGGGGTATGGTGTGTGGCGTTCAAGTGAAGGGAGGAGGGGCTATTTATAGTCCAAATGAGGAGGTTAGGAAAATGCTAGGAAATTACTAAAACTTGGTGACCAAGTTGTAAATAAGTGTTGATTTAAGGGTAGTTTCATGAGATGAAGCCACATGGGTGTGACTCCCCCCTCCTAGGGCGGTTTGGTAACCTTGGGGAGCAAGGGTGGACTTTTGGTGATCTTATCCAAGATTATGGAGCTAGTTCCGACTCCGTAAATTGCTAACCGTAAGTTGTTACGTCACAAAACGTAAAACCGGGTATCGTAAAAATACGAAACTTGGAAGAATGGTTAAACATGTCATTATACTCCATAATAAAATATAAAATGAGTGGTAGGTTCTATCGGGTGCTAAAACCCTGCTAAAAGCTGGAAACACGGGTCTAAAACGCGTAATTCGCGTAAAACGCTGAATATTGCGTAAAATTGAGAAAAGTAAAATGTTACTTTTCTAATGTGATAAAAATGATTTAAAATGACTTATAATGTCTAGACTGGGCTCAGTCTAGTGTCGGTTGGTATTAAATGCATTTTAGACATCAAACCGTAAGCCTAAAAATCACGGAATGACTTATAACATCAAGGGATGATTTTTTGTCAATGGAGGAGGGAAAGAATATGTTGACTTTTTCTAATAAGTTGAAAACTCAAATCTTCTTAGAAACGCGTTTTGTGGTCTAACGGTTAATCGCCCAAACGGTTAAGCGTGCTCATGCGAGAGTAGTACAGGCTTGGGTGACCTGCCGGGAAGTCTTTGGTCATGTTTTTCTCAGTCACGATTAATTCTCAAATAAATCATGAGCGTGTCAAACATTTTTCCGATGTGGGGTCACCTGACGGGATCGAATTTCGTTGTGCGTAGAATTTCTGATTGACGTTTTACCCTAAAACGTGTAATTCCATGTAATCCCTTAATAACTTTCACGAAAATGATCTGACGGATGTCAAACATTTAATTTGCCATAGAAATGATTTATCACTCGAGAATATCAAATAAAAATCAACTTTCGGGAAAATTTCGGAAAGAAATGAATAGTAAAAATGAATAGTAACATGAATAGTAAAAGTGAATAGTGAATTTTCCGGGAATAGTAATTGACCTGAAATTGCGAATTGTTACAGTCTCCACCCCATATGAGAGCTCCGTCCCGGAGATCAATTTTCGTTGAGAGTAGAAACTTCGTTGGTAAAAAGATGTGGGTATTTCTTACGTATCTGGTCCAGTGAGTTGAATTTCATCGAGTGGAATCACGAGTGATTCATCTGACAAGCATTTCTTTAGGTTAGATACATGGAAAGTGGGGTGTACACTACTGAGTTCTGATGGAAGCTCAAGTTTGTACGCCACAGGGCCAACCCTGGCTAGGATTTTTGAATGGTCCGATGTATCTTTAGTTTAATTTTCCTCGTTTACCGAATCGTATCAAGCCTTTCCAAGGCGATACCTTTAGCATAACCCTATCTCCGACTTGGAATTCTAGGGGTCTGCGTCGTGTGTCGGCATAACTTTTCTGTCGATCTCTTGCGATTTGTAGTCGACTTCTGATTTGTACAATCTTATCCGTTGTTTCTCGAATGAGTTCTGGTTCAGTGAGTTGAATTTCTCCCACTTCAGCTCAACAAGCAGGTGAACGACATTTTCGACCGCAATGTGCTTCAAATGAAGCTGCTTTGATACTTGTATGATAGCTGTTATTGTAGGAATATTCGACTAATGGTAGATGAGTATCCCATCCTTTTCCTTTTGGATGTCTTCTTTCACTGTCTCAGCTTGAATGTGAAGGATTTGAGCAGGAAAGTTTGAATTTATGGTTTAAAAACTAAGGCTCGGACTCGTAGTGGTTTAACCTGTTCCTTTCGGCTCAGGGTATGGCATAGGATGAGGTTTACTTTTAGGTGGGAAAGGTAGAGTAAGAGTGATTAATTGTCGTACTCTATCGGATGAATACTTCATGAATTTCACAAAAAATTTGTCTTAGGATTATAAGTGAGAAGTTCGTTTCTAAGAAAACATACTAGTGACTGCTCCCAGCATAACATGATCCCTCCTGAATTAGACATAGGTGATCAGGCTATGTATAATTTAGGACCGATAATGTGATGTTCGGTTTAGTCACGTATGGTATTCAATCTTGTAAGGGTGATGAGGTTGCTTGTGGTGTAACTAAGGATGATTTGAGCTTTAAAAGTGCCTCAAGATCAGAAAGTGAGCTTGTGGGATTAAGGGTTGTGAAGATGATGATGGTGAGAAGGTTAAGAAGGTTTGTGTTCTTCATTTTGGTATGTTGAGATTTAGTGGTTTGTGATGAAAGTTGGAAATGAAGGCATGATATTGATTTATAGGGTGGTATCAACGAAGTGATTTTTCTAAGATGGTGGTAGAATAATTCCAGAGACCATTGCACAAATCACAATGTCTCGAAAGTAGATTAGACCATTGTGCAATTCACAATGTCTGGGAAGTAGGTTAGACCATTGTGTGACTCAAAACATTTGAGAAATGATTAAGACCATTGTATCATACAATGTCCGAAAAATAGAAAAGACCATCGTAATTCGTTACAATATCTTGGATATAAAATGTTGGAGTAGGAACATGGTTGGGAGAATGTGGTTGTGTCGAAATGCCATAAAATAGGCATGTGTAGATATGTTTAGATAAAATGATTGAAAATAACTCGAATGTATATACAAATATACTAGTATTTGTTCGTGTAGTGGAAAATGCCTAGTGTGTTTATATGAATATACTTATGTTATTTCGGATACAAATAAGCCCACTTGTTTATAATTCTTTATTTACATAGAGAGGCATCCCAAACAATGTAAATAGGGAAATATAAACTTATGGTTCGGTGATTTACAATGTCTTTATTTAAATGAAAAGGCATCCCAATCCATTCAAATAATTATAAATCATCCTACTTAAGAATTCCCAACACAACATTCATAATTAGCCGGTGAGTTACAAGGTAGTGTATTACGAGATGATACTGGTGTTTCAAAACAACTTCTTGGTTTATTGTGTCATAAAGGTACTAGTCGATGAAGTTTGAGAAGATGTAGTTTTCATGTTGACTTTCTTGTTGGATCAATGGTGGTCGAGGTACGATCCATAATGAGTGATCCAAATCATCACATGTAGGGATATCGAAGGGAGGTGATAGTGGTGGTGGTAATGGCTCTAGTACATATTCGTATTCATTATCCTCCTCGGAGTCTGCCTCAACATAATTTTGTTCAAAATAATTAGAAATATTCATCGCAAAATTAGTTGGCATCGGTTCATCCTCTTCTTCGTCGGTTGAATCTTCGAAAGGTTCTTCTTCGTCATCAGAAGCGAAGGCATTTACGAAGTCAAATCCGAACTCGGGTGAGGGTGGTAAGACTTGGAAGTTATTAGGTAGAGTGGGCACATAATCGGGAGAAGTGGGTATGCACATGATTTCTATAAGAAGAATTACAATGTTAATATAATTCTATCGTTTTATGGGGAGTGCTCGAAATATGGCAAGCATATATATAGCAGTATACTCATATGTTTATGTAGCCTAACTTGCATAATTAGTCCATAATCGTCTGGAGGATGGAAGGCACGAAGAGCGGAAGGCTATAAAATGTTTTTGTTTGTAATCGTAGTTATAGTTTAGGTCTCAATTAGACCCGTTTCTCTATAACCATGGCTCTGGTACCAATCTGTAACACCCCCAATTCATGGATGCAGCGGAATTCGAACTGGGTGTTACTTGATGGCACAATAGACACAATAATAGAAAACGAACTCCAATTGAGTCGTTTTAAAAGATTTATCATTCAAATTGTATAAATATCAGAGATTACAAAATGAGGTCCCAGATGGTTCCATGTTTACAATTTAAATGAGTTTTGAATGATAATAAAATTTATAGCCCTCTTGAGTATCCGTGTCCTTCCGTGCCATCCTTGATCGTCATGAACCTGAAATACATGCTTGAGAGGTCAACACAAAGGTTGAGTGGAATTCGTAGAGTTTAGTTAAATCGTTTGAACACAATAATCGTAATGTGAGGTAATTAATCACACATTCATAGTTAGAAAACAAAATCGTTATTTATTGCACTAAGCTCATACAACCAAAGCATTAACATCGAACCACAAATTGGCATTATAGAAGCCCTATCCAGGTACTTTTGCCATTATACCTCTAAATCTCAAATATAGTGCATTTGTGTGAACTCGTAGATGTTCAACACAAATGGGATCCGTCAATCCCAATAGATCTATTCACAATATTCGCGCTCACTATAGGTAGTGACTAATGGTTTATGATATAGGGACTTCGAACATGGCAATCGTTACTTAGTGACAATAAAACATCGTCGGGTAGCATACATTAGAAAGCATCGTGTTCGAGTAGAAAAATAATAGCATGTATTCCCCCCATGGGTTTGTAAAATAGTTAAACAATAGAAAGTGGGGCTACGAACTCACCTTAAGTTACGTAGTGAGTAATGAATGTGATGGTCGAATCGTGAAGGTTTCTACAAGCAACCTATAATAGAATGTCGCGACTTAGGATCGGAGTAAAGAATATGAAGTAGTGCCTATATATATATCTTGCATCTAGTCCATGATGTGGTATGATGTATATTGTAAGTCTTTGAAAGAAAAATTCATGAAACATGTATGTTTTGGTATATCGTTTACTACCGTTCGGGCCGACATAATTCAGAAGTCATGTTAGTAAGCGTTCGAGGAGCCAAGACACTTTAACTCGTAAATCCACAACTCAACTCGACGGCTTACATAATGAACTCCTCACATGAGGCTCCCTACTATTGTAGTAGTTGATAAACTATATAGATATAGGTTTTGATCCGAAAAGTTACATGTCCGATATTTGTATAAACTTAGGAAAGTTTATTAGTACATGAAGATTGTTATTAGGGGTAGTTTCATAAGTCTTGAATGACCATTTTCTCTTGGTAATATCTCATGGTTTCCTTTTAGGTGAAGTAGATCCAAATTGCTTGTTCAAGTTATCGCCTAATTCATTGTTTCATGTTTACGCCTATGTAAGTTGTTATGGTTATTTCGTCATGGCCTAGCCATGACCTTTGGTCCTTGTTCCAAGGTCATGAGACACAACCTTGGCTCTAGCCATGGTGGTGGTCTTGATTATAGGTCATAAGACCCCTTTGGTCTTCATAAACCATAACCTATATGTAATGACTTTGTCTAAAAATGGGCTGTTTAGAATTTGAAGAAATTTATCACTCGGAAAGCGTTTTCAGGGCTCGAGCTTCTTTGTTCCTGAACGAAAACGTCGTTCCGGACAACTTTTGTGTTTTAACTTTTTGATGAATCGGACCAGAAGTGGGACTTTCAAAACCCAAATTTGATCAGAATGGTATTTGGCAGTTTGCCGAAAAGTTTTGGTAACTTCAAATGGGCGTAACTTTTGACTCGTATACTCGTTTTAGGTGGTTCAAATTGCTATGGTTTCCTTGTTAAGTCCTCTTTAACAGTAAGTAAGTGTAAAATATCATAGTTGTACTATTTTGGTCGTGGTTCTCCATAAAAGTCACTAGTTTACTTGTTTTAGTAACTTGTTGTAACAATAAATAACAATAACTTGTTTTGTTCACTTTTATACATCATGGACATAACTACAAGACATAATATAGCAAGAATAACATGTAAATAACATGAACATGATTATTCAACAAGAAGTATGTTAGGGTTTGGCTTACAACTTTTGGCTTTCAAAGATGAAAGGAAGTTAACATGTAAGGATAGGACATTGATAGACTTGCTTCAACCCACTTCACTTCATGCAATCTTTCTACCCTTGGTATTCTTGAAAGATGGATGATGAAGGTTTAGGTGACTTGAGTGGATTCAAACTCAAGAGAAATCACCAAGTATATTAGGGTTTGGAAGATTTTTGGTGAATGATAATCTAACTAGGGTTTCTATCTTGAAGAATCACTTGAACCTTGCAAGAACTTGGAAGAAATAAAGCTAAGTGTGGAATGAAATGGGGTATGGTGTGTGGCGTTCAAGTGAAGGGAGGAGGGGCTATTTATAGTCCAAATGAGGAGGTTAGGAAAATGCTAGGAAATTACTAAAACTTGGTGACCAAGTTGTAAATAAGTGTTGATTTAAGGGTAGTTTCATGAGATGAAGCCACATGGGTGTGACTCCCCCCTCCTAGGGCGGTTTGGTAACCTTGGGGAGCAAGGGTGGACTTTTGGTGATCTTATCCAAGATTATGGAGCTAGTTCCGACTCCGTAAATTGCTAACCGTAAGTTGTTACGTCACAAAACGTAAAACCGGGTATCGTAAAAATACGAAACTTGGAAGAATGGTTAAACATGTCATTATACTCCATAATAAAATATAAAATGAGTGGTAGGTTCTATCGGGTGCTAAAACCCTGCTAAAAGCTGGAAACACGGGTCTAAAACGCGTAATTCGCGTAAAACGCTGAATATTGCGTAAAATTGAGAAAAGTAAAATGTTACTTTTCTAATGTGATAAAAATGATTTAAAATGACTTATAATGTCTAGACTGGGCTCAGTCTAGTGTCGGTTGGTATTAAATGCATTTTAGACATCAAACCGTAAGCCTAAAAATCACGGAATGACTTATAACATCAAGGGATGATTTTTTGTCAATGGAGGAGGGAAAGAATATGTTGACTTTTTCTAATAAGTTGAAAACTCAAATCTTCTTAGAAACGCGTTTTGTGGTCTAACGGTTAATCGCCCAAACGGTTAAGCGTGCTCATGCGAGAGTAGTACAGGCTTGGGTGACCTGCCGGGAAGTCTTTGGTCATGTTTTTCTCAGTCACGATTAATTCTCAAATAAATCATGAGCGTGTCAAACATTTTTCCGATGTGGGGTCACCTGACGGGATCGAATTTCGTTGTGCGTAGAATTTCTGATTGACGTTTTACCCTAAAACGTGTAATTCCATGTAATCCCTTAATAACTTTCACGAAAATGATCTGACGGATGTCAAACATTTAATTTGCCATAGAAATGATTTATCACTCGAGAATATCAAATAAAAATCAACTTTCGGGAAAATTTCGGAAAGAAATGAATAGTAAAAATGAATAGTAACATGAATAGTAAAAGTGAATAGTGAATTTTCCGGGAATAGTAATTGACCTGAAATTGCGAATTGTTACAGTCTCCACCCCATATGAGAGCTCCGTCCCGGAGATCAATTTTCGTTGAGAGTAGAAACTTCGTTGGTAAAAAGATGTGGGTATTTCTTACGTATCTGGTCCAGTGAGTTGAATTTCATCGAGTGGAATCACGAGTGATTCATCTGACAAGCATTTCTTTAGGTTAGATACATGGAAAGTGGGGTGTACACTACTGAGTTCTGATGGAAGCTCAAGTTTGTACGCCACAGGGCCAACCCTGGCTAGGATTTTTGAATGGTCCGATGTATCTTTAGTTTAATTTTCCTCGTTTACCGAATCGTATCAAGCCTTTCCAAGGCGATACCTTTAGCATAACCCTATCTCCGACTTGGAATTCTAGGGGTCTGCGTCGTGTGTCGGCATAACTTTTCTGTCGATCTCTTGCGATTTGTAGTCGACTTCTGATTTGTACAATCTTATCCGTTGTTTCTCGAATGAGTTCTGGTTCAGTGAGTTGAATTTCTCCCACTTCAGCTCAACAAGCAGGTGAACGACATTTTCGACCGCAATGTGCTTCAAATGAAGCTGCTTTGATACTTGTATGATAGCTGTTATTGTAGGAATATTCGACTAATGGTAGATGAGTATCCCATCCTTTTCCTTTTGGATGTCTTCTTTCACTGTCTCAGCTTGAATGTGAAGGATTTGAGCAGGAAAGTTTGAATTTATGGTTTAAAAACTAAGGCTCGGACTCGTAGTGGTTTAACCTGTTCCTTTCGGCTCAGGGTATGGCATAGGATGAGGTTTACTTTTAGGTGGGAAAGGTAGAGTAAGAGTGATTAATTGTCGTACTCTATCGGATGAATACTTCATGAATTTCACAAAAAATTTGTCTTAGGATTATAAGTGAGAAGTTCGTTTCTAAGAAAACATACTAGTGACTGCTCCCAGCATAACATGATCCCTCCTGAATTAGACATAGGTGATCAGGCTATGTATAATTTAGGACCGATAATGTGATGTTCGGTTTAGTCACGTATGGTATTCAATCTTGTAAGGGTGATGAGGTTGCTTGTGGTGTAACTAAGGATGATTTGAGCTTTAAAAGTGCCTCAAGATCAGAAAGTGAGCTTGTGGGATTAAGGGTTGTGAAGATGATGATGGTGAGAAGGTTAAGAAGGTTTGTGTTCTTCATTTTGGTATGTTGAGATTTAGTGGTTTGTGATGAAAGTTGGAAATGAAGGCATGATATTGATTTATAGGGTGGTATCAACGAAGTGATTTTTCTAAGATGGTGGTAGAATAATTCCAGAGACCATTGCACAAATCACAATGTCTCGAAAGTAGATTAGACCATTGTGCAATTCACAATGTCTGGGAAGTAGGTTAGACCATTGTGTGACTCAAAACATTTGAGAAATGATTAAGACCATTGTATCATACAATGTCCGAAAAATAGAAAAGACCATCGTAATTCGTTACAATATCTTGGATATAAAATGTTGGAGTAGGAACATGGTTGGGAGAATGTGGTTGTGTCGAAATGCCATAAAATAGGCATGTGTAGATATGTTTAGATAAAATGATTGAAAATAACTCGAATGTATATACAAATATACTAGTATTTGTTCGTGTAGTGGAAAATGCCTAGTGTGTTTATATGAATATACTTATGTTATTTCGGATACAAATAAGCCCACTTGTTTATAATTCTTTATTTACATAGAGAGGCATCCCAAACAATGTAAATAGGGAAATATAAACTTATGGTTCGGTGATTTACAATGTCTTTATTTAAATGAAAAGGCATCCCAATCCATTCAAATAATTATAAATCATCCTACTTAAGAATTCCCAACACAACATTCATAATTAGCCGGTGAGTTACAAGGTAGTGTATTACGAGATGATACTGGTGTTTCAAAACAACTTCTTGGTTTATTGTGTCATAAAGGTACTAGTCGATGAAGTTTGAGAAGATGTAGTTTTCATGTTGACTTTCTTGTTGGATCAATGGTGGTCGAGGTACGATCCATAATGAGTGATCCAAATCATCACATGTAGGGATATCGAAGGGAGGTGATAGTGGTGGTGGTAATGGCTCTAGTACATATTCGTATTCATTATCCTCCTCGGAGTCTGCCTCAACATAATTTTGTTCAAAATAATTAGAAATATTCATCGCAAAATTAGTTGGCATCGGTTCATCCTCTTCTTCGTCGGTTGAATCTTCGAAAGGTTCTTCTTCGTCATCAGAAGCGAAGGCATTTACGAAGTCAAATCCGAACTCGGGTGAGGGTGGTAAGACTTGGAAGTTATTAGGTAGAGTGGGCACATAATCGGGAGAAGTGGGTATGCACATGGTTTCTATAAGAAGAATTACAATGTTAATATAATTCTATCGTTTTATGGGGAGTGCTCGAAATATGGCAAGCATATATATAGCAGTATACTCATATGTTTATGTAGCCTAACTTGCATAATTAGTCCATAATCGTCTGGAGGATGGAAGGCACGAAGAGCGGAAGGCTATAAAATGTTTTTGTTTGTAATCGTAGTTATAGTTTAGGTCTCAATTAGACCCGTTTCTCTATAACCATGGCTCTGGTACCAATCTGTAACACCCCCAATTCATGGATGCAGCGGAATTCGAACTGGGTGTTACTTGACGGCACAATAGACACAATAATAGAAAACGAACTCCAATTGAGTCGTTTTAAAAGATTTATCATTCAAATTGTATAAATATCAGAGATTACAAAATGAGGTCCCAGATGGTTCCATGTTTACAATTTAAATGAGTTTTGAATGATAATAAAATTTATAGCCCTCTTGAGTATCCGTGTCCTTCCGTGCCATCCTTGATCGTCATGAACCTGAAATACATGCTTGAGAGGTCAACACAAAGGTTGAGTGGAATTCGTAGAGTTTAGTTAAATCGTTTGAACACAATAATCGTAATGTGAGGTAATTAATCACACATTCATAGTTAGAAAACAAAATCGTTATTTATTGCACTAAGCTCATACAACCAAAGCATTAACATCGAACCACAAATTGGCATTATAGAAGCCCTATCCAGGTACTTTTGCCATTATACCTCTAAATCTCAAATATAGTGCATTTGTGTGAACTCGTAGATGTTCAACACAAATGGGATCCGTCAATCCCAATAGATCTATTCACAATATTCGCGCTCACTATAGGTAGTGACTAATGGTTTATGATATAGGGACTTCGAACATGGCAATCGTTACTTAGTGACAATAAAACATCGTCGGGTAGCATACATTAGAAAGCATCGTGTTCGAGTAGAAAAATAATAGCATGTATTCCCCCCATGGGTTTGTAAAATAGTTAAACAATAGAAAGTGGGGCTACGAACTCACCTTAAGTTACGTAGTGAGTAATGAATGTGATGGTCGAATCGTGAAGGTTTCTACAAGCAACCTATAATAGAATGTCGCGACTTAGGATCGGAGTAAAGAATATGAAGTAGTGCCTATATATATATCTTGCATCTAGTCCATGATGTGGTATGATGTATATTGTAAGTCTTTGAAAGAAAAATTCATGAAACATGTATGTTTTGGTATATCGTTTACTACCGTTCGGGCCGACATAATTCAGAAGTCATGTTAGTAAGCGTTCGAGGAGCCAGGACACTTTAACTCGTAAATCCACAACTCAACTCGACGGCTTAAATAATGAACTCCTCACATGAGGCTCCCTACTATTGTAGTAGTTGATAAACTATATAGATATAGGTTTTGATCCGAAAAGTTACATGTCCGATATTTGTATAAACTTAGGAAAGTTTATTAGTACATGAAGATTGTTATTAGGGGTAGTTTCATAAGTCTTGAATGACCATTTTCTCTTGGTAATATCTCATGGTTTCCTTTTAGGTGAAGTAGATCCAAATTGCTTGTTCAAGTTATCGCCTAATTCATTGTTTCATGTTTACGCCTATGTAAGTTGTTATGGTTATTTCGTCATGGCCTAGCCATGACCTTTGGTCCTTGTTCCAAGGTCATGAGACACAACCTTGGCTCTAGCCATGGTGGTGGTCTTGATTATAGGTCATAAGACCCCTTTGGTCTTCATAAACCATAACCTATATGTAATGACTTTGTCTAAAAATGGGCTGTTTAGAATTTGAAGAAATTTATCACTCGGAAAGCGTTTTCAGGGCTCGAGCTTCTTTGTTCCTGAACGAAAACGTCGTTCCGGACAACTTTTGTGTTTTAACTTTTTGATGAATCGGACCAGAAGTGGGACTTTCAAAACCCAAATTTGATCAGAATGGTATTTGGCAGTTTGCCGAAAAGTTTTGGTAACTTCAAATGGGCGTAACTTTTGACTCGTATACTCATTTTAGGTGGTTCAAATTGCTATGGTTTCCTTGTTAAGTCCTCTTTAACAGTAAGTAAGTGTCAAATATCATAGTTGTACTATTTTGGTCGTGGTTCTCCATAAAAGTCACTAGTTTACTTGTTTTAGTAACTTGTTGTAACAATAAATAACAATAACTTGTTTTGTTCACTTTTATACATCATGGACATAACTACAAGACATAATATAGCAAGAATAACATGTAAATAACATGAACATGATTATTCAACAAGAAGTATGTTAGGGTTTGGCTTACAACTTTTGGCTTTCAAAGATGAAAGGAAGTTAACATGTAAGGATAGGACATTGATAGACTTGCTTCAACCCACTTCACTTCATGCAATCTTTCTACCCTTGGTATTCTTGAAAGATGGATGATGAAGGTTTAGGTGACTTGAGTGGATTCAAACTCAAGAGAAATCACCAAGTATATTAGGGTTTGGAAGATTTTTGGTGAATGATAATCTAACTAGGGTTTCTATCTTGAAGAATCACTTGAACCTTGCAAGAACTTGGAAGAAATAAAGCTAAGTGTGGAATGAAATGGGGTGTGGTGTGTGGCGTTCAAGTGAAGGGAGGAGGGGCTATTTATAGTCCAAATGAGGAGGTTAGGAAAGTGCTAGGAAATTACTAAAACTTGGTGACCAAGTTGTAAATAAGTGTTGATTTAAGGGTAGTTTCATGAGATGAAGCCACATGGGTGTGACTCCCCCCTCCTAGGGCGGTTTGGTAACCTTGGGGAGCAAGGGTGGACTTTTGGTGATCTTATCCAAGATTATGGAGCTAGTTCCGACTCCGTAAATTGCTAACCGTAAGTTGTTACGTCACAAAACGTAAAACCGGGTATCGTAAAAATACGAAACTTGGAAGAATGGTTAAACATGTCATTATACTCCATAATAAAATATAAAATGAGTGGTAGGTTCTATCGGGTGCTAAAACCCTGCTAAAAGCTGGAAACACGGGTCTAAAACGCGTAATTCGCGTAAAACGCTGAATATTGCGTAAAATTGAGAAAAGTAAAATGTTACTTTTCTAATGTGATAAAAATGATTTAAAATGACTTATAATGTCTAGACTGGGCTCAGTCTAGTGTCGGTTGGTATTAAATGCCTTTTAGACATCAAACCGTAAGCCTAAAAATCACGGAATGACTTATAACATCAAGGGATGATTTTTGGTCAATGGAGGAGGGAAAGAATATGTTGACTTTTTCTAATAAGTTGAAAACTCAAATCTTCTTAGAAACGCGTTTTGTGGTCTAACGGTTAATCGCCCAAACGGTTAAGCGTGCTCATGCGAGAGTAGTACAGGCTTGGGTGACCTGCCGGGAAGTCTTTGGTCATGTTTTTCTCAGTCACGATTAATTCTCAAATAAATCATGAGCGTGTCAAACATTTTTCCGATGTGGGGTCACCTGACGGGATCGAATTTCGTTGTGCGTAGAATTTCTGATTGACGTTTTACCCTAAAACGTGTAATTCCATGTAATCCCTTAATAACTTTCACGAAAATGATCTGACGGATGTCAAACATTTAATTTGCCATAGAAATGATTTATCACTCGAGAATATCAAATAAAAATCAACTTTCGGGAAAATTTCGGAAAGAAATGAATAGTAAAAATGAATAGTAACATGAATAGTAAAAGTGAATAGTGAATTTTCCGGGAATAGTAATTGACCTGAAATTGCGAATTGTTACAGTCTCCACCCCATATGAGAGCTCCGTCCCGGAGATCAATTTTCGTTGAGAGTAGAAACTTCGTTGGTAAAAAGATGTGGGTATTTCTTACGTATCTGGTCCAGTGAGTTGAATTTCATCGAGTGGAATCACGAGTGATTCATCTGACAAGCATTTCTTTAGGTTAGATACATGGAAAGTGGGGTGTACACTACTGAGTTCTGATGGAAGCTCAAGTTTGTACGCCACAGGGCCAACCCTGGCTAGGATTTTTGAATGGTCCGATGTATCTTTAGTTTAATTTTCCTCGTTTACCGAATCGTATCAAGCCTTTCCAAGGCGATACCTTTAGCATAACCCTATCTCCGACTTGGAATTCTAGGGGTCTGCGTCGTGTGTCGGCATAACTTTTCTGTCGATCTCTTGCGATTTGTAGTCGACTTCTGATTTGTACAATCTTATCCGTTGTTTCTCGAATGAGTTCTGGTTCAGTGAGTTGAATTTCTCCCACTTCAGCTCAACAAGCAGGTGAACGACATTTTCGACCGCAATGTGCTTCAAATGAAGCTGCTTTGATACTTGTATGATAGCTGTTATTGTAGGAATATTCGACTAATGGTAGATGAGTATCCCATCCTTTTCCTTTTGGATGTCTTCTTTCACTGTCTCAGCTTGAATGTGAAGGATTTGAGCAGGAAAGTTTGAATTTATGGTTTAAAAACTAAGGCTCGGACTCGTAGTGGTTTAACCTGTTCCTTTCGGCTCAGGGTATGGCATAGGATGAGGTTTACTTTTAGGTGGGAAAGGTAGAGTAAGAGTGATTAATTGTCGTACTCTATCGGATGAATACTTCATGAATTTCACAAAAAATTTGTCTTAGGATTATAAGTGAGAAGTTCGTTTCTAAGAAAACATACTAGTGACTGCTCCCAGCATAACATGATCCCTCCTGAATTAGACATAGGTGATCAGGCTATGTATAATTTAGGACCGATAATGTGATGTTCGGTTTAGTCACGTATGGTATTCAATCTTGTAAGGGTGATGAGGTTGCTTGTGGTGTAACTAAGGATGATTTGAGCTTTAAAAGTGCCTCAAGATCAGAAAGTGAGCTTGTGGGATTAAGGGTTGTGAAGATGATGATGGTGAGAAGGTTAAGAAGGTTTGTGTTCTTCATTTTGGTATGTTGAGATTTAGTGGTTTGTGATGAAAGTTGGAAATGAAGGCATGATATTGATTTATAGGGTGGTATCAACGAAGTGATTTTTCTAAGATGGTGGTAGAATAATTCCAGAGACCATTGCACAAATCACAATGTCTCGAAAGTAGATTAGACCATTGTGCAATTCACAATGTCTGGGAAGTAGGTTAGACCATTGTGTGACTCAAAACATTTGAGAAATGATTAAGACCATTGTATCATACAATGTCCGAAAAATAGAAAAGACCATCGTAATTCGTTACAATATCTTGGATATAAAATGTTGGAGTAGGAACATGGTTGGGAGAATGTGGTTGTGTCGAAATGCCATAAAATAGGCATGTGTAGATATGTTTAGATAAAATGATTGAAAATAACTCGAATGTATATACAAATATACTAGTATTTGTTCGTGTAGTGGAAAATGCCTAGTGTGTTTATATGAATATACTTATGTTATTTCGGATACAAATAAGCCCACTTGTTTATAATTCTTTATTTACATAGAGAGGCATCCCAAACAATGTAAATAGGGAAATATAAACTTATGGTTCGGTGATTTACAATGTCTTTATTTAAATGAAAAGGCATCCCAATCCATTCAAATAATTATAAATCATCCTACTTAAGAATTCCCAACACAACATTCATAATTAGCCGGTGAGTTACAAGGTAGTGTATTACGAGATGATACTGGTGTTTCAAAACAACTTCTTGGTTTATTGTGTCATAAAGGTACTAGTCGATGAAGTTTGAGAAGATGTAGTTTTCATGTTGACTTTCTTGTTGGATCAATGGTGGTCGAGGTACGATCCATAATGAGTGATCCAAATCATCACATGTAGGGATATCGAAGGGAGGTGATAGTGGTGGTGGTAATGGCTCTAGTACATATTCGTATTCATTATCCTCCTCGGAGTCTGCCTCAACATAATTTTGTTCAAAATAATTAGAAATATTCATCGCAAAATTAGTTGGCATCGGTTCATCCTCTTCTTCGTCGGTTGAATCTTCGAAAGGTTCTTCTTCGTCATCAGAAGCGAAGGCATTTACGAAGTCAAATCCGAACTCGGGTGAGGGTGGTAAGACTTGGAAGTTATTAGGTAGAGTGGGCACATAATCGGGAGAAGTGGGTATGCACATGGTTTCTATAAGAAGAATTACAATGTTAATATAATTCTATCGTTTTATGGGGAGTGCTCGAAATATGGCAAGCATATATATAGCAGTATACTCATATGTTTATGTAGCCTAACTTGCATAATTAGTCCATAATCGTCTGGAGGATGGAAGGCACGAAGAGCGGAAGGCTATAAAATGTTTTTGTTTGTAATCGTAGTTATAGTTTAGGTCTCAATTAGACCCGTTTCTCTATAACCATGGCTCTGGTACCAATCTGTAACACCCCCAATTCATGGATGCAGCGGAATTCGAACTGGGTGTTACTTGACGGCACAATAGACACAATAATAGAAAACGAACTCCAATTGAGTCGTTTTAAAAGATTTATCATTCAAATTGTATAAATATCAGAGATTACAAAATGAGGTCCCAGATGGTTCCATGTTTACAATTTAAATGAGTTTTGAATGATAATAAAATTTATAGCCCTCTTGAGTATCCGTGTCCTTCCGTGCCATCCTTGATCGTCATGAACCTGAAATACATGCTTGAGAGGTCAACACAAAGGTTGAGTGGAATTCGTAGAGTTTAGTTAAATCGTTTGAACACAATAATCGTAATGTGAGGTAATTAATCACACATTCATAGTTAGAAAACAAAATCGTTATTTATTGCACTAAGCTCATACAACCAAAGCATTAACATCGAACCACAAATTGGCATTATAGAAGCCCTATCCAGGTACTTTTGCCATTATACCTCTAAATCTCAAATATAGTGCATTTGTGTGAACTCGTAGATGTTCAACACAAATGGGATCCGTCAATCCCAATAGATCTATTCACAATATTCGCGCTCACTATAGGTAGTGACTAATGGTTTATGATATAGGGACTTCGAACATGGCAATCGTTACTTAGTGACAATAAAACATCGTCGGGTAGCATACATTAGAAAGCATCGTGTTCGAGTAGAAAAATAATAGCATGTATTCCCCCCATGGGTTTGTAAAATAGTTAAACAATAGAAAGTGGGGCTACGAACTCACCTTAAGTTACGTAGTGAGTAATGAATGTGATGGTCGAATCGTGAAGGTTTCTACAAGCAACCTATAATAGAATGTCGCGACTTAGGATCGGAGTAAAGAATATGAAGTAGTGCCTATATATATATCTTGCATCTAGTCCATGATGTGGTATGATGTATATTGTAAGTCTTTGAAAGAAAAATTCATGAAACATGTATGTTTTGGTATATCGTTTACTACCGTTCGGGCCGACATAATTCAGAAGTCATGTTAGTAAGCGTTCGAGGAGCCAGGACACTTTAACTCGTAAATCCACAACTCAACTCGACGGCTTAAATAATGAACTCCTCACATGAGGCTCCCTACTATTGTAGTAGTTGATAAACTATATAGATATAGGTTTTGATCCGAAAAGTTACATGTCCGATATTTGTATAAACTTAGGAAAGTTTATTAGTACATGAAGATTGTTATTAGGGGTAGTTTCATAAGTCTTGAATGACCATTTTCTCTTGGTAATATCTCATGGTTTCCTTTTAGGTGAAGTAGATCCAAATTGCTTGTTCAAGTTATCGCCTAATTCATTGTTTCATGTTTACGCCTATGTAAGTTGTTATGGTTATTTCGTCATGGCCTAGCCATGACCTTTGGTCCTTGTTCCAAGGTCATGAGACACAACCTTGGCTCTAGCCATGGTGGTGGTCTTGATTATAGGTCATAAGACCCCTTTGGTCTTCATAAACCATAACCTATATGTAATGACTTTGTCTAAAAATGGGCTGTTTAGAATTTGAAGAAATTTATCACTCGGAAAGCGTTTTCAGGGCTCGAGCTTCTTTGTTCCTGAACGAAAACGTCGTTCCGGACAACTTTTGTGTTTTAACTTTTTGATGAATCGGACCAGAAGTGGGACTTTCAAAACCCAAATTTGATCAGAATGGTATTTGGCAGTTTGCCGAAAAGTTTTGGTAACTTCAAATGGGCGTAACTTTTGACTCGTATACTCGTTTTAGGTGGTTCAAATTGCTATGGTTTCCTTGTTAAGTCCTCTTTAACAGTAAGTAAGTGTCAAATATCATAGTTGTACTATTTTGGTCGTGGTTCTCCATAAAAGTCACTAGTTTACTTGTTTTAGTAACTTGTTGTAACAATAAATAACAATAACTTGTTTTGTTCACTTTTATACATCATGGACATAACTACAAGACATAATATAGCAAGAATAACATGTAAATAACATGAACATGATTATTCAACAAGAAGTATGTTAGGGTTTGGCTTACAACTTTTGGCTTTCAAAGATGAAAGGAAGTTAACATGTAAGGATAGGACATTGATAGACTTGCTTCAACCCACTTCACTTCATGCAATCTTTCTACCCTTGGTATTCTTGAAAGATGGATGATGAAGGTTTAGGTGACTTGAGTGGATTCAAACTCAAGAGAAATCACCAAGTATATTAGGGTTTGGAAGATTTTTGGTGAATGATAATCTAACTAGGGTTTCTATCTTGAAGAATCACTTGAACCTTGCAAGAACTTGGAAGAAATAAAGCTAAGTGTGGAATGAAATGGGGTGTGGTGTGTGGCGTTCAAGTGAAGGGAGGAGGGGCTATTTATAGTCCAAATGAGGAGGTTAGGAAAGTGCTAGGAAATTACTAAAACTTGGTGACCAAGTTGTAAATAAGTGTTGATTTAAGGGTAGTTTCATGAGATGAAGCCACATGGGTGTGACTCCCCCCTCCTAGGGCGGTTTGGTAACCTTGGGGAGCAAGGGTGGACTTTTGGTGATCTTATCCAAGATTATGGAGCTAGTTCCGACTCCGTAAATTGCTAACCGTAAGTTGTTACGTCACAAAACGTAAAACCGGGTATCGTAAAAATACGAAACTTGGAAGAATGGTTAAACATGTCATTATACTCCATAATAAAATATAAAATGAGTGGTAGGTTCTATCGGGTGCTAAAACCCTGCTAAAAGCTGGAAACACGGGTCTAAAACGCGTAATTCGCGTAAAACGCTGAATATTGCGTAAAATTGAGAAAAGTAAAATGTTACTTTTCTAATGTGATAAAAATGATTTAAAATGACTTATAATGTCTAGACTGGGCTCAGTCTAGTGTCGGTTGGTATTAAATGCCTTTTAGACATCAAACCGTAAGCCTAAAAATCACGGAATGACTTATAACATCAAGGGATGATTTTTGGTCAATGGAGGAGGGAAAGAATATGTTGACTTTTTCTAATAAGTTGAAAACTCAAATCTTCTTAGAAACGCGTTTTGTGGTCTAACGGTTAATCGCCCAAACGGTTAAGCGTGCTCATGCGAGAGTAGTACAGGCTTGGGTGACCTGCCGGGAAGTCTTTGGTCATGTTTTTCTCAGTCACGATTAATTCTCAAATAAATCATGAGCGTGTCAAACATTTTTCCGATGTGGGGTCACCTGACGGGATCGAATTTCGTTGTGCGTAGAATTTCTGATTGACGTTTTACCCTAAAACGTGTAATTCCATGTAATCCCTTAATAACTTTCACGAAAATGATCTGACGGATGTCAAACATTTAATTTGCCATAGAAATGATTTATCACTCGAGAATATCAAATAAAAATCAACTTTCGGGAAAATTTCGGAAAGAAATGAATAGTAAAAATGAATAGTAACATGAATAGTAAAAGTGAATAGTGAATTTTCCGGGAATAGTAATTGACCTGAAATTGCGAATTGTTACAGTCTCCACCCCATATGAGAGCTCCGTCCCGGAGATCAATTTTCGTTGAGAGTAGAAACTTCGTTGGTAAAAAGATGTGGGTATTTCTTACGTATCTGGTCCAGTGAGTTGAATTTCATCGAGTGGAATCACGAGTGATTCATCTGACAAGCATTTCTTTAGGTTAGATACATGGAAAGTGGGGTGTACACTACTGAGTTCTGATGGAAGCTCAAGTTTGTACGCCACAGGGCCAACCCTGGCTAGGATTTTTGAATGGTCCGATGTATCTTTAGTTTAATTTTCCTCGTTTACCGAATCGTATCAAGCCTTTCCAAGGCGATACCTTTAGCATAACCCTATCTCCGACTTGGAATTCTAGGGGTCTGCGTCGTGTGTCGGCATAACTTTTCTGTCGATCTCTTGCGATTTGTAGTCGACTTCTGATTTGTACAATCTTATCCGTTGTTTCTCGAATGAGTTCTGGTTCAGTGAGTTGAATTTCTCCCACTTCAGCTCAACAAGCAGGTGAACGACATTTTCGACCGCAATGTGCTTCAAATGAAGCTGCTTTGATACTTGTATGATAGCTGTTATTGTAGGAATATTCGACTAATGGTAGATGAGTATCCCATCCTTTTCCTTTTGGATGTCTTCTTTCACTGTCTCAGCTTGAATGTGAAGGATTTGAGCAGGAAAGTTTGAATTTATGGTTTAAAAACTAAGGCTCGGACTCGTAGTGGTTTAACCTGTTCCTTTCGGCTCAGGGTATGGCATAGGATGAGGTTTACTTTTAGGTGGGAAAGGTAGAGTAAGAGTGATTAATTGTCGTACTCTATCGGATGAATACTTCATGAATTTCACAAAAAATTTGTCTTAGGATTATAAGTGAGAAGTTCGTTTCTAAGAAAACATACTAGTGACTGCTCCCAGCATAACATGATCCCTCCTGAATTAGACATAGGTGATCAGGCTATGTATAATTTAGGACCGATAATGTGATGTTCGGTTTAGTCACGTATGGTATTCAATCTTGTAAGGGTGATGAGGTTGCTTGTGGTGTAACTAAGGATGATTTGAGCTTTAAAAGTGCCTCAAGATCAGAAAGTGAGCTTGTGGGATTAAGGGTTGTGAAGATGATGATGGTGAGAAGGTTAAGAAGGTTTGTGTTCTTCATTTTGGTATGTTGAGATTTAGTGGTTTGTGATGAAAGTTGGAAATGAAGGCATGATATTGATTTATAGGGTGGTATCAACGAAGTGATTTTTCTAAGATGGTGGTAGAATAATTCCAGAGACCATTGCACAAATCACAATGTCTCGAAAGTAGATTAGACCATTGTGCAATTCACAATGTCTGGGAAGTAGGTTAGACCATTGTGTGACTCAAAACATTTGAGAAATGATTAAGACCATTGTATCATACAATGTCCGAAAAATAGAAAAGACCATCGTAATTCGTTACAATATCTTGGATATAAAATGTTGGAGTAGGAACATGGTTGGGAGAATGTGGTTGTGTCGAAATGCCATAAAATAGGCATGTGTAGATATGTTTAGATAAAATGATTGAAAATAACTCGAATGTATATACAAATATACTAGTATTTGTTCGTGTAGTGGAAAATGCCTAGTGTGTTTATATGAATATACTTATGTTATTTCGGATACAAATAAGCCCACTTGTTTATAATTCTTTATTTACATAGAGAGGCATCCCAAACAATGTAAATAGGGAAATATAAACTTATGGTTCGGTGATTTACAATGTCTTTATTTAAATGAAAAGGCATCCCAATCCATTCAAATAATTATAAATCATCCTACTTAAGAATTCCCAACACAACATTCATAATTAGCCGGTGAGTTACAAGGTAGTGTATTACGAGATGATACTGGTGTTTCAAAACAACTTCTTGGTTTATTGTGTCATAAAGGTACTAGTCGATGAAGTTTGAGAAGATGTAGTTTTCATGTTGACTTTCTTGTTGGATCAATGGTGGTCGAGGTACGATCCATAATGAGTGATCCAAATCATCACATGTAGGGATATCGAAGGGAGGTGATAGTGGTGGTGGTAATGGCTCTAGTACATATTTGTGACAACAGTAATGCCACCCTTTTTAGGAACACAATGAATTGGGCTGACCCAAGGACTGTCCGAGATAGGGTAAATCAATCCGGCATCAAGAAGTTTTAAAACTTATTGTTTGATAACCTCGTGAATTTTTGGATTCACCCTTCTTTGTTGTTGGACTGCAGGTTTGAAGTCGTCCTCCATTAAAATCTTATGAGTACAAAATTCAGGGTCAATGCCCTTGATGTCGGAGAGTCGCCAAGCAATTGCTTGTTTATGAGACTTCAAAACCTTTATGAGAGCAGCCTTTTCCTCGTCACTTAAGTCTTTGGCAATTATGACGGGTAATTTATCATCACCCTCCTGAAATGCATATTCAAGATGAGGCGGCAAGTCCTTAAGTTCAACCTCGGGGAAGTCATCAGTTTTCTCAACATTTTTGACTTCCTCTTTATGAAGTTGTTGTGGTAGAACAGGAAGAGGAGAGGGATCTTCATTTAACAAATTTTCAAGTATGAGAATATCCCTCTTGAGGTCGATCTCTTGGTTATCGACTCCATCGGGAATCGAGTCACTTTTGAGAAACGCCTCCGGATGAAGTCACTTCCCTCAAATGGAGTGAGGGAAGGAGAAGAATTAGCAATGATGGGGTGAGAAGACTGAGTGAGGTTTTCACTCGAAGAATCATCAATGAAACCTAAAATCTCTTGAGCATACTCCTCAGCAGCAACATCGATGACATCTATTTTGTTCACCGATTCACAGTCATAATTGGAGGAGTATCTCGAAGTTTGATTTAGGTTGAAGGTTATGGCTTCTGTTCCAACACGTAATGTGATCTCATGCTCAAATACATCGATAAGAGCTCACCCAGTTCTAAGAAATCCCCTTCCAAGAATGAGAGGGACCCTAGAATCGGCATCAAAGTCAACAATCACAAAATCTGCCGAAAAATGGAACTTCCCCACTTTAACGAATATGTCCTTGGCAATGCCAATGGGACGAGAAATCGAACGATCGGCAAGCTCTAAAGTCATGCACGTGGGGGTAAGTTCGGGAAGAGAGAGTTTCTTCCACACAGAATATGGCATTAGGTTAATGCTAGCACCTAGATCGGCCAAGGCGAAGCATTCAACCATACCCGGGAAAGTACAAGGAATTAGAAATTTCCCAGGGTCTCCAAGCTTTTCAGGAAGCTTTTTCAAAAGAACTGCTGAGTAGTTCTCATTTAGAGGAGTTCTTGCCATCTCCAAGAGTTTCTCTTTGTTACTCAACAGATTTTTGATTGTTGATGCAAACTTGGGCATCAAGAGAATAGCATCCGCGAAGCTGATATCAAAATGCAAATCTTGGAAGATTTGGAAAAATTTATCCATTTGGTGATTAGCTTTTTCGCGGAGCTTTTGTTCACTGAGACGTGATGGGTAGGGAATAGAAGTTTTGGATTTAGGGTTGTCCACTGGAGTTTCTGGTCGTTCAAAGACAACTCCAGGCTTACATCTGGTTTCAGGAATAACCTGAGGTTGGACGTGTGCTGTACTTCGTGGGCTAGGAGTTTGCACCTTGTCCTTTGTCACATCAGGTTCACGATTCACTACCTTTGGAGAAGAGGAAGAAGAGGTAGTAGGAATCGCGGGTTCATCATATGAAGCACCACTTCGTGTTGTGATCGCCTTAGCATCGCCCCTCGGGTTAGCGATCGTGTTGCTCGGTAAAGTAGTACCTGAGCCCGAGGGTCGATCATTTAAAGACTTCTTGATGACAGAAACCTGGCTGACCAGCAACTTGTTCAACTCATCTTGGGACTTCATGAATTGTTTCAACAACTCGTCAGATGAAGGCCCGGTTGGAACAATGGCTTGATTCGGATTAGGAATATTTGGAGCTCGATTGTTCGGATTGGGACCTTGATTTTGAAAATTACCCTGATTAGGGTTGTTGTTTCCATGAAAATATCCCGGATTGAAATTACCCTGACCTTGGTTCCGATTAAAGTTTCCTTGATTTTGCTGTTGGAAACCTTGATTTTGGAACCCTTAGTTTTGATTGTGAAAATCGTGACCCTGATTGAAGTTACCTTGGTTTTAATAACCTTGGTTCGCTCTATTTTGATTTTGGCCACGTGTCACAACTCGTAATTTCCGGTCATTTTCTAAACCTCGATAATTTACTATTCACAAGTTACTATTCATCGATCACTATTCATCGTTTTACTATTCATCATTTTCGAGGTCAAATTGATATTCCGAGAAGCGTTCGGAAATTTTACTATTCACTTGACACTATTCATTTCCGAGAGGAAACCACTATTCACGTGCATTACTCATTTCGTCGTAAATTTAGTTTACGAGTATTCAAATTCGCGTAACCGTATTGGTTCAGGAGCGAATTCATGCATTATTATCAGGGACATTTCATACAGACTAGAAATAGTCTGCATATCATCTTTATGGCACTTGCATACTATTCCACTCGTAGGGTATTCAAATTATATTTTTAATATAATTAACGAATTACGTATGTTTATTTTTAAATAAACACTAATACGCGAACTATAAATGTGACTAACATGTCCGACACTCCCGACTATTATCCCAATATATTTTTATACTCATTTTTATAATATAAAAATTTTAATATTAATTTACCCGGTATTTTGGAAATTTATTTATTACGTATCGTACGTCTAATTCAATTACGACGGTTTTCGTAGAAACAAAACAATAATCAACCAAACTCTCCGTACTTGTACCCGACATATTTTTACAATTTTTACGACTTTATTAAGACCCGAATAACTTCAATAAAAATTTATTTCTAGCAAACCCGGTACCCGATAAAACCTAAAACCAACTAATACTACACAATCTTACCATTAACTCACTAAATAATTACCCAACACAAACCTCCTTTTCCCTCCTTTGTGAACCGCCCCCCCCCCCCCCCCCTCCTAAGCCATCTAATGAGCTAATCTCACCAACTCAATTTAATGCTTACCAAACCTTGTCTCCTAAGTATATATTTCACATTTTTCCATCCCATTTTATCATAAATCATTTTAACTAGTTCAAGAAAACTTTCTCTTATTCTCTCTATTGTATGAATCGACCTAGGTGAGTCAAGGAGCAAGGAGAACAAATTTTACAAGATCTTGGTATAAACTTATTCATATAGTCATCCTTGTTGGAGTTTTGAAATAGAAACTCAAGGATTAGTAGGTTTTTCATCATCTAAACTCCCTAAACCTTCAAGTAAGTTAACAAACTCATTTTTATGATTTTTACAAGTTATTACCATGTTTATATAATTTTCTTACAAGATCTCATACATGCATTAACTTATACCACTCTATTTTTGTATATATTTAACTTTGAGCCCTAGAAATGAACACATGAGTAACCCTTGTTAGACCTAGTGGATTGATGATGTTTAAGGACCCATGACACCCTAAGAAGGTGTATGGTAGGTTTAGACTAGCTTTGTGGTGTTTGAAAGTGGTTTGATGGAGGATGGAACTAGTTTGGAGACTTGAAAATGGTTTTTGAAACATTTGAAATACCTACTGTCCCTATTTTAATTTCGTGGGAAAATCAGTAGATGGTGGCTAATTTTTGACCAAAGATTTAGAAAATACATTCAAAAACGAAACTTTAGGCGAAAGAATGGACTAAAACAAGCTTATAACGAAGGAGATATGATTTTTGCAAATTTAACGATGAAAACTACTTTTACAAAAACTGCTTGCTGTTTGGCAGATTTCAATGGGTAAAAAGAGGCATTAAACGTAACCTAAAGGAGCCGAGTTATCAAAAATATACTAGTATATGCAAAGACGAATCCGTGGACATAAAGAACAAGGAAAACGAGCCTAAAACGACCGAGTTATACCCGTTTTAACATCGTCAAAAATATATATATATATATAGTCACAAATAAAAATAATAACGTACGTACTAAATGGTATATTTTCTAGAAACGTTACTAATGACTATATTCTTAACAAATGAATACGTACGACCCAAGAGTATATTTATACGACTTAACGACGTTATTTTAAGGTTTCCGATACGAGGATTATAACGCTAACATTTTCGTACGAGTTAATATGACAAGTTATATACTTCTCTAAATGGACCTATTTTTCCTAAGTATGGAAACTATTTTACCATGACGATAACTAGTATTTCCAAATTACGAGTGGTATGAGTATCATGTGCATGTGCATTCATTTCATTACGGCTTGATCTTAATTAGATCGCGATTATTCATTTAGGTTGCGGCTAGTGTTCGCGCCTCATTGTCCCGATTACTTTACCATCGTTGTACCATCTTTGTACTATCACTCCAGGTGAGTTTCATAGCCCCGTTTTAATTCTATATTTTGATTTCAAATCCCACGGGGGAGAATACATTGCATTACTTGTTTTGTGTACATGCCTAAGTATAAAATTTCATACATTGCTTAAGTTGTCTTATTTACCACGTCTTGAAAAGTCCCCTTTATTATCATGGACCGTTAATTTCTGGTACTAAGCGGGAGTGAGTGGATAGATCTATCGAGGGTGACGCCTCCATTCGTGTTTGGGTTGCTCCAAATGGGACGAATGCATTTCATATCTTTATTATTAGAGTGTCTGGTAAGCACTCATTGGGGCCAAGTATCGTCTAGCTTCGGGGTCATGAGCTTAAGAGCCAATGTATATATTTTCTGGACATCCTATTTCTTGGCTTTACTTATGGCATATGTACACTAGAATTTACTTATAAACCTATGATTATTCACCAACATTCGTGTTGACCGTTTTTCGCAATGTATTTCTCAGGTTATTAAGGTAGCTCATGTTGCATACATTTGGACCTTCATGGAGTCGCGGAGTCGACGCGTCTCACCATATTTTCTGCACTTATGAAACGTTTGATCTTGTTGAACTTATTTTAACAATATTGGCAACTCTTTTGGGACCTAAGCTTTGTAAACTCTGAATGTTTTAATGATCAAACGCTGTATTTTCTAAACGACACTTTAGGTCGTTCAATATAACTGTAACTATGGTGCTATGACAGTCACCCCCAGGTATTCCATTCCGCTGCCATTCAGGTAAATTGGGGGTGTGACACCACGGTTTTGGACATTTTGGTTTTGATTAAAACCAGGAGGTCCAGGATAATGATGATTATGACGATAGCTAGGGTCCATAGGAGGGAGATATTGATTGCCTCCTTGATTTTGGGACCCGGCTACAGCATGAGCTTCATATGGAGTACCATCAGTAGCTGTGCAATTGTAGTAGGCATGCGGCCCACCACAAGTTACACAGACTTCCACTTTTTTAACCTCAGTAGGTGGAGGATGTTGTGGAAATGAAACTTTCTTTGTTTGGGCGAGAACCAAAGCTTGGATCGCTTCAGTGAGCTTGTCAATCTTAGCATCCGTGCTAGATTGACTCACAGAAGATGAAGTGGAAGGACCCGAATTAATTTGAGAAACAATCGGTTTGCTTCGTGTAGAGCGGACCTTAGACTTGTTTTCTATGATTTGCAAAGCTTCTTTTGTGGTTCTACTCAAAAAATTACCTCCCGCGGAGGCATTGAGAGAATCCTGATCAGCTTGGCTCACGCCATTGTAAAAAGTATCGAGTTGCATCAACTCAGAGAAACCATGATGTGGACACTTGCGAAGTAATTCTTTGAAACGATCCCACGCTTCACCAAAAGGTTCATCATATTTTTTAGTGAACTTGGTGATTTCGTTCTTAAGACTCGTGGTCTTAGAAGGTGGGAAGAATTCATTCACAAACTTTTTGACAAGATCTTCCCATGTCTCAATAGATCGAGGAGGTTGTTTTTCAAGCCAAATCTGGGCTTGTCCCTCTAAGGAAAATGGGAAGAGAAGAAGTTTTATTGCTTCACAGGGGACATTCTTGTACTTGATGGTCGATGTGATTTTATTGAACCATCGAATATGAGCATGAGGATCGTCCCTCTCAAAACCGTAGAATTGACTTGAGGTTACAAGATTGAGCAACCCGGTTTTGAGCTCAAAACTATCAGCCACGATGGCTGGGACAATAATGGCATCTCCGTAACCCTCGATGGGTGCTTGGAGAAGCTCACACATGGGGCGGTCTTCCGCCATGGTGACAGTGGGTGTGGCAACAGTACGGATCTCAGATCCGACTGTTGGTGCTGAACGTCTACGAGGTCTTCTAGGTTTTCGTACAAGCTCACGTAATGGGCTAGTAGACCTAGAAGAACGAGTGCGCATGCACTAGGAACAAAAACCAATCAAAACAAAATCGAGGCAAATCAACAGTGAACTTAAACCAATAATCACGAGTGAATGGCTTCTTTAAGAAAGGTACACCACTCACAAGGATACAAAGACAAGTTTTTATCTTTTGTTTGGGAACTTATCATGTTCACACCCCCAGTTGGTAGGTGTTCTGTCTTGGTTTGCGACGGTTTATTTTTATGTAGAATTATTCACAAGAAAAGACGGATTTTTTTGGGTTTTTGTGTATGGGTTTAAAAACTTTTGGACAATATTTTTGGTATCGTCTCGTAATCTAAAATCGTTTCTCTTCAAGAATCACCTTACGATCTATTTTGTTGTTTTTAATTTTTTTGGTGTTTTAACACTTTAGGAAAAGTGTTAATGACTTTTTTTTGTATTTTGAAAATTTACAAAAGTGGTGGTATTTGTACAGTGAATGAGGTGAAATAACACTAATCTCAAATAACGCTATAGAAACGCGTACACCTCCCCGGCAGCGGCGCCAAAAATTGATTGATGTTAAACCACCAACTTATATTGACCAAGGAATGGTCAACAAAGTCAAATAGCCTAGATCAATGCTCCGGGTAATATAAGGTATCACCAGGTCGTTAAATCCCGTTGAGATGTGAATTGTAACTTTAGCGTACTTGTGATCGGGTGATTATTCACAGAAAAGGGTTGTGATAAGAATTACTTGGAAATTATTGACAAATATAGCTTAGGAAAGCTACGTGATTGATTACGGGAATTAAGATTATGAAGATTTGAGCTAAAACCTAAAAACGTACGTTTTAATTAAAAACGTACACAGACGAACGAAACAAAAAGTACAACTGATGGACGGAAAGGGTTACAAATGTAAAATTATTATTTTTACAATCCTAATAAATAAAGAAAATTTTAAGAAAAAGAAAAATTATTTTTACACTATTTAATTATTTATTATTAATTAATTACTAATTATCTATTTATTAACTAATTAAACTAATTAGAATTATTAAAAATACTAAAAAGACTTAGAAAATTAAGAAAAATTTTACAAATCTAATTAACCATCACTGGAATCCTAAAAAATTATAAAAAGTTTATTTTATGTATTTTTAAACTAATTTACTAATTATTAATCTAATTACTAATTAATTACCAATTAAACTAATTAAATTATAAAAAATAGAAAATGAACAGTACAAATTCTAGAAAAATTTATAAAAATGTTTTAACTTAAATAAAAGCTAGAAAATTATAAAAACTAGGTTGTACTTTATAAAATCTAATTATGCTATTTAATTACTTAATATTAACTACTAATTAATTAAACTAAAATTAATTCTAAAAACCACTAAAAGACATAAGAAAAATCTGGAAAAATTTCTAGAATTATTTTAACCTAAAAGAGAATTACTAAAAATATAAAAATGATATATTGCTTATAAATAAGCTAAAAAGAAAATTAAAATGATAAATCCTATTAAATAGAAGCTATCACTATAATTAAAGTTTGTTTTTGGTGTTTTGTCTTTTTCCAAACTAATTATACACTAAAAATAGAAACTTTTTATGAAAACACTTTTTTCACAACCCAAAAATAAGCACTTTGAGTGCTTATTAACCCAACAGTTGACTTTTGTTGACTGTGGAAGGAATTAAGCTCAAATGAAGGAAGCTGGGGTCCACAATGATGAATATTGGTCTCTCTGAGATGTTTGAACATGAATAAGCAAAATTAGCACCAAAAAGCAGCTTCAATAAGCCACAACACACAAATAAGTTGTTTGCTTATTGCATTCTGAGACAGAATTTGGGACAAAGTTGGGAAGCAATTTCAGGTGGGGTCCAGTGGTCTAGAGGTCAAAGCAATGGTCAATTTTCACTCCCTAGTAGGAGGGGGTTGTAAGGACCCAAAAGTGAAGTGTGGGACCCACTGGGGTGGCCACAATCCACCACCAAAGGTGGTGGTGTGGTGGTGAGGGTCTGTGCACAGGGCACTCAGTCTCCCTGCAGGTTTCTTTGAGGCCTTGTGGGACCCATTTAACAAATTCCAAAAATTTTGACAAAATTACTAAAAATCAACAAGCTGATAGTGAACAAGCTTGTAAAAGCTCAGGTCCTAATTCCTAGTATCAAGCTAATTATAGACCTCCAAAGTTGGAACAATTTCACTGAAAAAGATTTTTGACTTTTTGAAACTTGATGATAGTTTGACTTTTGTGAATTTATACTAGATCCTTCTGATTAATGATTATACTCTAAGTTGTTATGAGATGAAATTAAGTGATTTAAACTACTTGTGTACTGTTAGCATTAAAAATATGTATTTAGAAGTGATGGTCATTCTCATACATGTAACTTTGTAATGTGTCGTAGATTACAATAGAATAGTCAATGGGCTTATGGTTTGGACTAATCTAATAGGTTATAAGTTATGTATTACAACTAGTCCATACTTAATGTAAAAGTCCAATCCATGACCAAGCCCATCCAAGCCCATTAGGGTGTTACATCTCTTACTATATAAACACCTCAAATGAGTCATTTGAGGTGTGTGCTTGTGTGTGTATTGTGTGTGTTTTTAATAAAAGTTCTCTTCATCTTTTTACTCTTTTTCTCTCATTTAACGCCACACATATATCATCATAAGTCACCATCTTTACTTCATCTAAGCTTCTATATTTGTGTTAAAGTTGATATATCTAAGGTCCTACAAGTGGTATCAATCGCCTAACAATGATTTAGGAGTGTGTGGAAATCGTTTTCATCAAACTTTCTCTTTAAAAGTTTCGTTTTTTATGTAAAAACGTGTACTTTTCATTAAAAAGTTTTGATTTTTACGTGTTTTAGTGTTAAAGTTGTTGTTTTTATTGAAGTTTTAGTTATTCTAAGTGTTTTGGGAAAGATTTGATCAATAGAAACAAGTGGAAAAAGTGTTTTTGGTTGAAAAAATCGGATTTTTCAAGCTTTCTGGTCACTTTACGCGTAACTTGGGTGAATAGTACGAATCTACAGCTGTGAACAGTACTTTCTGTCCTTTTTACGCATAAACTAAGGTCAAAACCCTTTTCTTACGCGTAACTCCGGTCAAAACCCTGTTTTTACGCGTTACTTGAAGTTTACGCGTTAAATCCTACGCGTAAGTTCCATTTCTACGCATAAGTCAGATCTTACGCATAAGATTTAATCTTACGCGTAAGTTTCAGAATTCTACGCATAACTTCATCAAAGGTCTTCTCTTCGTGCTACGGTGACTCAGTACTTCCCTGACTTGGATAAGTTTGTGGAATACTTCGACACGGGATATCTTTCAAGCTTGGATAAGTTTGAGAGATCAATTTGGTTGAAAAAACCTTACGCGTAACAATTCTTACGCATAAACTCTAAGTTTACGCGTAAAATCATAGTCTACGCATAAACATTACTGTTTACGCATAACTTAGATCTTACGCATAACTTACAGGTTACGCATAACTTCTTACGCGTAAGATTATTCAAGGTTTACGCGTAAAATCAAGCTTTACGCGTAAGTTTTGGACTTTTGACTACCAAACTTCAAACGGCCATAACTTTTGAACCGTAACTCCGTTTTCGACGAATCAGCTGTCAAAACGACCGCGAGACCGAGAAGAAGGACACGTTGAATTATCTAAAGATCATTCAAGCCCAGCTTCGAGGCCCAAATCCACTCTGAACGGAAGTTATTGAGGTTTTAAGGTTTCAGATCAAATTTTTCACCATAAAAACTTGCATCAACTTACACTAAACACTACTCCTACTTCGTTGGAACGATCCAAGAATCAACTTTATCAATCTAGACTTCATCAATGGCAACTCAGCAAGACATTCATGCAGCCGGTGCGGAAAACCGACCTCCAATGCTTGAAAAAGGTGGATATCTCCCATGGACAAGCCGCATGCTTCGTTACATCAAAACAAAGCCTGATGGTAAACTAATGATCAACTCCATCACAAATGGTCCATTCAAGCCACGACAAGTTCAAATTGAAGGTAATCCAAATGCAACACCTCCTACTCAACCATTTGTGCGTGAACAAACCGAAGCAGATTACACAGAGGAAGACAAGAAGCAGATCGCCGCTGATGATATGGCAATGCATTTAATCCAACTTGGATTACCACGGGAAATCTTTGCTGCGGTCGACAGCTGTGAAACTGCTTATGCTATGTGGGAACGTGTTAGAAGGATATGTCATGGAACAGAGATTGGACAACAGGATGTTGAGAACAAACTTCTTACTGAATGGGAGAATTTCACATCCACTAAAGGTGAACAGATTGAATCTTACTACACAAGGTTTTGCACTTTGATGAATGAGTTAATCAGAAACAAGTTGACACCTCGAACAATTGCAACAAACATCAAATTCATCAATAACCTTCCAGAAGAATGGGGTCGTTATGTTACAATTGTCAATCAAACAAAGGATTTACATAAGGTGAACTATGATCAACTCTATGACTTTTTGAAGCAAAACCAAGCTGAGGCTAATGAAGTAAGGAAAGAAAGATTGGCAAAGAATCATGATCCTCTCGCATTAATTGCTAATACACCAACACCTTTACCAGTGAACACTCAACAACCATCATCATCTTCAACTCACAACTACATGCAACCATCATGCATTCTACAACCAACACCGGTCTACCAACAACAGTTCTTCCCACAGCAACAACATGTTATTCCACAACAGCAATACCCACATTTCCAAGAACCAGAATTCACTGACAATGATGAAGCTACTGCAGCCTTGACTCAAGCGTTTGCTTTTCTGACAAAAGCTTTCCAAGGACGCTATTCTACACCAACAAACAACAACCAAAGGATTTCATCGAACACTCGCAATAAGCAGATTGCTCAGCCGAGTTTCAATATGGGCAACGGAGGCCAAATGGTTGGAGTTTATGGGAATCAGCAAGGATATACTACTGGAATTAACATGGGGAATCAGAATATGCTAAATGCAGGGAATCAGAATGCAGGAAATCAGTATGGTCAGTATGCAGGGAATCAGATGGGTCAGTTTGTTGGAAATCAGAGGGGTCAGAATGTTGGTAATCAGGCAATGGGTAATCAGAATAGAAATGTTGCAGCTCCAGTAGTTGGGAATTTGGGAAATATGAATCAAGTTAATCCGGTAAAGTGTTTCAACTGCCAGGGTGTAGGTCATATGGCAAGGAACTGTCCTACTAAGCCGAACAAGAAAGATCTAGCGTACTTGCAGAAAGCAGTGATGTTGGCACAAAAGGCAGAGGCAGGATTTCAGTTGAATGCAGAGGAGAATGATTTTATGGCTCTTATGGATGACATGGAAGATAGAGAAGATATCGATGCGAACTGCATATTCATGGCGAATCTTCAGGAGGCAAAGTATGACACAGATTCTGACACACCTCCGGTCTATGACATCAATGCAGTCTCTGAGGTATCAAACTTCAACACATGTCACAATAATGATATATTTGATATGTCTCCTCATGAGGAACAGCATTTTGAGAAGCAAGCATTCACTTATGATACATTCCTGGACACGCCAAGTAGTAGCAATACTCCTTCAGCGACTCCAGATGTGAATCATAATGGAGGCTTCATTTCACAGCATGCTGAGAATGATGAGGAAACACGTGCTTTGTTTGAATCATTATTGAATAATTGTCGTATTGAAATTGAGAATGTGAAAAAGGTCAATCGCGATGTTAAGGCCGCGAATGTTAAATTGACCGCTGAGCTTGAGAGTTACAAAGAAAACGTTAAAGCTTTTGAATTTCATAACAAAAGATTGTCTGAATTAGAAACTGGTTATCAAAATTCCGTTTCAAGGGAAAAACAATTGCAACTCAAGTTTGATACACTTGATGTTAATTCTTTCAAGAAGATAAAAGCTTTAAACGCGGAAATTTCTGATTTGCAAAACCAACTTTCTAAACAAAAATCAGCTTATACCAATCTTGAAAAAGAAAGGGACGAGTTGAAAAAGGACTTTGCAAAGAAAGAAGACAAACTTTTGGCCGAAATCGTAGAGTCAGAACACATGATTGCTCATTTAGAAGAATTGGTGGTTAAGTCGGGTCAGTCAAGTCAAACAATGAAAATGATTTCAAATCAAACTAATCCGGTTTACCATACGAAACATAAAGTGGCTCTCGGTAACAACACCCCCAGTAATCTCAAGAAAGCTCAGCAAGAACAGAATGTTTTGTATAATGGTAATGTGATTTACACTAAACATGATCCTCCCGTCGTTCGGGATTCTGTGCAAACGATAGAACATGTCGAAGAGAGCATTACTAAAATGAAACAAAAGGATTTGAAACCCATTGATTACAACAAATTGAACAAACTTTCGGGAATTACTTTTGTTCCACAAAAAGAACCACCTGTGTTTTCCATAAAACGACCATTCTCCAAAATGTTTTCTAAGAAAGTAATTGTTTCCAAATCTCTTTCAAAAATGGAACAAATTTCTTCTAACAACACTTTTAATACAAGTGAGGCTAGAGAAATTTTGGATGACGTTAAAAAGAGAATTCAAGAACTTCAAAATATTGTTGCTTCTAAAACTACAATCAATATTAACAACTGGCATTCCAGTTTTCATATTGAGCAGAAAAAAGTTTTTGAAAACGAAATTACTATCCCACTGAATAACATCAGTGCGAGGGTAATCCATTTTGAACAAGCTTTCTTAAAAGAAACGGCTGACTTTGTCAAGGACCACAAATCCCTGGTAAACGAAGCTAATGAATCTCGTGAAAACATGAATGTTTTGGAAAACCTAAATGATTCTCTCTTCGAAGCTGTTATGACCACTGACATTATGTCCATCATTTTACAAACATATTCTGTTCAAGACGATGAAAGACTGAGAGCTGAGACCTCTGAAATTGTTTCAAAATATGAAAATGCTCTTATAAAGCTTGAAAAAGAAAATGTGTCATATTTTAAACAACTTGATCGAAAAAAGGAAGAATGCAAGTATGACAAATTGTCGTATGAGCGTGCCTTAAAGAACATGAAAGAGCAAAATGATCTTTTGAGGGCTCAGCTTGAAAGTCAAAAAGGAAAGGGTGAGGAAACTAAGTTTGCAAAACCGTCGACTACGGAGAAACCAAATGTTTCAAACACGGTTCAAAAACCAAAAATGTCAATTTCACGGTTTGCTCCAAAAGTCGATGAGAAAAAGGATTTGACAAAACCAGTCACTCCAACACCCTTGCCTAAGAAAAGTGAAAATGAAAAGATTGTTGATAAAGGAAAAGCGGTTGTCGAAACTCCTAAAGTGTTAGCACCTGGCCTTTTTAGGATTAGTCCCACTAGTGCGTCTGCCTCAACATCTAAGACAAATGACAAGTGCATAAAGGCTAATTCTAAAGAATCTAGGGATGCTAAAAAGGACAACAATATAAATCCTAACGCGTGTGCCTTACCTTCTACAGGATTAGAAAGCACCTCTAGGAGCAGCAGACTAAAGCCTAGGAGCAATACAAGGAACAATAGAGTCTCGCCTGTTTCTAAGAGTAGTTGCAAGAATAAAGCTGAAGAAGTAGAAGAACACCCTAGGAATTTATCGCTTTGTAATAAGAGACATGTTTCATCTGAATGTAATGTCACAAGTACTGTTTCTAATGCATGTAATGACTCTGTTTGTTTAATATGCAAGAAATGTTTAATTAATGATGTTCATGATGAATGTGTTTCTAAGAAGGTGAATGTTATGCCTAAACAGAAGTATGTTCCAAAGGGAACTAGTGCCAGATCTAGATCTATAGAAAGATTAGTTTCACGTTTTAGGTCTACCACTAGTAGTCGAATGCCTAGGAACTACCTTAAGTTTTGTATGTGGATACCCACGGGTAGAGAGTTCACGCTTAAGGACGGAAAATTAGAAATAACTCAAGCTAAACAAGTAGCAAATGTCTCTGAGTGTGATTCTGCTTTTACTCCTAACCCCATGGAACCAAATTCAACACGGTTTCCAAATACAAACTCTTCTGTTCTTGGCAGGTTATCGAAATATGTCTTTGGATCGTCGACTCGGGTTGCTCCAAGCACATGACCGGGAATTTAAAGCTGCTGATCAATTTCGTCTGGAAATTCATGGGAACTGTACGCTTTGGAAATGATCATGTAGCAGCTATTCAGGGTTATGGAGATCTTCAATTTGGGAATTTTTTAATCACTCGAGTTTACTACGTCGAAGGGTTGGGACACAACTTGTTTTCAGTCGGGCAGTTTTGTGATGCAGATTTAGAAGTTGCATTCAGGAGAAACACGGTTTTTATAAGAAATTTGGTTGGTGATGATCTTTTAACTGGTAATCGTGGTACAAATTTGTATGCTATCGACATCAACCAAATGGCTTCTACATCACCAATTTGTCTTATGACAAGGGCAACCGAAACTAAGTCCTGGCTGTGGCATAGACGTTTATCCCATCTCAATTTTGACACGATCAACAAGTTAGCCAAAGACAACATCGTCACCGGACTTCCTAAGTTCAAATACACCAAGGAACACCTATGTCCATCATGCGAACAAGGAAAAAGCAAAAGAGCATCATATAAACCCAAAACCGTACCTAGTTCGGAAGCAAGGTTACATATGTTGCACATGGACTTATGTGGCCCAATGAGAGTTGAAAGCATTAATGGGAAGAAGTATATTCTTGTTATTGTCGATGATTATTCAAGATATACTTGGGTAAAGTTTTTGAGATCAAAAGACGAAGCACCAGGCATCATCATCACCTTTCTGAAGCGTATTCAAGTTCTACTTCAAGCTCCAGTAAGGATTGTAAGAACAGATAATGGCACAGAATTCACAAATCAGGAGTTAAGAACCTACTTTGAAGATGTGGGAATCACTCACCAAACATCAGTTGTTAGAACTCCACAGCAGAATGGGGTAGTTGAAAGAAGAAACCGAACTCTTGTGGAAGCTGCTCGCACAATGCTAATTTTTTCTAGTACACCACTATTCTTATGGGCTGATGCTGTAGCCACTGCTTGTTTCACTCAAAACCGATCCCTAGTCCATCCGAGATTCAATAAAACCCCATATGAGCTAGTGAACAACCGTAAACCTGACATCTCTTACCTTCACGTATTTGGCGCTTTGTGCTATCCGACGAATGACAGAGAAGATCTAGGGAAGTTAAAAGCTAAGGGTGATATTGGAATCTTCATTGGATATTCAGAAAACTCGAGGGCATTCAGGGTGTATAATAGAAGAACGAAAAAGATAATGGAGACGATGAATGTGAAGTTTGACGAGATTTCACAAATGGCTTCTGAGAGATACGCTCTAGAACCCGCGCTTAATCCAATGGCTTCTAATCAAAACGGATTAGGACCCGCACCAAACCAGCAGACTTCTGGACACATCAGTTCAGGACTCGTACCTAAAGGAGCTCAGTCAACAAACACGGATAAACCTTCAGAACAAGAACTGGAAAACTTCTTCGAGTTAATGTTTGATGAATATTATGGTGGAACTTCGACTAATGCATCTCAACAACATTCCGCTGCACCCGCTCAAAACCATCAACCACCACCACCACCACAAGATGCATCCACAACAATCGAAGCTGAAGCACCAACTACATCAACATCGTCTACATCTACTCAAGCAACTCCAGTACTTGAAACTGTTCTACCAAGCGTTGATGAGCAAAATCAAAACACAAATTTTCAAGAAGAACCAACAAATAATTCAAACGATGTTGCGTTAGAAGAAGGAGAAGAAGTAGTTGAAAACCCGTTTGCATCAGACTCTGCTGAATCTTCTTCAAGGTTACAAGAACCATCTAACACACATTCGTTCAACCAAAGGTACCCTTCTACGTTTCAATGGACAAAAGACCATCCGTTAGTACATGTTATTGGTAATCCTTCAATGCCAGTTCAGACGAGGAGACAACTTGCCACCGATCTCGAATTGTGCATCTACGTTTGCTCAATCAGCCTCAAAGAACCAAAGAACATTCGGGAAGCAATGGCAGAAAACCCTTGGATTGAAGCAATGCAGGAGGAATTTCTTCAATACCTGTTACATGATAGTTGGGAACTTGTTGAACGACCACTTGATAAACGCGTTCTTGATCTCAAGTGGTTGTGGAAGAACAAACTGGATGAGGAAATGACTGTTATTCGCAACAAAGCTCGTCTCGTGGCTAAAGGATATCCACAAGAAGAAGGGATAGATTTCGAAGAATCATTCGCGCCTGTAGCTAGACTTGAAGCAGTCCGGATTTTCTTAGCCTATGCCGCTCACAAAAACATCACGGTCTATCAGATGGACATTAAGACAGCTTTCTTGAATGGAACTCTGAAAGAAGAAGTGTATGTGAGTCAGCCAGAGGGATTCGTCGACAAAGATCATCCAGACTACGTCTACAAGCTTAAGAAAGCCATCTATGGTTTAAAACAAGCTCCAAGAGCGTGGTATGACGAACTATCATCTTTCTTGCTTAAAAACAATTTCACAAAAGGAACGGTTGATGACACCTTGTTTATCAAAAAGTTCAAAGATGACATTTTGATCGTTCAAATTTACGTGGACGACATTATTTTTGGATCAACCAATCCTAACCATTCAAAACATTTTGAAAATCTCATGAAAAGCAAATTTGAAATGTCCATGATGGGGGAACTAAAATTCTTTCTGGGTTTACAAATCCATCAATCCCCTCGTGGTATTTTTATCAATCAAGCTAAATATACGATAGAGATTTTGAAAAAACATGGAATGGAAAACTGTGATTCTGTTGGTACACCAATGGTCACTTCACCAAAAATAGGTGCTGATTTGTTTGGGAAACCCATCGATCCGAAAAAATATCGGAGCATGATCGGTTCTCTCATGTACCTAACTGCTAGCCGACCCGATATTCAATTTGCTGTTTGTTTGTTAGCACGGTTTCAGGCAAAGCCTACCGAACTTCACCTCAAAGAGGTTAAACGGATCTTTCGGTACCTACGAAGCACCATTAACTTGGGACTTTGGTATCCGAAGGATTCGGAGTTCAATCTAACAGCATTTTCAGATGCAGACCATGCTGGTGATCAAGTTACAGCAAAGAGTACATCAGGTGGAGCACAATTTTTGGGTGAAAAGCTTGTAAGCTGGTCGTCAAAGAAACAGGATTGTACTGCGCTATCTACCGCCGAAGCCGAGTATGTGTCTCTATCTGCGTGTTGTGCCCAAGTTCTTTGGATGAGGACACAGCTCACAGATTATGGCTTTACTTTTAACAGAATACCTATGTATTGTGACTCAAAAAGTGCCATAGCCATCTCGTGCAATCCCGTACATCACTCTAAGACGAAGCATATCAAAGTCCGCTACCATTTCATCAAAGAACACGTGGAAGAGGGTACTGTTGAATTATTTTTCGTTAAGACTGATTATCAACTCGCCGATCTATTTACTAAAGCCCTTCCAAAAGAAAGGTTTGACTATTTAGTTCGACGAATTGGCATGCGAAGCCTAACTCCTGAGGAGCTAGAATGTCTTCTCGAATCTTCTTGAAAAATGTTTTCAAAATCGCTTCGCTGTAAATATTTTTGAAAAAGAAAATACAAAATTTGAAAAACCAACAAAAACAAAATACAAAAATATAAAATTTTCAAAAATCAAAAAACAATATAAAATCAAAAAATCCAAAAATATTCTTCTCACGACATGTCTCTCGTATAAATCAATATTCTGTACGTTTCTAGAAATGTCATTCAACAATGATACGGACATGTACAGATGCTTGAGCGGGAGTTCTTTTTTAAATGTTTTTCTAAAACATGTCGTTTCTCAAAAGTTTCTTCACAATGGCTTTCGTATACATCAGTACGAAACCCGGACCCGAAAGATGACTTCTGATTATTTTCAAATCAAGGACTCGTACGTTCAATGACGAACTCTTTTTCAAAAAGTTCGAGTCTAAACAAACGAAAAAGATTTCAAGCATAAACTCGTTTTCAAACAAAATTCTTGAGCATTCTTTCAAGATTGTTCAAAAGATTTCTCATAATCTCTCAAAATTAGTGCTCAAGATAACTCCCTCAAAACCCTTAATTAATTTTAAATATGCTATCATTAAGGGGGAGTACAAAAAAAAAATGTTCCAAATTCATGCAGAATCTGTCTTTCTCTCCAAAAGCTTTTTCTTAATCTGTTGATATCAAAAATATCACGCTATGCTATTTTTGAGGGGGAGAAGACATGATTAAAATGTGATCAAAGATGTTTAAAGATTGTGGCTGAATCTCAAAAGAGCTCGACTCAGATATTACCAATGAATTGACGAAGCTTAAATGTCAGTAATCGAAAAGACGTGTCCTGGACGGGTAATAATTTCAAGCTAGTCTAACTAGTGATGTAAGCGTGTCTCGAATAGGACTTGTCTGAGTAGAATGTACCGTATCGAGAAGCTTTCCTTGGACTTGACCAGGACGGGTAATAATTTCAAGCTAGTCTAACTAGTGATGTAAGCGTGTCTCGAATCGGTCATGTTCGCTGGAAGTGGATCAATTCAAAAAGTGCAAACTCCTCACGCATGTGCAAATTTCTTAAAAATCCATGAGCACGTGTGAAGGGGGAGTCCTTCAAATGAAATGCAAAACTCTCGAAGTGTTAACAAAGTATGTTTTATTATCATAAACACTTTGAGAGATTTTTCACAAAAGGTTTTATGGCATGTGATCAACAATAGGATAGTCATGGAGTTATAAGGTGACTAAGGTTAGGAAAAACCGTCCTATGATCCGCCAGAGCCGGAGGGATCTACCCAAGGACAATTCCAATAGATTAGAATTAGAAGTCCTTAGGTATGATTGAAAAAAGGAGAAAATGAGAAAGGAGAAAGAAGGGGTTGAAGAATTAAAAAGAAAAGTTATGAAAAAGGGTGAAAAGAAATAGCCCTCCAAATGTTCAACCTTAGGGCAGACACCGGGTTCAACTCATATGCTACTGGTTGTTACTAAGGTGATACCGGTATTGAAGACAAGACGTCATGGACCCAGTGACGCACTGCACTAAACCTTCTTAACCACTCAAGTTCTCTTAAAAGAGCTTGTTTCATTCTCACGGGGAACCAATGTAATCTATCGGTCTGTCTCTTAGAGATGATTGATATTGAAGCAGGAGACCTCTCCCTAATCTCCGCATAGGAAACCAAATGTGCACTTATCGAGTCTAGAGCCCCGAGATTCATCAAAAGATCTCATAGGAACACATGATATTTCTACACTGGTTGTTCATCATTAAGGACGCCAGATGTAAACTTAAGAGTCCTACGCAGATCTTAGCAATCTGCCAGAACATTTATGAGAGAATTCACACAAGTGTTTCTCAATGATTGAATGGAAACTCCTGCCAGGGTCAACATCAAGCAGCCCTGACAGCAGGTCACTTCGGTAATTCTTTATGGGTTACGCTTAGTGTTCGCGGTGGTTTCAAACGGTCTACAGTCGTGGAGTGATCCCCAGCGACTCACCCAGTCATTGAGCTACTAAGTAGGTCTTGTAAGCTCTCTCGAGAGTATCTGACATGGGAACGGCCTTGGTAAGGGTTAGAAGGAGTCTTCACACTATGCTGTTGACGATCTCTAATTCTTATCTGTAAGTACCGGATGTTTTATTGCTAACTGTTTATATGCAGGGACACTTCATCTCCATGGCGACAGATTCCACATGCTCATACATACATCTGGAAGTTAAAGAAAGCTCCCTCAAAGATCTATACAACACAAAGTTCAAAGAAAGATTCTACGCCAAAAAGAAGAATCTACAAAGTATAAAGACTAAAGATCAAAGTGAAAGAAAGGGAACTACGTGCATATGAATATCAAAGTCCAAAGATGTATGAGCATGTTGGAATGGCAAACAACCACCACAGATGCAGAAGTGACGAAAGGCAGATAACTCCACATCACAAAGGAACAAAGTACGATGAAAAATCAGTTATCAAAGATCACAAAGCATGAAGGAACAAAGACTAAAGACTATTCTACAACGACACACAAAGTTAAAGACAAAGAACACGGAAGACCCACTCACGTGGAGCATCATTCGAATGACCACCCCTTAGGGGGAGATTGTTAGCATTAAAAATATGTATTTAGAAGTGATGGTCATTCTCATACATGTAACTTTGTAATGTGTCGTAGATTACAATAGAATAGTCAATGGGCTTATGGTTTGGACTAATCTAATAGGTTATAAGTTATGTATTACAACTAGTCCATACTTAATGTAAAAGTCCAATCCATGACCAAGCCCATCCAAGCCCATTAGGGTGTTACATCTCTTACTATATAAACACCTCAAATGAGTCATTTGAGGTGTGTGCTTGTGTGTGTATTGTGTGTGTTTTTAATAAAAGTTCTCTTCATCTTTTTACTCTTTTTCTCTCATTTAACGCCACACATATATCATCATAAGTCACCATCTTTACTTCATCTAAGCTTCTATATTTGTGTTAAAGTTGATATATCTAAGGTCCTACATGTACTGATTTGACCAGAACTTGAGCTCATGAACCTAACAGTTAATAGATTAGATCCAAATCACCAAGGTTTTGACTTTTATATGAACAAGTGGTGAATTTCTTTACTAAAGTGAGCTAATAATACCTAATGGGAGTTGTGAAAACCAGAATTATCAACAAAAACACCCCTGAGCACATCAAGATCAGTAATTCCAAACACACCCTTATGTTATCTGTTTTGTGATATATGAAGTAACAATCTGATTTAATCCATGAAATCTCAATTTAAGCATGTATTATGGTTTACTAACTTCATTCAAACTCAAATACTCAGATGTAAACAGCTATGATCCAACTAGTCCACAAATCTCATAAAGTAACCTACTGAGACAGTTAAATTAAGTAAATGATTATCTAAAGCTATAACCAGTATACTAAACTAATACTGATATAACATGAATACTATAAATAAGCTAAATTAAGCAGAACTAAGCCTACAACAAGCAATGATACAGTAAATATGGAAATTGAATTGAGAACTCACAAGAAGCATTCCTGCTAACCAACTGAACCAAGGACAAAACACCACTTATATGACTCCCATGAGTCTTTAATACCCTTTCTCCATAATCTGATTCAGCTCTGCATTCCTTCTTCTTCTTCCCTTTTTTTTTTTTTTTACTTATTCTTTTTTTTATATATTATTATTTTTGATTTTAAAGCACACTTGAATTTTATGCTTAATGAACTTGATAAAGCTTATAAACAAACTAAATTAAGATTGAATGAGTACTAAACATCAACCTTTAACACTGGTTTACAATCAATGATAAATCAAATGAAACTAGGAACACACTGAAGTTAATAAGAACACTGAAGCTTTTTGATTGCAATAACCTTTTAATACACTAACAAGCTTGAAGTTACAATTTGAACACTAGTTTTACAACTGGAATAAGAGAGTACATAAAAATAAATTAACTAAAATTAGACTCAAAACTACACACTCTGCCACAGCTTCTCTCTTTCTTTTTATATCTCCCATTTAGGGTTTCTGAGGTTTGTTGGACTCTTCCCAGCTCATTTCTTGGCCATAGGATCATTTATCATCAATCTCGTCCATTCAAATTTTTTTTGGCGCCCATCTTTCTTGTCTGTTTCTTTGAGATAATTGAAGCCAGTAGGTGAGTTTTGGAGGGTAGTGTTTGGAGGGGGTGCAAGGGGGGATATGATATGATGGTTGAGTGTTGAGGGGGGGGGTGATGAAGGTTGCAGAGGTGTTGCAGGCACGGGGTGGGTTTCTTGGGAAGGAGGTGAGGTCAAACGGTCACACTTTGACCGTTCTAAATAATATAAGGGTTTGGGCTTTTGTTGGTGGGTTGAGGTATTGGAGTGGGCTGGGTAGGGTAATGGGTGGAGTTTTTATTATTTGGATTAAAGGAGTAGTATTTGGTCCGTTTGGTTTGTATGAAATATTAGCACAAGGACCAAAAATGTAATTTCCAGAAAATGAGGGGCTGGAATTGACATTTTTCCAAACTTGATTCAAAGGACCACTTATGCCAAGTTATAATTCCACAAGGACCTTTCACGTAAATTTACAATTTGAATTTCCCAGGGACTGAAATTGCAAACTGCTGAAACTTTGAGGACCAAAACTGCCAATGTTACAAAGTTGCAACAAGGACTATTTTTGACACATGTGAATAGTACAAGGGCAATTTTTGATAATTTTTATATTTCAGAACCCCAGGGACCATTTGTGTAATTTTCCAAACTGTAGGGACCATTTTTACCAAATTGCAAAGTACAGGGACCAAACATGTAATTTTCTCAAACTTTTTACCCAAGGATCGTTTTTCATAATTTTTTACTTTAGAAAACCTTGGGTTGACTTTTCTTTCATTTTAAACTTCCAGGGACTAGTTTTGTCAAATTTTGAAACTTGAGGGACTGAAATTGCCAATTGTGCAAACTTTGTTCGTTTTTCATTTGTTTTTAAACATTTTGCATCTAAAACATATAAAACACACTTTTGGAATAATTTTTGTATTTTGATGCGTTTTTGAGTGTTTTTGGATGTTTTGGCAGTTCAGATACGATAAAAATGATGAGTATTTACATATTCATCACTCATTATACCATAAAGTCAAAGAAAGTCAAATTTGATGATGGAATAAGCACTTCAGCTTATTTGGTGTAGATGATGAAGACCTTAGGATCCTTTTAGCTCTTCTCATTAAGCTCTTTCATTGTTCTTCTTCTATTATCTTTATTATTGACCTGTGGACCTAATGTAAGTTCTACCCTAGTTTTCACTTTTTGCATTTACTATTTTCTTCTTATTTTATTGCTTGTTATACTTGTTTAGTTGCTTCTAATGCTTATTTAGTTTAATTCAATTGTTTTTACCTTTACATTTAGTTTTCAGTTCATAAGTTTGCCAATTAATTTTAAAAAAATCTTAAAAAAACCAAAAATATTAGCATTAGTAGTTTGAGCTTTTTCTAGTGCTTATTATCAGTTGAATGTTGCTTATCAATCATAGTTATAGCTTATTAAACAATTGTTAATAAAGGGCTTAGTTCAGATCTTGCATTTCTTTAGAAAATCTCAAAATTGCATACTTAAGGGGGTGTTTGGGTTAAGGGATTATTTTGGTTAAAAATTTGTTCTGGCCCAAGATCCAAACTAGATTAGGATTAATTCAGTAGAATTTAAAGTTTTCTAGGCAACATAAAGTGATTTCATCAAGTTTTGTAGAAGTTTAGTATAATTTCTTATAATCTTAGTTCATAACTGTTGGATTAGTAAGACTAGGTTATATTTAGATTTGGTCATTTTTAGTTGCATTATTTGCTTAAAAGAAGTTCATTATAGGATGCTAGAGTAGTGCATAATCTGGTACTCAGGTTTCTTAAGTCAGACCATCACCATTTCTACCTATTTCAACCACTGCATCAGTAGTGGTTCTGTCTCAGCATTGCTTTTGGCCAACCACTTTCTAGTTTGATCACTTGTTCATTTTCCAAACAAATTGCTCCTAGGTAATCTCTACTTGTTTGTCTACATTAATTTCAAGCTTATAGCCCTTAACTCTATCATTCTCCTAGTTGAATCTTAGCTCAAAAAGCTCTTTAGGCCTGCATTGCCCTGCACCATTAGTAGCCCTCTCTAGCTAAGCATAGGTTATTCTATCTGATTTTATTACCCATTTACTTGCTTAAATTTCCTTATTTTTGTTTCTTTGTGTTCTCTAGCATCTAATCTCAATCCATTTACAACTTTTTCTCACTAGTTCAATCATTTTAGTGCTTAAATCTTTGTTCAAAGTTCACTAGTTAGGTTGTTTTTCATAGTTTATAATAATTTCTATTTTTGCTTATCTATCAGTTTTAATATGCCTTTTTCTCAGCTAAAACCTTGTTCAAAATTCCCCATATTAGTTTTATAAGTAGTTTCCCAGCTTATCTTGAACTATTTGTGCTTATTATAGCTTTAGTTATCATTTGAAGAGCTTTTAGGACTGCCAAAGTTCCCTCCTTAGTCTAATTTTACTCAGCAGCCCTTAAGTTTAGATTATATTATTTTGTGCTTGTTAGGCTTAGGGAAACTGCTTATTCTAGATTATTAGTGTTATTTCAGTCCCTCCCTAGTTAGCTTAAGCTTGTGTCCCCTTAATTTCAGCTTATAGCTTTTTGCCTTAGCTTAACCTTATCTTAATTTTGTGTTATAAGTCCTTTCTTTGTCAACTGTTGCAAATCTCTGATTGTTTCTAGCTTTTTCTTAGTTTTTATAAAGAATTTCCTTTTATAAAGTTGCTTCATTTTGCCTTCTTAATTAGCTTTTGTAAGAAAAATCAAAAATAAAAATAAAACAAAAAGTTGCAAAAACCGTAGGTCGAACCTGAGACCCTAAGCCTCTCACAGACACAACACCTCCACACTTAACCATTGCACCCTTGGGATTTATCTCAATTATTTTGCACATTTAATTCATTTAAGACCCTTTTCCATTATTAAGCCTTAATCAACTGTTAGCTTATTAGAACAGCTTAATTCAAAAGTTTTTTCATTTTTTAAATTTTTCCTAGCTTCCTAATACTTAAGTAGACTTTTCCTAAAAATTTCATAATTTTCCAAAACCGTTTGATATTTTTCTTGATTTAATTTCCTTTAAATAGATTTAAATTCATAATAAAAAAAAAAAGTATTTTTCTTTTTCCCAAAATTTTCTTTTATCATTTAGAATGTAGAAAAATCATTTTCATGACGTAGGATAGTATCTCTTAGATTTTACGTTTTAACTCGTTTCGTTACGTTTTTACTTACGTTTTTAATTCATGTTTACGTTTTAATTTACATGTGCATTAATTACTTGTTCCCTTAGCATTATTACTTATTTTTAGTTGTAACTTCATTATTCATAGCTTAATTTCCATATTTTCACTTCTTTCACAATTCGCTACACGTTTCACGATACGTTTATCATGATTCCATTCACACCTTCACACGGAATGACTCGGGAATTTGTATTTCTTTCGATTTCTTTGGAGAATATATACTATAATTGACATATTGGTTTTCTAAACCAATCGCCTACTCTACTCCCCGATTCACCTACTCGAGAGTTCATAACACTACTCAACAAGCTCCCTTTAGGCAGAGAAAACCGTACACACATTTGCTTACACCAATTTACGACACTAAGAAAAATGTCGAGTCCTAATGCTAGCTAGGACCAAACTCACGACACGACTTCGATCACTAAATAACTTTTACACACGACTTCTTCACACAACTACTTCTTCACAACTACACGACTTCTTCACACCACTACTTCTTCACAACTACACTACTTCTTCATGCAACTACATCTTCACTACTACACGACTTCTTCACACTACTACTTCTCTACAACTACATGACTTCTTCATGCCACTACTTCTTCACTACTACACTACTTCATCACACTACTACTTCTTCACAGCTCTTCTTATACACCCATTGACTCACTACTAAGTAAGATCATCTTGATCTGCTTATTACATATTCTTACATGACTCACAACTTTACGTCAACACTAACTAGACTCTAATACTTCTTTGACTTGATGATAGGAAATATTCTTCTCTTGCACTTGTGGAATTAAGCTTGAATCATTTGGAAACAAAAGCATATGATTATATAATCAAAGGATTTAGAAAGATATTTAGGGAAAATTAAATCAGTAAGTTTTGAGTGCAAAAGGTTAAGAAAATGTACAGGAATGATCCAGTATTTATAGCCAAACTTGATGGCTTGAGGAGCGGGGCCGGTCCCCTTAATTAGTGCCGACCCCCTTAAATATTGAGGGGGCCGCCCAGCTCCAACAGTCTTCAGGCTTGTCTTTTTCTAGGGAATGTTTTTCTGTAACATTTTTGCCATTTTTTGGTTAAAAATTTGAATTCATATATTTATTATAGATTAAACATAATTCTTTATTTACCAAAAATGATTTTGTATAAGATATAAAATATTTGTAACATTTTATAAAAAATCTAGTGATTAAGTAAATGTTTCTTCGATCATAGAATGCATTAGGCATTTATTTATTCATACCTTAAGTGATTGTTGAAGCATACTTGAGACGTTGAGATGTCGAGAGACGTTGACGTATGAATGAATAGATGATTTGTGATCACAAGTAACTTAGGCACTTTATGTTATGTGTTGTAGCTTACATCTTTTTCATCATCAAAATATGAAGAGGATGTTTAGATTAAATATCATAATATTTATGCAAACAATCTCTCCCTTTTTGATGATGACAAACTATGTAAACTATAACTCATAGTAAAATATATAAGTTACTTGTTTACACTTCTTCTCCCCCTTTTGTCGAAGCAAATATAAGGATTTATTTGATACGTTTTTAGGGGGTCATTTAAGCCTTAAATCATGTTTTTATGGTCAAATATTACCTCAAATCGTTTCTTTTGTCATTTTAGGTACTTGGGACATGAATTCTGGGAAATGGAGCGTTTTGGAGCTTTTCAGATGTTTTTATGCTCAAGAATGAAGAAAACAAGATAAGTCAAGAAAGTCAGATTCTTACACCTGACGGCGTCACGCTCTAGAGCTGACGCCGTCACCTTATGCTCAAGACGATGGATTTTTAACACTAGACGACCAAAAAGAAAAACATGAAGTTTGCACCTGACGGCTTCAGGTGCATTTGAAGCAAGGCCGTCTCACTTTGTGCTTACACGAGACGGCCCAGAACCCCTACAACAGGATGGTGTCAGAGATCTCTTCGGCAATACGAAACCCTAAGACACGGCGACCTGACGGCGTCAGAAGCTATAACCTGACGCCGTCAGACTTGTATATCTATATATAATTTTCGATTTTTCATTCATTAGGGGTGGAACTTTGAGTCACGTAATAGGGTGAGACTTTGAGTCTAGCTACAAGACTCGTAAATGAAGAAAAGCGCTTCTTGTGAGGCAACCCAAGCTTTATTTTGTTTGTTTGTTTGCTTTTATTTGTTTCCGTATGTATTTTTCATTCTTATTATTCAATGTTCATGTCTCAAATGAATTTGTAAAAATGTTTTATTTTGTTTTTAACATCATCTTAATTACATATAAAGGTATTTTGCAAAAAATAAGTGTAAGGGAAGCTCATATTTGTTTTAAAAGAACGAATTGAACATGAACAATAATAATAAAATATGAATGTACATGTTAGTATTTGTTTGAGTTAAATGCTTGTATCGAGTCACAATGAATGTTTTGCAGGAATTCTAGGTCTTAAAACACAAGTTTTTCTAGAAATTTTCCTGCAACAAAATATTAAAATTCTGTCAGTTTCATCCTGACGGCGTCAGGAGTCACAACCTTATGGCGTCAGGACCTATTTCTGAAAATTTTCTAGATTTTTTTCTGCCAGAATTGTAAAGTTTCGTAAAATCTCAAATTTTTGAACTCCAGGAATCGACAAAAATTTATTTTGCAAGCATTATATCTTTATTTGCTTTCTAGGATTTACTTTTATATATGGTATACCGCCGATTTTACGTGATGTTTCGTGTTTGTGTTCTTTGTTACTTACAGGTTATATTGGACAAGAAGATGATTATATTTTAGGAGTGAAGCTTTACATGTACATTCTCTTGGAGGAAGATTTAACCATGTTGCTACTTCCATACCGAGCAAATCAGGGGAGTACTAGTTTCTTTCATTCTCATCTATATTTACTTTTACATCTTTTAATTGAACATTGGCGACAATGTTCAACTTAAGTGTAAGGGGGTAAATTGAGATACCTTAGAAACTACAACTTTGCTTAATTTTTATTTTGTTTAATAGTAGACGTGTAATAAAACTGAAAAAAATACTTGTTAGGGTAATTTTAGCACCAAATTTAAAATTTTTTGCAACATTTAGGAGTGAAACTTTAGTCTTAATAAGCATCTCATTGATAGGAGTTATATGACTAGCACAAAAACCGTACCACTCAAAAATTTCCACCCCAAAAAGGTGAGGTTCGCCTTTAGATTTATTAGGAAAAAGCATTTATCTTTAGTGCTTGTGAGTGTACCGGTAGTATTTAGTTTCTAGAACTTTCGTTAATGATGCATCCCGAGACCGCTAGTGAGACTACATTCGTGTAATTAGGATTTACTATATGATAAGATGCATTAGGATAACCCTTGTTTTAAGCTTGTATTATAATTACATTGACTTCATTGGTCAAGTAATTTTTCCACACCTTTGCGATGTACTCATTTTTAGTACATGATACCCCTAGTGCAACCCTCAGAGCCTATCTTTTTCGTTTCTAACTTTAAGCATTTTACTTAAAGAAAGAATTTGTTTACAATCCACCCCCAAATGTACACCCAAATCGCCTTAGCCTATCTTGTATGCACTCATCTTTAGTGCATTATTGTTATTTGTTTAAACCCTTAGTTAATTGTCTAATTGATTACATGGTTGCTAAGTCGAGTCATATCTTGTACATATTGTTTTGGGACAATTGGGACTCATGGGTAAAAATAATGGTGTCATGGAATAATGGGGAAGAACATCATTTATTACCCCCATATATGCGTTATGTTTTAAGGTACTCCAAGTGTTTCGATTATCTTGATTCGAGTCTTTATTTTTAATTATGTAAAACTTCAAGTGTAAGGGGAGGAAACGATCCCCCTTGATGTATTATTTTGGATGGTAGGGCAAGAGTGTATGAAAAAAAATTGAAAAATTGAAAATAATAATAATAATAATAATAATAATAATAATAATAATAATAATAATAATAATAATAATAATAATAATAATAATAATAATAATAATAATAATAATAATAATAATAATAAGTAGAAAAAACATATGGACAACCATACCGTTTCTTTTATATTTATGTTGGTCATAATTAGCTTAAGTTGAGTCGAGTCTTGGCTTAGCAATGCCGCATTATAGATGTAATTAACTAAGACAATTGACTTGCCACAAGTAAAATATCCCTTATCCAACAAACTGTGTTTTTCCATATCCCTACACCTAACGTTATAACCAATTGAAAGACCTCTTTGATAGTTTATGCTAGGTGTTTACGCCAAAGTGGTGCAGGTTTGATCCTTTTCCAAGCCTATGGTAATCTATTTGCTATGACAGGTAGTGAGAGATTCGGTTTGTGATATATACACTTATATCACCCGAGAGATGAGAGTATCCAAACACTATATGTGAGGTGCTAGTATATAATTTACGTGCTTGTTTTGAATAATGTGAATCGATTATTTGTTGTAATTACTTTTATATTAATGTTAAATGACCCCTAACTTGTATTTTAATTGGTATAATAGCTCATTGGCATGAGGACAAGCAAATCCCAAGTGTAAGGGCATTTGATAAGGATTTATTTGATACGTTTTTAGGGGGTCATTTAAGCCCTAAATCATGTTTTTATGGTCAAATATTACCTTAAATCTTTTCTTTTGTCATTTTAAGTACCTGGGACATGAATTCTGGAAAATTGAGCATTTTGGAGCTTTTTAGACATTTTTATGCTCAAGAATGAAGAAAGCAAGAAAAGTCAAGAAAGTCAGGTTTTTAAACCTGACGGCGTCACACTCTGGAGCTTACGCCGTCACCTTGCTCAAGATGATCGATTTTTAACACTAGACAGCCAAGAAGAAAAACATGAAGTTTGCACTTGACGGGGTCAGGTGCATTTGAAGCAAGGCCGTCTCGCCTTGTTCTTACACGAGACGGCCCAGAACCCCTACAAACGGGACGGCGTCAGAGACCTCTTAGGCGATACGAAACTCTAAGACATGGCGACCTGATGGCCTCAAAAGCTATAACCTGACGCCGTCAGACTTGTATATCTATATATAATTTTCGATTTTTCATTCATTAGGGGTGGAACTTTTTAGCAACAGACCCTAGACGAATTTCACAGCTACTTTAGGGTTTTCAAGCCCTCTTTTCTTTCATGTTCAATTAAAGATAAGTATTTCTTTTAATCATTCAATATGTCTTTGATTAATCGTTTATCTTTTATTTTCTTTAACATGCTAGCTTAGATTTATTAGTGTTTGCTTAGATCTAATGAAACCTAGTTGTTGACTATAGATTGTTTGGTTGATTGATTAGCGTTAGGCTTAAGAAAACTGGCTAAATCTCCTATTCGGTAACTAGCTTGAACGTCTTAAGAAATGTAGTCGGATGTGTACTACGGTTTTATTGGTTGTATTTAATGCATGAGTGACTATTAATGAGGCTATGTTAGGATACTAAATGTCTCGACATAAGAAGAGATAGAAACTCATAGGGTTGGGGAAGACTGTACACACCCCCACGAATGGTATTAAGGAGTACAATCATTTCATCCAAACAATCGTAAAAAATCAAAAATTCAATAGGAAATAACTAGGGAGCAGTAAAATCTAAGTAAACACATTTTCTCATTATAAGAAGTTCACCAATTTACGTTTCTTGTTATTTTTTATTTTATTTTGTTAAGTAGTAATTTTGGGTTAGTTGACTAGCAACTAATTCCGCCCACTCTTCCAATACCCGAGATTTTACTTGCTTTCATAAAATATAAAAATACAAAAAGAATCATCCCTCACCTCTAGACCTAGTTCAAGTAGTTTTCAAACCTAACGACACTATTCCCCTAAAGAACGATCAATCCCCCGATACTTGCCACTCCCTATACTACACCGGTCAGTTACACTGCCAGGAGGATTGCAAGCTTCTCAAGAACCCTTGAGAAGTAAAACTTTTTCGAGTTTTGTAATCCCGCATCAGTGATGAGGCGAAAAGTGTACCCCTTTTAAGGGGTCATTTAAGCCCGAATTCGAGATTATTTGATCAATTATTGCCCTAAATCGTTCCTTTTGTCATTTTAGGTACTTTTGAGGGGAAATCTGGAAAAGGAAGCATTTTGGACATTTTTGGAGCATAAAAGTGAAGAAAACGGAAAAGTCTCAAATTTCCTTGCTGGAACAGTACCTGACGACGTCAAGCTTTTACACGTGATGGCATCAAGAGTGACAAAAGAGGTGGATATGGAACTTATAACGTGATGGCGCAGAAAGTTTTCAAGCATATTGGCCTGACAGCGTCACCAAGGCCGTCAGGGTCCAAACACACGTGACGGCCCAGAGTATTATTCTACATGACGGCGTCAGAAGTGGATCTAGGCAATACGATTTTCATCATGGCGGCTAGTTGACGGCGTCACAAGCTATAACGTGACGCCGTCAAGGTGTAAAATCTATATATAGTTTTCCAATTTTCATTCATTAAAGGGTGGAACTTTGTATGCAATTTTGAGGGAATAAACCCTAGACGAATTTTAACAACTTTTCAAGGGTTTCAACCCCTTGATTCTTCCATGTTCAATTGAAGATAAGTACTTATTCAAATCATTCAATATGTCTATGTGTTGTGTGATTATATCTTACGCTTGTCATCTCTTTAACATGCTAGGCTAGATCTTTATTGTGTTTGCTTAGATGTAGTGAAACCTAGATTTTGATTATGGGTTGATTGTTTGTTTATAATTGTTACGGATGATTGTATTCGATGTTAGGCTTAAGAAAACTAGCAGACTTCCATTGGTAACTTGCTTGAACGTCTTAAGAAACATGATCGGAGGTGTACTACGATTTTTGGTTGTATTTAATGCGTAAGAGAATTCTAATGATCCCATGTTAGGAGCTTCTAATGGCTTGACATAGGAGTGAAGTAGGATCTTATAGAGTTAGGGAATATTGTACACGGCCCTATGACTAGTATTAAGGAATATGACCCGTCATCAATGCAATTGTAAAAAGCTAATCAACCTGTAAAAGATATCTAGGGAGTAATGAAGTCTAAGCAAACACAACTTTCCTCATTATTGTTTCCACCATATTAGTATAATAGTTTCATTTTCATTTTTATTATTTTATTTTGATTGCATCTTTAGATTAATTGGGTTAGTTGGCTAGCAACTAATTCCGCCCACTCCTTTAAAACCCGAAAATTTACTTGCTTTATAAAAAATATAAAAATACAAAAAGAATCTTCCCTCACCTCTAGACCTAGTTTAGTAGGCTTTCTAATCCTAGAGAAACTATTCCTGAGTTGAACGATCAATCCCCCGGTACTTGTCACTATACTACACTACAACGATCAGGTACGCTTCCTGGTGGGGGTTGTAAGCTTCTCGAGGTCCCTTGAGAGGTAAAACTTGTTGCGAGGGCGTAATTCCCACGTATCAAGTTTTTGGCGCCGCAGCTCGGGGAATAGTTATTGTCGGGATTAGGATTTCTTTTTATTAGGTCTACTTGCTAGATTCCTTTCTAGTAAGGTTTTATTTTTATTTTTAGATTTTCTTTAGTCTATCTTATTTCTTTGTTTCCTTTGTTCATAAACTATCTCGATAAATAACAACAGCATTGATCGCTTGATTCCTGTTATTCGTGTTTTTCGTCGTAGGAATTTCCAAATGCCCGCCTCAATCCCCTTAGTGGAATATGAGAACCCACCTAACCTCTCGCCTTACCATCACTTTGACAATAATTATGAGATGGAGGAGTCTGACTATGATAACGACCATAGGGCTAGTCCTTTTTACTATTCGGACTCCGATGAGGACCTAGATGATGGTGACGTAATTAATGAGGATAGGATGGAAGATGAAGTGATTCCTCTTAGGTATGTCAACCCTAGAACAAGGATTGAGAATGATAGCTCATTTAATATGCAATTTCCTTGTAAAATTGGATTTAGGAGCTTTGATGCCTACCTTAACTCATCTCTACCAATGAACATAATCTCGCGTAGTGAATACAATAAAATTATGGTAGATGAATTAGAATACAAAGGATATAATATTGTTGCTAGGGAAATGGCATTGCATGTGTTTGTAGGAAGCTTTGTTTATCTGGTTGAGTTCATGGTTATGGAGAATCTAGGAGAATTTATCAATAGTAAGTTAACCCAAGTTGTGTGTTGGGAAACTGTTAGGATTAAAAGTGACGATCATTATTGAGTCAAATAGTTAGTTAAATATATTCATGTAATAGTTAGTAAAATGCTAGTTCATTAAGTTTAAGTAAAAGCCTTAATGGCTTGGCCCAAAAGAAGGCCCATGAGAAAGCCCATGGTGGCTTATGTAAAAGTATAAATACCCCTCCTAAGCTTGTTAGGAAGGGTGGGAGTTCATGCTTATTCAAGGTTTATTTTACACATAGTGCTCTCCACCTCTCTCTCTCTACTTTCTCTCTCTAGATCTTCCATCTCTCTCTAACATCATATTCTTAAGTGATAAAGCTAGATCTATGATCCTACAAGTGGTATCAAGAGCCAAGGGATGGTTTTAGGTTGTTTTAGATCGTTTTGTGGGTGAAAAATCAGTTTTCTAAGAATCTCGTTACTGTTCATACGTATTTTATCGAGTTAGGAGAAAAAAATTTTGAGTTAGGAAATTTTTTTCGAGTTAGGTTTCAAGTTAGCGAGTTAGAATAATTTCTGTCGAGTTAGGATTTTGGTATTATCGAGTTTGGGTTCAAATTTTGGTGAGTTAGGCCAAGTTTCTTGCGAGTTTGGTCAAGTTTCAGCGAGTTTGGATTTTTCTATCGAGTTAGAAAATTTGACTTAGCGAGTTTGGGATATAAGTTAGCGAGTTAGGTTCATTTGGCGAGTTAGCCAGTTAGCGAGTTAGCTGACATTCCTTATCGTTTATCGAGTAAGGATTTTTTTACTCTATACTAAGACGAAACTCTGCCCAAATTTTCTTAAGCTTACCGAGTTATGAGATTGTATCGAGTTAGCCAACTACTCACATTAACTTACCGAGTTACAATTTGTGAAACTTACCGAGTTAGAAAGTTTCTATCCTTACCGAGTTTGGTACATCAAGAGATCCTACCGAGTTTGTCATAATCAAATCTTACCGAGTTACACAAAAAAAAAAAAAAAAAAAAAAAAAAAAAAAAAAAAAAAAAAAAAAAAAACAAAAACAAAAAACAAAAAAAAAAACCAAACAAAATACAAAATTTGAAAAACAACAAAAACAAAATACAAAAATATAAAATTTCAAAAGATACAAAAACAATATAAAATCAAAAAATCCAAAAATATTCTTCTCACGACATGTCTCTCGTATAAATCAATATTTTGTACGTTTCTAGAAATGTCATTCAAAAATGATACGGACATGTACAGATGCTTGAACGGGAGTTCTTTAAAATGTTTTTCTAAAACATGTCGTTTCTCAAAAGTTTCTTCACAATGGCTTTCGTATACGTCAGTACGAAACCCGGGCTTAAACGATGACTTCTGATTATTTTCAAATCAAGGACTCGTACGTTCAAAGACGAAATCTTTTTCAAAAAGTTCGAGTCTAAATAAACGAAAAAGACTTCAAACAAAAACTCGTTTTCAAAATAGAAATCTTGAGCACTTTTTCAAGATTCTTCCAAAGATTTTTCAAAATCTTTCAAATGAGTGCTCAAGATAACTCCCTCAAAACCTTTAATTGATTTTAAAATGTGCTATCATTAAGGGGGAGTACAAAAACAAAATTGTTCCGAATTCATGCAAAATGAAATCTGTCTTTCTCTCCAAAAAGCTTTTTCTTAATCAGATGATATCAAAAATATCACGATATGCTATTTTTAAGGGGGAGAAGACATGATTAAAATGTGACCAAAGATGTTTAAAGATTGTGACTGAATCTCAAAAGAGCTCGACTCAGAATGTACCAATGAATTGACGAAGCTTAAAATGTCAGTAATCGAAAAGACTTGTCCTGGACGGGTAATAATTTCAAGCTAGTCTAACTAGTGATGTTAGCGTGTCTCGAATAGGACTTGTCTTAGTAGAATGTACCGTATCGAGAGACTTTCTTTGGACTTGACCAAGATGGGTAATAACTTCAAGCTAGTCTAACTAGTGATGTAAGCGTGTCTCGAATCGGTCATGTTCACTGAAAGTGGATCAATTCAAAAAGTGCAAACTCCTCACGCATGTGCAAATTTCTTAAAAATTCATAAGCACATGTGAAGGGGGAGTCCTTCAAAAGAAACAAAAACACTCAAAGTGTCAACAAAAATGTGTTTATATTCATAAACACTTTAAGAGATTTTCAATCAAAGGTTTCATGGCAATTATAAGATTCATGGAGTTATAAGGTGACTAAGGTTAGGGAAAACCGTCCTATGATCCGCCAGAGCCGGAGGGATCTACCCAAGGACAATTCCAATAGATTAGAATTAGAAGTCCTTAGGTATGATTGAAAAAAGGAGAAAATGAGAAAGGAGAAAGAAGGGGTTGAAGAATTAAAAAGAAAAGTTATGAAAAAGGGGTGAAAAGAAATAGCCCTCCATATGTTCAACCTTAGGGCAGACACCGGGTTCAATTCATATGCTACTGGTTGTTACCAAGGTGACACCGGTATTGAAGATAAAGACGTCATGGACCCAGTGACGCACTGCACTTAATCTTCTAGCCACTCGAGTATCTCTCAAAAGGTACTTGTTTCATTCTCACGGGGAACCGGTGTAATCTATCAACTTATCTCTTAGAGATGGTTGATACTGAAGCTGGAGACCTCTCCCTAATCTCCGCATAGGAAAACCAAATTATGCACTTATCGAGTCTAGAGCCATGAGATTCATCAAAAGATCTCTTAGGATACACTTTCTATGAATACACTTGTGTTCACCAAAAAGGACACAAGTTGTAAGAGTTTTTATGAGATCTACGGATCTTGCCTTATCTATCATGATGGTTACTATGTCTCAAACGGTCTACAGTTGTGGGGTGATCTCCAGCAACTCACCTGAATCATTGATGTACTTCGGTGGATCTAGTAAGCCCTTTCAGGGGTATCTGATTCAGGAACGACCTTGGTAAGGGTTAGAAGGAGTCTTCACACTATGCTGTTGACGATCTCTAATTCCGAACCTGTAAGTACCGGATACTTTATTGCTAACTGTTTTATGCAGGTACTCATGAATGTTCCTTAGAGAAAGACCGTTACCATCACTAAAAGATCCACATGCTCATACCCTGCAAAGCTCTCTTCAAAGATCTAAGCAAAGCAAAGTTCATAATGTTTCTAAGTCAAAGTCAAAGAATCTTCAAACTAAAGAAACAAAGATTAAAGTCAAAGAGAAGAGAACTTCACAAAGATTCAAAGTCAAACAAAGTATGAGCATGTTGGAAAAGACGTAAAGACAACATAGTAAAGATGTTGATCAAAGGCAAGAAAGATCACAAAGCATGATTGGAACAAAGGAACTAGCAAAACTATTACACAAGGACTCAAAGTTCAAGAGAACAAGCTTCAAAGATCAAAGATCAAAGTCACAAAAGAGAGATCTCAATGATCACCCTTAGGGGGAGATTGTTAGCATTAGAAGTGTTAATCATTTATGAAATCAAAGTGAGATCTCAATGATCGTCCCTTAGGGGGAGATTGTTAGGATTAAAAGTGACGATCATTATTGAGTCAAATAGTTAGTTAAATATATTCATGTAATAGTTAATAAAATGCTAGTTCATTAAGTTTAAGTAAAAGCCTTAATGGCTTGGCCCAAAAGAAGGCCCATGAGAAAGCCCATGGTGGCTTATGTAAAAGTATAAATACCCCTCCTAAGTTTGTTAGGAAGGGTGGGAGTTCATGCTTATTCAAGGTTTATTTTACACATAGTGCTCTCCACCTCTCTCTCTCTACTTTCTCTCTCTAGATCTTCCATCTCTCTCTAACATCATATTCTTAAGTGATAAAGCTAGATCTATGATCCTACAGAAACCCTTCAAAAGGTTAACCAACCTTGATGAAAAACTTATGGAAGGGTTAATTACATTCTCGGATGAGGATGAAGATTTTGTTTACTAAATGCCCCATGCACACCCTAGGTTCAAGGATTTTTCTATGGAGAAATGTAATAGGTATCCACCCCTTGAAATGCTAAGTGTGAATGATAAAAGGAAAGGGCTTAAATATCCTCTTGAAAAGAATAAAAGGTATTATCGCGGATGTTTAGAGTTAAGTGATGACTATAAGAAAGATGAGGCGACTATTAGATGGCTCACCCTAGGGTATGTTAGCATAAGCGACGCACGATAGCCCATGACCTCGAGTCTAGCTACAAGATGTAACAATTCACATTTTCAGGATAATTACTATTCCCGGAAAATTTCACTATTCACTTTTACTATTCATTTTTTCCGAAATTTTTCCCGAAATTTGATTTTTGTTTCTTGGCCTCGAGTGATAAATTATTTCCATGGCAAATTAAAAGTTTGACACTCATCAGATCATTTTCGTGAAAGTTAATAAGGAATTACACGTTTTAGGGTAAAACGTCATTCAAAAATTCTACGCACAACGAAACTCGACCGCGTTAAGTGACCCCGCATCAGAAAAATGTTTGACACACTCATGATTTATTTGAGAATTAATCATGACTGAGAAAAACATGACCAAAATAAGCCTCGGCCGTGAAAAACTGGAATTTTCAGTTTTAAGCGTTTTTACTCAGCCATAACCTTAGCCTATACCTGCACCGCATTTCTAAGACAATTTGAGTTTTCAACTTATTAGAAAAATTCAACATATTTTTCCCTCCTCCTTTGACCAAAAATCATTCCTTAATTTTATAAGTCATTCCTTGATTTTTAGGCTTACGGTTTTATGTCTAAAGGCATTAAATACCAACCGACACTAGACTGAGCCCAGTCTAGACATTGTAAGTCATTTTAAATCATTATTATCATATTAGAAAAGTAACATTTTACTTTTCTCAATTTTACACAATATTCGTACGTTTTACGTATTACGCGTTTTAGACCCGTGTTTCCAGTTTTAGCAGGGTTTGAGCACCCCAATGGAACCTACCACTCATTTTATATTTTATTATGGAGTATATGGACAAGTTTAGTCATTCTTCCAAGTTTCACATTTTTACGATACCCGGTTTTACGTTTAGTGGCTTAACAACTTACGGTTAGCGATTAACGGGACCAAAACTCACTCCATAAATCAAGATAATATCAAAATGACCAACCAAGTCATCCATATAACCATATGGACGAAATTTATGCACATCACCATGCATTGGTGGCTTGGTGATGAGCCTTGGAAAGTTTTGTGGTCAAAATACTTACAAGTATAGAATTTCTAGGTTTCATGTGTTACATTTTGAACCATGTATTAGTATAAACCTAACCTCCTCATCCTAGTATAAATATAAGCTCATTCCTCTTCATTTTAATACCAAAAATCCAGCCATATGTATATTCCAAGAGAGATTCATCTTTGATTTCAAGCTACAAAGTCTATATCATTGTTGAAGCTCTTGTAAAGTTTCACATGATCCTTGTACTAGTTTTCTCATTCTTTTGGTGATCTTCCATCCACACAAGAAGTGTTCTAGTAGAGACTTAAAGTGCCTTCTCAAGTAGTCACAAGTTGGTGTCAAGAGATTAGAGAAGTTGGAAGCTAAAGATACTAGTTCAATCAAAGTCCTAATCCTTGTTCTTAACTTCCTTTCTTTAGAAAGCCCAAAGTTGTAAGCAAAACCTAATACACTTCCTTGCTTAAATATCATAATCGTGTTATTTACATATCATTCATGCTATATATTGTCTTGTTATCATGTCCATGATGTATAAAAATAAGTAAAACAAGTTATTATAAATGATTGTTAACTTATGTTATTTAAACAAGTAAACTAGTGACTTTCTTAGAGAACCACGACCAAAATAGTACAACTATGATATTGGACACTTACTTACTGCTAAAGAGGACCTAACAAGGAAACCATAGCAATTTGAACAACCTAAATCGAGTACACGAGTCAAAAGTTATGACCATTTGAAGTTACCAAAACTTTGCAGCAAAGCTGCCAAACACCTTCTGTTACAGAAACCTAAAACACACAAAAAGAGGTCTTTCTGGTCCGTTTCATGAAAAAGTTAAAACACGAAAGTTTTCCGGAATCACGTTTTCTTCAAAAATTCAGGTGCACGTCTCCAGAAAACCAATAACGAATGAGATTTTTCTCAGTTTCTTAACAGCTATTTACATATATATAAGTCACTATATAAAGATTATGTTTTAATAAAACCAAGAGGTCTTATTACCTAGAATCAAGACCACAACCATGGCTAGAGCCAAGGATGAGTCTCAAGACCATGGAACAATGACCAAAGGTCATGGCAAGGCCATGACTAAATGACCATAGAAGCTTACTTAGGCGAAAACATGAACCAAAGAATTGGCGATAACTTGAACAAGCAATTTGGATCTACTTCACTTAAAAGAACCATGAGATATTACAAAGAAAATGGTCATACAAGTTATAAGAAACTTACCCTAATAACAATCTTCATGTAATAATAAACTTTCCTAAGTTTATTCAAATATTAGACATGTAACGTTTTGGATCAAAACTTATATATATATATATATATATATATATATATATATATATATATATTTTATCAACTACTACAATAGTAGGGAGCCTCATGTGAGGAGTTCATTATGTAAGCCGTCGAGATGAGTTGTGGATTTACGAATTAAAGTGTCCTGGCTCCTCGAACGTTTATTAACATGACTTCTGAATTATGTCGGCCCGAACGGTAGTAAACGATATATAAACTATACATGTTTCATGAATCATCTCTTTTCAAAGACTTACACTATACATCGTACCACATCATGGACTAAATTGCAAGATATATATAGGCACATCTTCATATTCTTTACTTCAATCCTAAGTCGCGACATTCTATTATAGGTTGCTTGTAGAAACCTTCGCGATTTGACCATCACATTCACTACTTACTACATAACTTAAGGTGAGTTCGTAGCCCCACTTTCTATTGTTTAACTATTTTACAAACCCATGGGGGGATACATGCTATTATTTTTCTACCCGAACACAATGCTTTCTACTGTATGCTACCCGACTATGTTTTATTGTCACTAAGTAACGATTGCCATGTTCGAAGTCCCTATATCATGAACCATTAGTCACTACCTATAGTGAGCGCGAATATTGTGAATAGATCTATTGGGATTGACGGATCCCATTTGTGTTGAACAACTACGAGTTCACACAAATGCACTATATTTGAGATTTAGCGTTATAATGGCAAAAGTACCTTGATAGGGCTTCTATAATGCCAATTTTTGGTTCGATGTTAATGCTTTGGTTGCATGAGCTTAGTGCAATAATAACGATTTTGTTTTCTAACTATGAGTGTGAGTCTATAGCTCACACTACCATTATTGTGTTCAAACGATTTAACTAAACTCTACGAATTTCACTCAACCTTTGTGTTGACCTCTTAAGCATGTATTTCAGGTTCATGACGATCAAGGATGGCATGGGAGGGCACGGATATTCAAGAGGGCTATAAATTTTTACTATCATTCAAAGACTTAATTAATGTAATTTGTAAACATGGAACCATCTGGGACCTCATTTTGTAATCTCTGATATTTACATAATTTGAATGATAAATCTTTTAAAACGACTCAACTAGAGTTCGTTTTCTATTATTGTGACTGTTGTGCCGTCGAGTAACACCCAAGTTGAATTCCGCTGCATCCATGAATTGGGGGTGTTACACAAGACTCGTAAATAAAGAAAAGCGCTTCTTGGGAGGCAACCCATGTTTTGTGTGTTTTTATTTGTTTGATTTTTAATTGCTTGATGTTATTTGCTTCCGTATGCATGTCTTATTTTTATTGTTGGTAGATCATGTTTCAAACTAAAATTGTGAAAATGCTTTATTTTGTTGTTTAACTTCGTCTTAACTTCATATAAAGGTATTTTGCAAAAGCTAAGTGTAAGGGGAAACCCCAAATTTGTTTATAAGAACAAAAATGATCATGATTCGCTACAATATTAAATGAACATGTATATTAGTATTTGTTAGAGTCAAATGCTTGTATCGAGTCATAATGATGTTTTGCAGGATTTTCCAGGAAGTAGGACATAAGTTTTTCCAGAAATTTTCTGGAAACTTAACATAAAGATTTCTGCAGGTCACTTCTGACGGCGTCAGGGTTTAACGCCTGACGACGTCACGTTTATAATTCTGGAAATTTTGCGAGTTTTGTTTTTCTAACGGAGTCTTAAAAGTTTTTGTTGATTCTATAGTTTTATAAACTCCAGGAAATCTGCCAACATTCATTCCACAAGCATTATATCTTAAATTGCTTTCTAGGATTTGTTAGTATATATATAGATTGCCGTCAATTTTACGCGAGGTTGCCTTGGTTGTTTTCTCAGGTTTAACAGGTTATATATGACAAGAAGATGATTTATATTTTTGGAAGAGAAGCTTTGAACGTTCATTTTCTTGGAGGAAGATCTAACCTTGTTGACACACTATCCACACCGAACGAATCAGGGGAGTATTTGTTTTCATTCTTTTACCTATTTTACTTTTACAACCTTTAATTGAACATTGGGGACAATGTTCATCCTAAGTGTAAGGGGAGGGTAAATGATGAGACCTTATAGGATACAATTGCACTTGAGTTTGTTTGTTCGATGGTAGGTGTGTAATAAAACTAAGAGAAATACTTGTTAGTGTAATTTTAACGCCAAATGTAAAATTTTTTACAACATTTAGGAGTGAAACTTTAGCCTTAACAAGCGTCTCATGGATAGGAGTTGTATGACTACCACAAAACCGTACCATTCAGAAAAATTTTCCACCCAAATATGTGTGGTTCGCCTTTAGATTTGATAGGAAAAGCATTAATTATTAGTGCTTATGAGTGTACCGGTAGCATTTAGATTCTAGAACTTGCATTAGTGATGCGTCCCGAGACCGCTAGTGAGACTACATTCGTGTAGTAGGATTTACTACATGATAAGAGGCATTAGGATCACCCTTGTGTTAAACCCGTATCATAATTACTTGACCATTTAAGTCATATTACTTGACTAGTAAAGTCAATTAATTTTCCCACACCTTAGCGTTGTACTCATTTTTACAACCCACCCAAATGTGCAACCAAATCGCCTTAGCCTTCCGTGTATGCACTCATCTTTAGTGCATTATTGTTATTTGTTTAAACCCTTAGTTAATTATCTAATTGATTACATGGTTGCTAAGTCGAGTCATATGTTGTACATATTGTTTTGGGACGATTGGGACTCATGGGTAAAGTACTTGTGTTATCGAGTAATGGGGAAGAACATCATTTATTACCCCCCATACGTGCGTAAATCTTAAAAAGTACTTCAAGTGTTTTGATTATCTTGATTCGAATCATTAGATTAGTTTATTGTAAAGTATGTAAAAATTCAAGTGTAAGGGGAATGTACATTCCATATGATGTATTATTTTGGATTGTAGGGTAAAAGTGTATGCAAAAAAAAATAAAAAAAAATAAAGAAATCGAAAAAATTAAGAAAAAGAAAAAAAACAGAAAAAGAAAAGAGAAAAAACATACGGACTACCATCCCGTTTCATTCTATGTTTATTTTATGTTTTTGTTATTTTTTATTTATTAGCTTAAGTCTAGTCGAGTCTTGGCTTAGCAACGCCATATTTTACATGTAATTAACCAAGATGATTAACTCACCACCAGTAAATATTGCCGTTATCCAACAAAACCGTGTTTTCCATATCCCTACACCTAACGTTATAACCCTTTTTAAAAGACCTCTTTGATAGTTTATCCTAGGTGCTTACGCCAAGTGGTAGAGGTTTGATCCTTTCCCAAGCCTATGGTAATCTATTTGCTATGACAGGTAGTGAGAGATGTTTTCCATTTCCATATTGTGATATATACTTTATTACACCCGAGAGATGTGAGTATCTAAACACTATTTGTGAGGTGCTAGTGTATGACCTTCGTGCTTGTTTTTGGTTTTTAGTGGAATGATTATTTGTTGTAATTACTTTTATATTAGTGTTAAATGACCCCTAACTTGTATTTTGTTTAGAATAAAAGCGCATTTGCTTGAGGACAAGCAAATCTCAAGTGTAAGGGTATTTGATGAGGCGAAAAGTGTACCGCTTTTAAGGAGTCATTTAAGCCCGAATTCGAGATTATTTGATCAATTATTGCCCTAAATCGTTCCTTTTGTCATTTTAGGTACTTTTGAGGAGAAATCTGGAAAAGGAAGCATTTTAGACGTTTTTGGAGCATAAAAGTGAAGAAAACGGCAAAGTCTCAAATTTCCTTGTTGGAACAGTACCTGACGACGTCAAGCTTTTACACGTGACGGCGTAAAATGTGACAAAAGAGGTGGATATGGAACTTATAACATGACGGCCCAGAAAGTTTTCAAGCATATTGGCCTGACGGCGTCACCAAGGCCGTTAGGGTCCAAACATACGTGATGGCCCAGAGTATTATTCTACATGACAGCGTCAAAAGTGGATCTAGGCAATACAATTTTCATCATGGCGGCGATTTGACGACGTCACAAGCTTTAACGTGACGCCGTCAAGGTGTAAAATCTATATATAGTTTTCCAATTTTCATTCATTAAAGGGTGAAACTTTGTGTGCAACTTTGAGGGAATAAACCCTAGACAAATTTTAACAGCTTTTCAAGGGTTTCAACCCCTTGATTCTTCCATATTCAATTGAAGATAAGTACTTATTCAAATCATTCAATATGTATATGTGTTGTGTGATTATATCTTACGCTTGTCTTCTCTTTAATATGCTAGGCTAGATCTTTATTGCGTTTGTTTAGATGTAGTGAAACCTAGATGTTTATTATGGGTTGATTGTTTGTTTATAATTGTTACGGATGATTGTATTCGATGTTAGGCTTAAGAAAACTGGCAGACTTCCATTGGTAACTTGCTTAAACGTCTTAAGAAACATGATCGGAGGTGTACTATGATATTTGGTTGTATTTAATGAGTAAGAGAATTCTAATGATCCCATGTTAGGAGCTTATAACGGCTCGACATAGGAGTGAAGTAGGATCTTATAGAGTTAGGGAATATTGTACACGGCCCTACGACTAGTATTAAGGAATATGACCCGTCATCCATGCAATTGTAACAAGCTAATCAACCTGTAAAAGATATCTAGGGAGTAATGAAGTCTAAGTAAACACAACTTTCCTCATTATTGTTTCCACCATATTAGTATAATAGTTTCATTTTCATTTTTGTTATTTTATTTTGATTTGCATCTTTAGATTAATTGGGTTAGTTGGCTAGCAACTAATTCCGCCCACTCCTTCAAAACCCGAGAATTTACTTGCTTTATAAAAAATATAAAAATACAAAAAGAATCATCCCTCACCTCTAGACCTAGTTTAGTAGGCTTTCTAATCTTAGCGACACTATTCCTGAGTTGAATGATCAATCCCCCGGTACTTGTCACTATACTATACTACAACGATCAGGTACACTGCCTGGTGGGGATTGTAAGCTTCTCGAGATCCCTTGAGAGGTAAAACCTGTTGCGAGGGCGCAATTCCCACGTATCAATCAGCAAAAAGGTGTACTTCCTAGATGAGACTCCAACTACACTTGAACCCTTGAAATAAAAAGGCGAGCTTCCATCATCGTAAGTGAAGCCTTGATCCTTTCAACCTCTAAAACATTGACATCCCTTGAAGCTTGATTCTAGTGGATCCATGGATCAAATAAATAGCTAACTTTTATCCTGCAACAAGAGTTAGTTTTTGATACGCGGGATTGCGCCCTCGCAGCAGGTTTTACCTCTCAAAGGATCTTGAGAAGCTTGCAATCCCCGCCAGGCAGTGTACCTGATCGTTGTAGTATAGTATAGTGACAAGTACCGGGGGATTGATCGTTCAACTCAGGAATAGTGTTCGCTAGGATTAGAAATCCTACTAAACTAGGTCTAGAGGTGAGGGATGATTCTTTTTGTATTTTTATATTTTATGAAAGCAAGTAAAATCTCGGGTTTTGAAGGAGTGGGCGGAATTAGTTGCTAGTCAACTAACCCAAATAACTGAAGATGCAATCAAAATAAAATATAAAGAAATTAATATAAACTAATGTAGTTATGTGGTGGAAACAATAATAAGAGAAGATGTGTTTACTTAGATTTCATTACTCCCTAGATAACTTTTACCGGTTGACTAAATTGTTACAATTGCATGGATGACGGGTTATATTCCTTAATACTAGTCGTAGGGCCGTGTACAATATTCCCTAACTCTATAAGCTCCTACTTCACTCCTATGTCGAGCCGACTAAAAGCTCCTAGCATGGGATCACTAGTATTCACTTATGCATTAAATACAACCAAAAATCGTAGTACACCTCCGATCATGTTTCTTAAGACGTTCAAGCAAGTTACCAATGGAAATCTGCCAGTTTTCTTAAGCCTAACATCGAATACAATCATCCACAACAATTATAAACAAATCATCAACCAATAATCAACATCTAGGTTTCACTACAACTAAGCAAACGCAATAAAAACCTTGCCTAGCATGTTAAAAGAAAGACAAGCATAAGATAGCATCACACAACACATAGACATATCGTATGATTATTGGAAAACTTATCTTCAATTAAGCATGGATGGAACAAGGGTTGAAACCCTTATTTTTACAGAAAATTCGTCTAGGGTTTAAGCTCTCCAAAGTTCTCCTAATGTTCCACCCCTTTTAAAATGAAAAATTGGAAAAAAAAAATATATATTGATAAAACATCTTGACAGCGTCACGTTGTAATTTCTGACGCCGTCAACTCACCGCCAAATTAAGGATCGTATTGCCTAGATCCAATCTTGACGTCGTCAAGAAGGAATAAAGCTCTGGGCCGTCACATACATTTTGACCCTGACGGCCTTGGTGACGACGTCAAGTCAATTGCACTAAAAATGTTCTGGGCCGTCACGTGTATTTTGCACTTCCACCTCTTTTTCCAAGCTTGACGACGTCATGTGTGAAGTCTTGACGTCGTCAGGTACTGTTCCCAACAAGGATTTTGAGACTTTGCCGTTTTCTTCACTTTTATGCTCCAAAAATGTCCAAAATGCTTCCTTTTTCAGATTTCTTCTCAAAAGTACCTAAAATGACAAAAGGAACGATTTAGGATAGTAATTGATCAAATAATCATGAATTCGGGCTTAAATGACCCCTTAAAAGCGGTACACTTTTCGCCTTATCAAATACCCTTACACTTGAGATTTGCTTGTCCTCAAGCAAATGCGCTTTTATTCTAATGAAAAATTAAGTTAGGGTCATTTAACACTAATATAAAAGTAATTACAACAAATAATCGTTCCACTAAAAACCAAAAACAAGCACGGAGGTTATACACTAGCACCTCACAAATAGTGTTTAGATACTCACATCTCTCGGGTGTAATAAAGTATATATCACAATATGAAAATGGAAAACATCTCTCACTACCTGTCATAGCAAATAGATTACCATAGGCTTTGGAAAGGATCAAACCTCCACCACTTGGCGTAAGCACCTAGGCTAAACTATCAAAGAGGTCTTTTAAAGGGTTATATCATGAGGTGTAAGGATATGATAAACACGGTTTTGTTGGATAAAGGCAATTTTTACTGGTGGCAAGTTAATCATCTTGGTTAATTACATGTATAATATGGCGTTGATAAGCCAAGACTCGACTCGACTTAAGCTAATAAATCAAAAATAACAAAAACTTAAAATAAAAATAAAGGAAACGGGATGGTAGTCAGTATGTTTTTCTCTTTCTTTTCCTACTTTTTTTTTCATACACTCTTGCCCTACCATCCAAAATAATATATCATAGGGAATTTGCATTCCCCTTATATTTGAATTTTTACATACTTTACAATAAACTACTATAATGACTCGAAACAAGATAATCAAAACACTTGGAGTACTTTTTAAATATTAACGCACATACGGGGGTAATAAATTGATGTCTTCCCCATTAATCCATATTACTAGTACTTTACCCATGAGTCCCAATCGTCCGAAAACAATATGTACAAGATATGACTCGACTTAGCAACCATTTAATCAATTAGATAATTAACTAAGGGTTTAAACATGTAACAATAATGCACTAAAGTTGAGTGCATACACGGAAGGCTAAGGCGATTTGGTTGCACATTTGGGTGGATTGTAAACAAATTCTTCCTTTAAGTAAGATGCTTAAAGTTAGAAATGAAAAGATAGGCTCGGAGGGGTGTACTAGGCGTTTCGTGTACTAAAAATGAGTACAACGCTAAGGTGTGGGAAAAATTAATTGACTTCGCTAGTCAAGTAATATGACTTAAATGGTTAAGTAATTATGATACGGATTTAACACAAGGGTAATCCTAATGTCTCTTATCATGTAGTAAATCCTACTACACGAATGTAGTCTCACTAGCGGTCTCGGGATGTATCACTAACGCAAGTTCTAGAATCTAAATACTACCGGTACACTCATAAGCACTAATAATGAATGCTTTTTCTAACAAATCTAAAGGCGAACCTCACATATTTGGGTGGAAAATTTTTCTGAGTGGTACGGTTTTTGTGCTAGTTATACAACTCCTATCCATGAGACGCTCATTAAGGCTAAACTTTCACTCCTAGATGTTGTAAAAAAAAATTTAATTTGGCGCTAAAATTGCCCTAGCAAGTATTTCTCTTAGTTTTATTACACACCTACTATCGAGCAAACAAACTCAAGTGCAATTGTATCCTATAAGGTATCACCATTTACCCTCCCCTTACACTTAGGATGAACATTGTCCCCAATTTTCAATTAAATGATGTAAAAGTAAAGCAGGTAAAAGAATGAAAACAAATACTCCCCTGATTCGTTCGGTGTGGATAGTGTGTTAACAAGGTTAGATTTTCCTCCAAGAAAATGAACTTTGAAAGCTTCCCTCCAGAAACATAAATCATCTTCTTGTCATATATAACCTGTTAAACCTGAGAAAACAATCAAGGCAAACCTCGCGTAAAATCGGCGGCAATCTATATATACTAAAAAAAATCCTAGAAAACAAATTAAGATATAATGCTTGTGGAATGAATGTTTGCAGATTTCCTGGAGTTTATAAAACTAAAGAATCAACAAAAACTTTAAGACTCTGGTTAAACAAAACTCGCAAAATTTTTCAGAATTTTAGTACCTGACGCCGTCAGGTTGTAACTCCTGACGCCGTCAGAATGTTCCTGGAAAAATCTTATGTTAAGTTTCCAGAAAATTTCTGGAAAAACTTATGCCTTATTTCCTGGAAAATCCTGCAAAACATCATTATGACTCGATACAAGCATTTGACTCTAACAAATACTAATATACATGCTTATTTAATATTGTAGTGAATCATGCTCATTTTCGTTCTTATAAACAAATTTGGATTTCCCTTACACTTAGCTTTTGCAAAATACCTTTATATGAAATTAAGACGAAGTTAAAAACAAAATAAAGCATTTTCACAATTTACTTTGAAATATGATTTACCAACAATAAAAATAAAACACGCATACGGAAACAAATAAAATCAAACAATTAAAAACACACAAAACATGGGTTGCCTCCCAAGAAGCGCTTTTCTTTATTTATGAGTCTTGTAGCTAGACTCAAGGTCACGGGCAATTACGTGACCTCGTCATCGGTCACATTCTCTATGTCATCCTCAATCTTAGATTTGTAATCCGGACCTAGTTGCAAACATACCTTGTAGAAACCGAATATTCTACTCATGACATAGTCTACTCCTCTACGTCTATCCTCATCATTCCTATAGTAGACCGCTCGCTTGTGTTCCTGTTCAAGGTTTGATAGAAGACGGAATTGTTCAATCTTATAGGGCATTTGGTAAGCTATTTCATCGTTCTCATCCTTGAATCTAACTATCCCTAGGGACGGGTCATAATTCATCTTAGAGGCCTCAACAAATGGCTTTCCGAATACTACTTGACTTAAACAACCATCTATTACCGGACAAATATCCTCTACAATCACAAAGTCGGTAACATAAGTGAAATTTCCTATAAAGACGTGCAATCCCTTGACTCTTCCCCCAAAGTTACTCATCCAACTCGTGTTGGGCATCATCCTATATCCAAGTTGCTTCTTCATTACCCAATTGTAATGAGTCCTAGTCATAATGTTTATGGGAGATCTAAGATCGATGTAGGCTTTCCACACATGCACATGTCCAATGTTGCATGGTATGTTGATGTTAGAAGGGTCACCCGCTTTGATGAGTGGTGAACCAAGGACGTATGGTGTCTCGGGGTCATCGAATAGATCCTTATGGTATTCTCGTTCTTCCTTGGTGGGTAACTTATCAAAGTATTCCTCTACATTTTCTACTTCCTCTAACTTTTCTTTCTTTTTATCCTCAACTTCCTTAATCTCATCCTTAGGTCCAATTTCTATTCCAACTTCATCCTTGTCACTTTCTTCTATATTCTTATCTATTAGCTTAATGGTTACAACATTGACAAAGTGGACGTGTTTGGATGATGAGGGGTCCTTAATTTGGATACCACTACTAGTGTCCCTAGTGTCCTTCCTAGGTGTAGTTAGCACTTGGTTGTTGAGGGCTTTCAACAAGTTGTCAATTTTACTGGTCATCTCCGTTTGTTGTTGAATGAATTCGGCTTCAAACTTAGCTATGCGAGCTTCTTAAGATGCCATAAACTTGGACATCAATCCTTCAAGATTATTGGTACTACCATAGTTATTGGAAGGATTGTTGTTGAAAATACGGTTAGAGGGTGGACCGTTTGGTTGGTAACGATTAGGTGGATTGGAAGAATTGTTTTTGGGCATGTTTTGGTTTTGTTTCTACCTAAGGTTCGGGTGATTTTTCCAAGAAGGATTGTAGGAATCACCGTAAGGGTTTGGCTCGGGTTTGAAAGTGTGCCACTTGTCTCCCGATTCATCGGTACGCGAGGATGCGTAATCTGCAAAAGCTTGTCCGGGGAGTTCCACACAATCACGAGTGTCATGGGGACCACTGCATAATTCGCATGAAGAAGTGATTTTGTTCACTTGGCTTGAAGGCTTAGGAGCTTTGTAGGATTTCAAAAGAAACTTGACTTGGTCCTCAAGTTCCATGATCCTATGGTCGGGAGTGCTAGAATTGTTCGAAGGCAAAGATATTGCCTTGACCGTTTTGTTCAAATCACGGGGATCATTCCAACTTTCGTTGTCATATAGAGCAAGATCTTCTATGAGTTCCCATGATTCTTCCGCACTTAGATCACGAAGCTTGCCATCGGCCGATTGGTCAATGGTTCGCCTTGTGTAGAGATCGATATGGTCATAGAAGATTTGGACTTGGAGCCAAAGATCTATGCCATGATGAGGGACATTTTGGAGTAAGTCCTTTTAACGAGTCCATGCTTCGTAGAGAGTTTCACCTTGACGTTGTTGGAATATCAAGATATCATTTCTAAGTTTAGTAGTTCTCCCCGGTGGGAAAAATTGAGCAAGGAAACGAGTGGTGAGATCATCCCAAGAGGTGATGGATCCCGCGGGTAAACGCTCAAGCCATTGACTAGCTAGGTCACGTAGAGAGAATTGGAATAGACATAATCGGGTCGTCTCTCTAGTTGCAACATCAAGGTTTATGGAATCTACGATTTTTAGGAAATCCTTGAGATGTTGATTAGGATCTTCGAAACGAAGTCCATGGAATGCACATCTGCTTTGCACCAACCGGATGGTGTTGGATCGCAAGGGAGACACATTAGCTCCTTGAGTGAGCTCAATGGTGTTTCGATAGTCTTGATGGCTAAGACGGGAATACTCTCCTAAAGTTCAGGGTCTAGGAGGTTGGTTTGCTAGTGGTGGGTTTTGTGGGTGGTTTTGTTGTGGTGGGTTGATGGGATCAAAGAGATTACCACCTTCCATGATGGTGGATGGTAAAAGTTACGAACAAAGAAACGAAGAAATAAGATAGACTAGAGAAAACCTAAAAATAAAAATAAAAATCTTACTAGAAAGGAATCTAGCAAGTAGACCTAATAAAAAGAAATTCTAACCTAGACAATAACTATTCCCTGGGCTGCAGTGCCAAAAACTTGATACGCGGTATTGCACCCTCGCAACAGGTTTTACCTCTCAAGGGATCTTGAGAAGCTTGCAATCCCCGCCAGGCAGTGTACTTGATCGTTGTAGTATAGTATAGTGACAAGTACCGGGGGATTGATCGTTCAACTCAGGAATAGTGTTCGCTAGGATTAGAAAGCCTACTAAACTAGGTCTAAAGGTGAGGGATGATTCTTTTTGTATTTTTATATTTTATAAAAGCAAGTAAAATCTCGGGTTTTGAAGAAGTGGGTGGAATTAGTTGCTAGTCAACTAAACCAATTAACGACAGATGCAATCAAAATGAAATAAAAAGAAATGAAAATAAACTAATGTGGTTATGTGGTGGAAACAATAATAAGAGAAGACGTGTTTACTTAGATTTCATTACTCCCTAGATATCTTTTACCGGTTGGTTAGCTTGTTACAATTGCATGGATGATGGGTTATATTCCTTAATACTAGTCGTAGGGCCGTGTACAATATTCCCTAACTCTATAAGCTCCTACTTCACTCCTATGTCGAGCCGACTAAAATCTCCTAACATGGGATCACTAGAATTCGCTTATGCATTAAATACAACCAAAAATCGTAGTACACCTCTGATCATGTTTCTTAAGATGTTCAAGCAAGTTACCAATGGAAGTCTGCCAGTTTTCTTAAGCCTAACATCGAATACAATCATCCACAACAATTATAAACAAACCATCAACCAATAACCAACATCTAAGTTTCACTACAACTAAGCAAACGCAATAAAAACCTTGCCTAGCATGTTAAAAGAAAGACAAGCATAAGATAGCATCACACAACACATAGACATATCATATGATTATTGGAAAACTTATCTTCAATTAAGCATGGATGGAACAAGGGTTGAAACCCTTATTTTTACAGAAAATTCGTCTGGGGTTTAAGCTCTCCAAAGTTCTCCTAATGTTCCACCCCTTTTAAAATGAAAAATTGGAAAAATATATATAGATAAAACATCCTGACAGCGTCACGTTGTAATTTCTGACGCCGTTAACTCGCCGCCAAATTAAGGATCGTATTGCCTAGATCCAATCTTGACGTCGTCAAGAAGGAATAAAGCTCTGGGCCGTCACATACATTTTGACCCTGGCGGCCTTGGTGACGACGTCAAGTCAATTGCACTAAAAATGTTCTGGGCTGTCACGTGTATTTTCCACTTCCACCTCTTTTTCCAAGCTTGATGCCGTCATGTGTAAAGTCTTGACGTCGTCAGGTACTGTTCCCAGCAAGGATTTTGAGACTTTGCCGTGTTCTTCACTTTTATGCTCCAAAAACGTCCAAAATGCTTCCTTTTCCAGATTTCTTCTCAAAAGTACCTAAAATGACAAAAGGAACGATTTAGGGCAGTAATTGATCAAATAATCATGAATTCGGGCTTAAATGACCCCTTAAAAGCGGTACACTTTTTGCCTTATCAGTTTTGTGCAACAAAAAATATAGATATGGATGAAATACACATAGTCAATGCTCCCCCTTGGTGTACACCCCCTTGTTTGGGGCACCAAGAAATCAAGAAATGAACAAGTGCAAAAAGGCAAACTTAGTTAAAAGGATGCACAAATACATAATGATGATCATAGATATATGCATGACTCTAATCGGGGAACAAGATATGTATGTCTAAGGATTTGGACCTAGAATATGACTCTAATCGGGGAACAAGATATGGATGTCTAAGGTATATGGACTAAAAACATGACACATGAAATTATTGTTTTAAAAACAACTACCTAAATCCAAAAAAAAATTACCATGACCAATGCTTAATATATGACAATGATTAGGACCTAATGCAAAGATTCGACCAACTTATGCAAAAGAAAAATGAATATGAGAATGGTACGTTCTTTTTAAAACGTAGAAGAATGAAAAAGGATGAGCGTGGATGGAAAGGGAAGGTGATGACAAATATGTTTTAGATTAATATATCATTTGACAAAGGTGGATGATTGGGAATCATGGAATTTTTAGTTGTTTTGTTGGTTGACGACCGAAGGTGGATATGTGAAATGAGGTGGTAGTTTGCCTATTTTGGTGACTTGACAACACTTAAAGCTTGAATGTCTTCTTTGTGTTCTTCACTTGCTAGAAAGTGGAAATGAAGGATACGACATTATGGTGACTCAACAACACTTGACGCATTTCATAAAGAAATTTACTTTACTTTTGACTACATAGGCAAACATGTTTATGAGAGTACGGATATGACGGTTTCCCTTTGATTCAAAGAGCGACACAAGGATGAACATGGGTTTATGTATCATGAGAGATGGTTTGACTTTCATGGATTAAGTTTTAGTGGTGATGACACACTTAGTAGAATGTAGGGAATGGTGACATGGTTGAAACTTCTTGTGAAGATGACTAGGTGGAGTTATTGGTGAAGATGGGAAATGAGCATCAATTAGTGTGATTGGTGAGATTGAAAAAGTGATGTTCAAGGAAGGAAGTTATTGGGTAGGAGGTGGTGGTGGAGACAATTGTGGGTTGAGATATCCATTGATGGTTGGAGATGAAGATATGGTGGAGGGTGTTTTAGATGGTGCACTAGGTGATGAAATTCGAGATTGAGGTGATGGAGTTTTGGTAGGAGGTATGATATTGATTCTTGGTTTCTTTGAGGGCATGGAAATGGTGGATGACTCGAGATTGTTAGTACAAAGGATGACTCGTTTTTCATTTCACTTTGGTGGTTTGAGGATGTATTAAAACTATTTGCCATTGACAAAAGTGACAAATGGTTATGAGGTTTGAGTGTGAGGTAGAAGGATATATGTGAGTGAGTGTATTTTCCCTTCCCATTAAATTCATGCTCATCAGGATATAAAATGTGACAAAAAAAAACAAAGACAAATCAACGTGAAAGCAATAAGATTGACAATGACACGAAGGATGAAGGATGAGTGACATTTTAATTTGCATTACGCTAATTAAAAATACTTAAACATTTCGGACAAAATATTTAAGTTGTCACATCTACTTAGAGAGATGTTAGATTAGTATCTAACTATCTCTTGACAAAGGAGTGGAGTGTTTGGAAGAAAACAAGATGATGAATAAAGAAGTGAGTATGTATTGAGACACTAGGACATTTAAGAAATTCAGATACTATTATGACCTATCGAATAGTGACACTAAGGTTCTCATGAAATAAGGGTATAAAATCTAAAGACAAGAAATATATACCTAGATGAATGAGACATATAGAGTCAAGCATGTAAAAGCATTTAAGCATGTATTATAAATATATACTAAAATATAACATATTGGAATAGTTAGAGAAAGACAAAAACTATTAAAATAAACATGCATTCAATAACCAAGCAAATAATTACGAAGGCATACAATCAAATCACATAGGAGCAAGTAACCATCTTGAAATTTCATATATATGAGATGCCATAAATTTAGGGATGAAAAACTATAGTGAAAAACAAAGTTCATAAAAGTAAGCTTAGCGTTAGGTATATTTAGGAAGAGCAATTTAATCAAGTTGGAGAATGAGTATGAGACTATCACTAGTGGTGCTCAATTAAGGCTAAACACGACCATTTTTGCGGGTTACACACACCCAACTTCTCACATAGAAGCAATTCAACCGTTAGGTTAAATTGAGTTTCTAGACAATAGGTTCTCCATTAGTCATTCTCTTTTTAGAAGAAATTAAGTTCCTAAATTTACTTATCGAAGAGTACCAAATATGAAGTTTGCTATGTTGACTAATGCTTGGCTTAATGTAACTTAAACCTCATGTTTTTATGAAGGTAAATCTAGATGATATATTTTACTCACGATCCCAATAGAGACGTGTTGAATGTTTAGATGAGAGTAAACAAAATGTATTAATCTTTTGTTCATGATTTACCGGTTGTTTGGTTTTGATGGCATATTACTTGATTTAATAAATGTGCTTGATTTTGCTCCTTAGCATATCTTGTGAAATGAATCTCATTAAGATTATTTATCTTAAATGAATTTGTGATTCTCAAATTATATTAAAACTAGACATTTTTATATTCTTAAACAATTATTATTTTCTATGATTTTGCCAACGTTATATACCATAATTTAACTAGTATTTGAAAAAATGAATTTTACTTGTTTAAGCATTGTGACAAGTTATTTTTTAATTCTAATAACTTATACCATTTCAAAAAGGAATGTTTAGTGCATTATCTTGTAACACAACCATTCATGCTACAAAGAAAATGAAATACATAGAATATATAGTTTGTATTATTCTTAAATGTGTATATTAGCTTGGAGTGATAATTTTAAGTAGTATGAGCAAAGTTTACATATGTTGTTAGTTTGCTCATGTTTGGTTTTTCGGATATGACACATTTATCCATTGCATTGCAATGTAAATTGCTTGAATATTTTGGACAAAACATTCAAGTCGTCAATCTTACTTCATTGTATGTTTTATGCATGTATTAAACATGTTACACTAGTATTTGGAACACAACTATTGGACAAGTAGACTCAATATGACATTATCAACACAAGTGTGAGTTATGATCCAATGCATATTCTTTTCATCTACAAAGGATGTAAATATTTTCATATAAATCTAGTATGATTGAGTATGTAGATTCAAGACTATATATTTTGTTGTAATTTGATATAATCTTGAAACTAAACAAATAATAATCAAATATCTTGTCCATACTCAAAAACATGTCAATTAGATTTGATAGATATATCAACCATAATTTGAATAATGAATTGATATAATATCAAGATCTTTCTTGACTCTCTCGAACACTCATTTAAAATAAATAGACATTTTAATAGTGTGTTCCATTTATCTTAAGATTATTTATTGGTGAGGTTAATGAATGATTGAAAGTTAACTTATTGCTTTATGATTGTCGTATATTTTGTTTATGTGAATGACTATTTATTGTTACGTATAATGAACACACTTAGATTTTGAAAATTCTTTTATGTAACTGCTAATGTTTTAAAATGATCAATTTTCTCATATTTAAACAACCTAAGGTAAAACAGTGTAATTTGTTAAAAATATATAAGCGTGTTGTTGAGAAGAGATTAAATCGTTTGAAATATTTATGTTACTAGATTTAACTCATTTACAAGATGTTTAAGTAACATTAAGCAATCTATACCTATATGTAATGCAAGAATAATTATGCAAACTTAATGCAAGAAATCTAGCATAAGATCTAGTTAAGTATAAATGGACAACTAGCTACAAACTAATAGAGTACATGACACATATGCAAAGATATTCAAATAGCTAAATTTCAAATAGTAACGATTATCTAATATACTCTATTAACAAAGTAAAATCACAAAGAGTTCACATAACACATAAAACACTTGTCGTCGTTTTGTGTATTATATACACTAGTGTTTACTTAGCTCGATTTTATTTGAAAATAAAATAGTTTCCTCTTTTATAATTTAATTAATATTAATATTTTGAAAACATAAATACTTAATTTTTCAAAGATATACCAACTAGGAATGCCCGACTCGAAGGAAAAGGTAAAATACAAGTTTTACGTTAAAACGAGAAACAAATTTTTGACCACCGTGTAGTATTTTAACTTTCTGAATTATTTAAGTTTATAATGATTATTTGTAAGTATTTTTTAAATGAAAATTGACTCAATTACCTTTAAAATACCGGGTGGCACGACTTCTACGGAGTTACGATTAGTTTTATATGATTTTTCAAAGTTTTTGAAAAACTGCGAACATACAGGCGGACCCCTTAAATATTTAAGTAGACCGCCCAGTGTTTAAAGGGGCCGCCCATAGATTTAAATGTGCCGCCTATTTGGTACTCAAAATTTCATTTTTTGTAAAAAATTGTTTTCTGACTTTGTGGAAAGGTGCGTAACTTTCTGATTTTGATACCGAACATATGACACTTATTTTAAGCATAAGATTATTTTGAGCTAGTATAATTAATGTATATAACATCAAAACTAACACAAGTTAATCAACAAAACACTTTTTATATTTAATCCTCCTTAATGGGTAATTTGATACATGGATTGTACTCACTTTTTAAAACCATTTATTTTGAAAATTAGAGCGATGTGGCTCCTGATACCAATTGTAAAATCGTAGGGGGGGGGGGGGGGTGAGTACGTTTTCATTTTAAAATCTTAAAACATTTTGTATCAAATTATCGATTAAGTTAAACTCAACATGAGAAGTTTGAATAATACATCTAAGTCCATTAGACCATATTATACATCCTATCACAATATTAACTTCTATCTATAACACAATCAACATCAAAACAACATAAGCAACAACTAAGACACATATTCAAGGATAGATGTAAAGTGATAAATGTGAGAATAAATGAAAAGAGATAAGATAAAGCAAATGACAACCGTACATAATGATTTATAGTGGTTCGGCTACAAGGACACCTTCCGTGCCCTACTTCACCCCCCGAGTCACCTACTCGAGAGTTCACAACACTACTCAACAAGCTCCCTTTAGGTGGAGAAAACCATACACACCTTTTTTTACACCAATTTACGACACTAAGCAAAATGTCGAGTCTTCATGCTAGCTAGGACCAAACTCACGACACGACTTCGATCACTACACAACTTCTACACACGACTTCTTCACACCACTAATTCTTCAAAACTACACGACTTCTTCACACCACTACTTCTTCACAACTACACTACTTCTTCACGCCACTAATTCTTCACTACTAGACGACTTATTCACACTACTACTTCTTCACACCTCTTCTTATACACCCATTAACTCACTACTAAGTAAGATCATCTTGATCTACTTATTACATATTCTTACATGACTCACAGCTTCACATCAACACTAACTAAACTCTAATACTTCTTCGACTTGACGTAAGAAATATTCTTCTCTTGCACTTGTGGAATTAAGCTTGAATCACTTGGAAACAAAAGCTTATGATTATATGATCAAAAGAGTTAGAAAGATATTTTGGGAGGATTAAATCATAAAGTTATGAGTGCAAAAGGTTAAGAAAAAGTCCATGAATGATCCAGTATTTATAGGCAAACCTGAGGTCTTGAGGAGCGGGGCCGGTCCCCTTAATTAGTGGTCGGCCCCCTTAAATATTAAGGGGGCCGCCCAGCTCCAACGGTCTTCAGGATTGTCTTTTTTCTGGGAAAGGTTTTTCTGGAACATTTTTTCCATTTTTGGTTGAAAATTTGAATTCATATATTTATTATAGATTAAACACATTTCTTTATTTACCAAAAATGATTTTGTAAAGGATATAAAATATTTGTAATATTTTATAAAAAATCTAGTGATTAAGTAAATGTTCCTTTGATCATAGAATGCATTAGGTATTTGTTTATTCATACGTTAAGTGATTGTTGACGCATACTTGAAACGTTGAGATGTCGAGAGATGTTGACGTATGAATGAATAGATTATTTGTGATCACAAGTAACTAAGGCACTTTACGTTATGTGTTGTAGCTTACATCTTTGTCATCATCAAAACATGAAGAGGATATTTAGATTTAATATCATAATATTTATGCCAATACTTATAATTGAAAGTTTACTCAATAAATAAGATGTATCCATTTTATAAACAAAACATTTAACCACAATTTCGAAACTATAATTAGTAGCCTCTCTAAATTTCCGCGGCTATGCAGAGTACTCGCCTAGTATTTAGATTTGCAAAAGAACACTTCATTAAGTTACACTTTTACTTAATTAACCTACCTGTCCTAGTTTGATTTTCCCAAAAATAACAATTAGGGTTTTCTCATGACTAGTAGTCATGCTAAATTTGAATTAAAACTCTCTTTGCACATTGTGTTATTTGTTTATTAAGAGGCTCTAAATCTGATTTGCACAGTTGAATCTAAATCTGTGGGCTGAAATGCCTGAATCTGATTCCATCTTAATGTGAATAAGAGGCCGGGAAATCTGAATCTGACTTAAGTGTTTGTTTTTGTAAGAAGTTGTTAAAATATATTAGATTATCATGAAAATTTTTCACCCGTTACAAAACACGACTTGACATGGACACAACAATAGACGGATTATGGTGTGGTTACATGGGCGGTCGACTCTTTTAATAAGGGAGACATGTTTGGGTTGACATTCTCAACCCGTCAAAATGTGTTTTGATAATACGAATTGTCACCCAACTTTTATTATCTTGTACATTTTATATTAACAAAAAATATGGGGTGATTTTCTTTAAAGGTACTTTCTATTCTATTGGAAAAGTAGAAACAAGAATAAAAAATACATAATGAAGAAAAAAGAAATAAAAAAACAATAAACAAAACAAAAAAATAAAGTAAAATTATGAGTCATTAAGAGGTGTTAAGACACTATTTTACAATAAGATTTTTTGGCTCTTACTGGCTCTTAATGAGCAGAGAAAAAACACACTTTTTAGTCCAAACCTCTTATTCTGAGTTAGATTAAGAGGCTATTAATAGGTTTTCTTGGAAAAACAAACACAAACCTTAGAAAAATTTTTCTTGAAAACCTAAGAAAATAGAAAAGCGTTAAAAATGGGTTTTTCCAAAAGTTTTCTTGAAAAGATAGAAAACCTCTTTTCTAAAACTAATATCTAGAAAACTCCTTTTATGAATTCTCTCCATAACTTTCCCAAAAATAGCTCCCCCATCTAAACACGTTTTCAAGTGTTCTCTCGAGAAAGAATAGCTCTCCAATTCTCAAGAAAAGTGAAAGAGTAAAACTAAGAAAACTTTTCCATTACTAAACGCAACCTTAGTTTTGATAACCCGCTGATAAAGGTTCATCCTCATTCCTATCCATCATCATCACTTCATTTAGGTCAATATATCCAAATAAGACTTATCACCACTGACTGCCACCAAATCATCCTCAGCTTGTAGTCCACATTGTTTTCGGGACAACCCAATGTTGTTAATTTGCGGTCAATTTCATTGTGCTCGTATTTCGTTTGACGACCTCTTATATCACTCACCTTGCCAATCACTGTCGAATATGGTAAACACTCCACCAAATTAACTGTTTCAACAACATGATTAGGACCTGCCTCTTCATGAGTCGAATATGAAGTATGTTCATAATGTGCTGATGGTTTTTCAATGAGGGTGTGACGTACACTGACTGATGAATTCTCGAGATCAAGTAGTAGGATTTCTTGACATTCGTGATCAGAGTGAGTAAGCATATGCAAGTAAACGATTCTGATTGACGGGAAACTTTCTTGATAGATACGACACATTGGCTTGCCCTTGTCATCGGCACACACAAGAATGTATTTTGTAGTTTATTATTCTCCATGTTTAACTTCAATGTTTTTAAATCTGCAATATATCAAGAATATAAATATGATAGCTAAAATGCATTGCAATTTTATTTCAAGATTAGGAAAGTGAAAAATTAACCAAGGTGTGAAACAATTAATACACATGGCCGGGTACGAATTAAAATACTACTTTTTATTCAAGAATATAAATATGATAACCAAACTGCATACGATTGAAATCAAGAAAACTAATATGATAGAGATTATGATTTTGATTTATAATAAGGATGCAACTATGATAGTTAGTAATTTCAATTGAAGAATATAGACATGATAGCTATAGTAGATGCAATTAAATCAAGAATCTAAACATGAGAATAATAGAAAGAGTATGCTTGATCCAATATCAAGAATACAAATATGATAAGACTCGATGTAATGGTCACTAAACCCACCACTGCAATATCAATTCCGCATGATCAACATTCACTTATTTTACCAAACCAAATACTCGTATTAAACATTGCACCCGTAGTATTCACCACCAAAACAACCACACAAACATACCTCATTTAAATACACACATTAAAAAAAATGTTAATAAATCTGGTCATGGGCATCAGCACATCACCTCCAAAAGTTGGTTTCATGCTTGTTTGGGGGAGGGGGCAATGGGCTTAACATGTTAATGGAGAGGACAACGCGTAGAAGAAACCAGCATTACGGGCGGAGATACTCCATGCATAATTTGAATTTAAAAGTATAAATATGTAACTAAATTATTTTTTTTAACGGCAAAATTTGTCAAAACTAGCAGGTAGCTAGAAAACCATTACATGAGGGTTACACATTTGTACATGAGAATATAGGATTGTTTAACCAATCTATCCATTTAGGATTAAATTTCTTGTTCCTATGTTATCTAATCTTTTATATAATAAAACAAAACCCCTATTGGGAATTTTACATTTCAAAAAATCAATTCATTCCTTTATTAGTAATAATTTTTTTAATCTGATTTTTTTTCTTCTAAATATTTCATTATTTGGCAAAAACCTAAACCTACAATCGAGAGTTACATTCCTTCTAAACTTCTAAATACTATTGCTATCAGAAAATTATAAATCATGTCTATCATAATCAACGCCAATTGGGTAAGATTTTTGGATCATCTCTAATTTAATTTTCCAGTTATAATGATTCTGATTTTTCTATAGTTCTTTAAATTATTTAGTTATTTCTACAATAATCATCAACTACACGGATGAATGATCTATGAATCAAACAAAATTACAACACAATTAGTTTAGTGGAGGAGACTTATATGAATGGCTAAAAGTTTTTTTTTCAGGGTTTTTAATAAATCACTCTTTTCATTGAATTTACGTGCTATTCATGGTCAATTTTAACAGTTAATTGGCATTTTGCTTCATCGTAACATATATTTAAAGGTTGTTGTTTTATAGATTAATTGTTGTTTTCTATGTGTGCATTACTTACTTCAAAAGGTTTAAATAATTTTATAAGCAATCATAACTCCTCACAAATTAGATATACAAATGATTGGCTAAGGGTTGGAAGTTTGTGTTTTGGCAGCCGCGACACGGGTTGTCGCTGCGCAATAGAGACCAGGAAGGTATTACTTGGTTAAAGGGCTGGTCAAAACATGTTTGTGCTAACATGGTCCAGGTGAGCCTCTTGACATTTTTTTCCGTCTATTTTTTAAATTTTATAATTTTGATGTGGTTTGAATCAGGTTGCAATCGATTGGAGATGCCACTAGATTGTGATGTCGAAGCCTTTGTTATGACCCCTTATTTTCAATGTAGATGATTTGGTTGAACTTGAGATATTGAGAATTTTTTAGTCAATGTGAATCTCTTATTCACTATTAACTATATTTGTTTCCTACATCGCGTACCTTTTATATTGACATGGTCACATGGTAAAGGTTTAGAAATAGGATAATGTGTTTATGCAGTTTGGGAAATGGGTACGAGTTAATAAGGTTAACTTGTGGTAGATGTCAAATTGGGCCAGGTTGTGTTATGTTTGTGTTTTATTGTAATGTGATTAACATGCAATTTGGCCAAAGATTAGTTGTGGATCAGTTTTTGTCCAACTTTTCTGGATGCCAACAGGATGAACCTTTCGTGCCTAGCCACTGATAATCAACATGTACACCATTAAATTAGAAGTGAACTTCATTTATGATTCACTTCTATTTGATCTTTTTGCTACTAATTATGCTTCTTACTGGTGTTTCTACTAGTATTTTGCTTATGAATACTGCTCATTTGTTGTTTTTTGGCTTTAGAGTATATAAGAAACTAATTACAAGCCTACAAGGTATGAAAAACTGAATGATGGCTAAGTTTTCTATTTCAGTGTGTGTAAGAAATTGTTATACGTGTATTGAATATTCTTTATAGTTGAGTGAAGATACGATCTATTAGCCTTTTGTGTTCATTGTAGTTTGATGAAGATTACGAGTAGTTACGATATATATTATTGGTATTAGTGAAATTGTGATAACATGTATTGAATTTTATACTTCAGTTTGTGTCATGGTTGGGGTGTTGAATGACGGCCATGTGTTTCTCTACCACACATATTAGTGGCATTTTTGGTAGGGATGGGTTCCAGATACATATGTGTGCCGGTGTCTCTCTATGAAAGATTTTTTTGTGTGTTGGTGTCTCTCTCATAAGGTTACGATATATGTTTTATGTTGTTGTTTGCTTGAAGTTTATGTTGTTCAACCGTCTTAAATAGGGTTAGCTGGGTTAGAATTTTTTTGTTTCTGCTAATTATATGAATTGGTGTGTTAAAGTTTCTGGGTTTTGTTTGTTTTTATGTTACTTGACTCTGTTTCTTCTGTTTCATACAGTTTCTATGTGCGATAAAGGTTATGCTTTTGGTTTCTATGTGCGATAAATATTGTGTTTTCTGTTTACTTTGTTGCTTCTGTGGGTTAATTGAATTTGTTTGTTGTTATTTGGTAATGAATAGAGGTCAATAGGTTGGGTTCGATAAAGGTCATACGTGTTTGGGATAAAACATATCATTTTTAGCGCAGGCCAAATTTCTTCGACTATGTGGTTTCTGAAAAGTACGGATGTTTTGTTTCAGGGTGTTTCAGTAGTGAAAGCTTTTTACGCACTACTTCCGCTTTTGATTTCATTTCCAGATTCTTTATCAAAGGTTAGTTCGTTCGGTTACTTTGTTTTTGCCATTGTTTTGAGTCGATCCAAATGTAGTTTTTGGTCTGATTACCTTTGCTAGTATTTAGCGTCAAACTTATGTTTGTGCATGTTACTAATTAAAAAACGGCTAATGAACCCGAGAATTTTGCACTTACCATTCTAAATCAGCATATGGAAAGTTGCGATTTTGGATAATACTATTTACTCTTAAACCTTTTATTGAATTCCAAGGATGTAGTTGAGTTGCTATAACTAAGCTTGGAGGTTGTTTGTGCTTTTTCAATATGAAAGGGTTTGGAGTGTACATGATTTGAAATCTAATAAGAGCAGTGTGCTTTAGACTTTTTTAAAGTAATCTATAAACATATAAGATTGAGTCCTAAAATTTAATGTGGAGGCGTCAAGATTGCATAGAGTACAAGTTACCTAATGCTCGGAATTAAATGCAGAAAATAGAGTTTCATTATGAGGTGGCTTCATGCGTAAGTACCTTGATTTAATGTTCATGCTTAAGTGGTAAGTACATATGAGCTATATTTAGTATTTCAAATGTAAATGATTGAAACCATACGAAGTGTTGCTAGCCTTTATTTTCATTTAATCATTTGCTCCTTTCATTTGCCTTCAAATAAATGTACAAACCCTTCAACCACCATCATTGAATACTATAAATAACACCATTTGGTCTTTGTTAATGATGTGTGTGTGTGTGTGTGTGTGTGAAACTTTAATTTGTGTGTAGTTTGATGATTTTGTATGAATTACATGTTTGCTGTTAGTTTATTATTGTTTGTGTGTAAATTCAGTGCAGCACCAACTAACCAATTTCTTTTTTATCTCTACTTTTGTTTTCTAGGCACATGATGAGAATGAAATGGATTGCATGCTAGCAATTGATGGCATTGAACTCATTGGCATCAATAACCGTAACCTTGGTATGTACCTCATCTGTTTTTATGGCACAAGATCTGTGAATTAACAAGCTTGCTAATTAGATAATTAGTTTTGAAATAGATATTGACATGATCATTTTTTTCAGTCAATAGTTTTTCCATATTTTTCCTTATAGTGTGATAAAGTTCTTTTTGGTGTAGCTTCTCACCTCTGGAATTAAATTTAGCTGGTTAATGTAAAATTTCTCCGTCCAATGAAAGTGTACTATGCATATTAATGTTACGTGCAATGGTTCATGTAGAAATATTGACTTGATTAACGCAAGGGGTATACGTGCAAAGGTAAGCAAATGGTTAACTTTCTTGCATGTGAAGTCGGTTGATAGTCCAGCTTTAAAGTTTATGGAAGACAAATGGATGTGTTGTTGCCTGAGAAGGAACCGAGGGTTAGATCTGTTAACCAATTTTAAAATGTTGGGTTGGTTAGTAGTTTATTAGTGTTATTCTTGCAGGTATTGATAAGTGGTTAGTGACGCTAACGGGGTATATCAAGATGTTGATAACAAAAAAAAGCGGAAGATGGAGACGGAATGGATAATATCTCCACATTTATGAAAGAACTGTTAAAAAATTAGGTATGCAAGAAAATGAAAATCATATGTAAACAAGGTTTATAATTAGTGTGACAAAGCTTTGATGAATATTAATGGTGGCTTGAATCTTGCTTTTATTTTTTTCCCTTCCACCTAACCAATTTAATAGGTTGCAATGTATCCACCCCATGACATCAGAAATAATACAAAATCAAAGTTGAATTGATGAAAAGTATAACTAGATAAAATTAATATTTTGAGAATTTATTTTAATCTATGTTTTTTTATAGGGATTTGAGGGTCTCTTTACCAATGGTTACTATATGGTTTTAGTTGAAATTCACAAATTATTTGTTTTAATTTTGATCTTAAAAATATGTATAAAATTTGATGTTGTTATTCATGAAAAGATGAGTTTTGGTATGTTGGTAGGGACATGAAAGTGAGAATGTGTCGTAATTAGTGGGAAGGGGTAATCTTAGGCTCCATTTTTTGTGTCGAATTTATTTTAATGTGGAGTAACCAAGATGCTCAAGATGGATTCCCATTGCATATAGTACAAGATAGGTAATGCTCGAAATTTAATGCAGCCTCATAATAACTATACAATCATGAAAGGAGATGAAGTGCAAGGGTTGCCCGAATTGATCACATGGCATTTAGTATAGAATTAAAGTCAGTTAGATGAAGTGCAAGGGTTGCCAAAGGTTGCAAGAATAATTAATGATATAACCTAATTCATGCCTATATAAACTGGTCAAAATCACATTTAGTGTGTACAGATTCACACATCTTTTAGATCTTTGATTGTTGGTAGCGGTATGTAAATTCTCTTTTGCAATATTTTGGAGATGATTCACACATCTTTTAGATCTTTGTAATTAACTCGGCATTCGTTTTTTCTTAATTTAGTTATCATACGCAGGTACCATGAAACTCACACAAGATAATGCATGCTCAGATAAATGAAACCAAAGACTGGGATACCAACTATTTTCTTTGTTTCATACATATTTAGGTGATTGTTATAGATAAACATATATATAGATATATGTATTATGTTAATGCATTTTCATATACAAGTAATTTATGTGTGTTTTCTATTGATGTAGCTCACATGTGCGAATTGATTCAAGAAAATGTGCACGAACATGTATGTAAAGCCACATTTAAATTGTTAAATGATACTTTTTAGCGTGATTAGTTTATGTAAGTAGTTGCTTTCGAATGCTCTTTGAGAAATATTAAAATGAATTCATTGTGTGCAATTGAATTATTATTGAAAAGAAGAAGGTCCGCGCATCACAAAGTGTTTTATTTTTCTATATGTAGAATCATTAGTAAGAAACCAATATTTACGCTCATTAAATGAGTTTGCCATAATAGCAAAATACAACATATTAAAAATATCACATTGAGTAACGAATAGAAAGGAAAAATACATAATCTTGACTTAAAGCCATTTGTACATTATAATATCAAATAAAAAAGTTAAGTTTTAAACATAAGCAAAAGTTCAAACTTTTATCGAAAAACAAAACCGGTGCATTTAATGTGAAGTATATACAACATCGAGATGGAAGTGCAAGGCTTGCCGGAATTGATCACATGATATTTAGTAATTAGTAGAGAATTAAAAGTCGGTTATAGATTGAGATGAAGTTGAAAAGGTTGCAAGAATAATTAATGATTTAACCTAATGCAATATATATAGATATATATATTATATTAATGCATTTTCATATACAAGTAATTTATGTATGTTTTCTATTGATGTAGCTCACATGTGCGAATTGATTAAAGAAAATGTGCACGAGCATTTATGTAAAACAACATTTAAATGGTTAAATAATACTTTTAAGCATGATTAGTTTATATAAGCATGCAACTTGAATAATGAATATAAAAGAAAAAGTATATAATTTTTGCTCAAACACATTTGCAAATTAAAAAAATTAAGTTTAAGACATAATAGTGGAGTCCAAAAGTTTTAGAAATTATTAATAGCGTGTTAATTAATATTTATTTAGTTAGCTATTTAGAATTGAATTTATTGATAAAATTTATTAATATTAGTTAGACTTCAATGTTAATTTTCAATGAAATTAGTTGTACAATAAAATGAGATGGAGCTAAAAAGATTTGTAACGATTTTTATACAGTTTATGTGGCATTATTATACATACATTATTACACAAACTTTATTTTACAAACTTAATAAAGAAAATATTTAACGCACATTAAACTATGACCAATTAGATATGTTAATACAAATATCGCCTAAAAACGTTATTTATATTTTACGATCTTTGCTAAGTTTTGTTAATGACAAAGTATGAAGTTTAGCTATAAGTAAATCATCACTTTAAGTGTTTAAGTCTTGTTTAACTAAGGTTAACATTTCCTTTCAAACAAAACATTGTGTTTATTTCTTAAACTAAAATGAGTCTTGTTACATCATATTTATTTCTTTATATAGCAAGGTCACATCACATTTAGGGCAAGTTTTGTCATGATGCATTTATAGAAAGAAATGTGTTTGACTAACTTTGTTGTTGCTTGCAAGCTTTGTATTTGACTTGTTATTATGAGATGTGACATTGTTTGGTTGCTAGGAGTTATGAGACAAGACCTTGTTTGGTTTGCAAGATTTATTGCAAAACCAACTGCAGCCCTAGCGGTACCCTGGGGGTACACGGGCGGAACCCTTTTGAGGGGTCCGCCTGATCCGCCAGACCTGCAGAATTGTTTGCTATAAATACCAAACCATTTGTTAGTTTTTGGTAACCCTTTGAGGACATATATTCACATACTCTCTCAACTAACTCAGTAACCTTTTGATTTGTGATTCTCTTATGTAGCAATGGACTTCACAAGATCATTCAAGAAGTTACAAGCTTCAACTCTAAAGTTGCAAGTCTTGGTAGCTTGGTCATGTATAAGCTTTGGTAGTTTATACTTCATGTGTGTCATGTATATAGAAGTAAGTGGTTAGTATTTTAGGCCTCAAAATACGTAGTGTGTCGGGAGTTGTTGTACCCTTGTAAAAGAACTAACGAGAGTGGTTGTACCCTTGGTAAAGAATTCGACATCTAGCTTAGTGTCGGTAAAAGTGTAAGCGACGAACGGGAGTGGTTGTACCCTTGTAAAAGAACTCGACATCTAGCTTAGTGTCGGTAAAAGTGTAAGCGACGTTGTAAAGGTTTTCTCCGCCGGTGAAAGGAGCTTGTTGATTAGTGCTTATAACTCTCGAGTTGGAAACTCGGGGCATGGATGTAGGGCAAGGAAAAAGAGTCCTTGTAGCCGAACCACGATAAACAATTGTGTTGTGGTTTGATCGTTTCTTTCTTTATCTTTGCTTATTATATGTTGTTCTTTAGTTAGAATTGCTAGTTGCATATAAAGCTTTTCAAAGAACTAAACAAGTAAAGATGTGTTTATATCTTCAAACACAAGTAAAGCTTTTCAAAGAACTAAAACAAGCAAAGTTAGGATCATCACAAGCAAAGCTTTTCAAAGTATGAAACTAGTAAAGTTAGAATTGTTATTCACATGAAAAGCTTTTCAAAGAATCAAACATATAACATTGTGTTTATATCTTTAAGCAAACGTAAAAGTTTTTAAAGATATTCAAGTTAATAAGAATCTAAAAAGCGGTAAACTATTCAACCCCCCTTCTAGTTTTCCACAAGATAGACCCCGTGTACTTTATATTACCATGCAAAAATCATCTAATAGACAAGTATTGTAGAGCTAAGTAATAGACCAAAAGAAACAAAGCAATTTTTTTTATCCTGCAAATAAGTAATAGGCCAAAAGAAACAAAGCAATCACAACTTAATAACAAAAAGCCCATATATAGAATACAACACCACAAAACCAAAACAACATCAAACACTTTTAAATTTTTATATAAGAAAGTTAAAACATTTCATACAACATACTAAAAAATATTTAAGTATACACTCGCCAATATACAGAAAGAATACACGATTAACAATTAGATTCTTAGCACGTGCGTAGCACGGGTTCTGCCTGCCTCGTATCTATATATAACTCTTCAATGGAGAAAGATTCTTTTAATACGATATTAAAACAACCCAATTTCTGTAATCATATGGATACATCTGCTTTTCGTAAATCAGAGTTTGTTCCTATTTCTCATTCAAACTAGAGGGTTGACGAAATGACCGGGTTGAGGACATGCTGAATGGGTAATTTCTGTATGGCCCCGAACGGGTTGAGGGCCAGATCAAATGGATAATTTCTTTATGAGACATGGGTTGTACCACTCGATATATCTCACATTACTGCAAGGTCTTACATGTACTGCCGAACGCTTATGTGCATGCCCATTTGAGAAACCTACTGACGTTACAAGGATAATACAATCTTCAGTAACAGTTAGTACAATCTTATAATTTTAACTATATGCGGCCGGCCTCAAATAAAACTGTAAATTGGACACCGTTTATAAAATTTGACCATTTATTTTTTGAGCTATATAAAATTTTAATTTTATCCATCTGACCTATGGTTATAAAAAAACCCAAACTGACCCGTATTCACATGAATCAGTTAAAACTGTCACCCTTAGGTTCTCGAAAGATACTGATTGCTACACGACTGTACGTTAATTAGAAACAGTAACAAGAAATGGTGGCAGCATAAGCAATAACGAAACGCGTTATGTCACTGCATACGTTCACGCAATTTTAATCTGATAGAATTCCTTTTATCATCTATAACACTATTCTTAAAGTCATTTTCAAAATCGGAATTAAAGTAATCATAAACACACTTACTAAAGTCACTATTATTTGTAGGATAAAATATGACAGCTTTAAGTTTTAGGCAGTAATATTTTATTTGTTGTGGCAGGAAGCTAGCACATATTGTTCTTGCAAAGGAAGAGGCAGACATGGTTGCAATTGCACATGTTTTGCTGAGACTACCACCAACATGGAAACGTGTGGTCACACATTATCATGTCTAAAGTTTTTTTTTTTTTTTTTTTTTTTTTTAGTTCTTTTCATATGAAAATTTCGGTATAATGAAATAGGATAACAGATACTAACAGTCATAAAAATGAATAATATCGCGTTAGGTGGCTATTTAGAAAATGATAAAGTATGCGGAAAACTACGCAAATGTAGTGGATTTCTCTTAACTTAATTTGATGGGTGTCCACTACATTGGTGTTCTTTAAGTTAATGAGGTTACCATGGCTTATATCGAAGCTTAGGCTAATTTGTGGTAGGTCATAGGTGTATAATTCGGAAATATATAACCTATGATTCAGTTAACTGTCTGCATATTTGCATATATGTATTTGTTATGCTAATATATGCGTAGTAGTAAAAAAACTTTGTAGCAGCCTAAAATATTTCTAGTAGTAACCATTAAGTTAGATAACAGTAACAATATTTGTAAATGAATTTTGTGCTATATTGTTGTAAATATCACAATCCCAAATATTATCATCAGTTGTGTAAAACGCAACTGATGTGCACATGTTAGAGCAACGCCGAGATGTAGATCTATTGTGCTGAAAAAGACTTATATGGTAATGCTTTAGACTGTAGAATGGCACAGGGTACGCATTATTGAAATAGGCCTTACTGAGCCACATTGGATTGTTGATGGACTGCTTGAACCAACCGGTGATCTCAAATCGATGTATGTCCTGCAGGTTTAGAAGGAAGGGTTTTGAGGTTGCAAAAGAGGTGATGGGTGGGAAGTACAATGAGGTTGCAGAACCACATAAGCTGAAACGAATTCACTAATCGGGTAGGGAATTGCACGGAGAGTTGTGTTAGCAATTCATTCATTATATTTATAATATAACTATATTTATCGCCGTCGCTTTGCGCGGGTATGCTACAAGTTGCCGACAAAAAATGGGTCGTGGATTATCTTACAAGGGGTATGGTATGTAGTGTGGCTCATTTTGATATTTTTACTTATCCTGAAATAAGTTATCTCCATCTATAATATCATGTGCTATCTGGTAGCATTTTAGGATAAACCATAATGCTAATTTTTCTAAATTATGATGAAATTATTTCAAAAGATTATGATATGCATTCTGTAGGTACATTAATCTTCAATTGTTTACAGTGAAATAAAAAGCTACAATGATTAACACCCACAATTGTCGCAAATATGATGGAGAGGATCGGAATAAATATTGTATATTTTAGCTGACCACACGCCAAAAAGCAACCAAAAAGATGTGATGTACAAAAATGTCATCCGGTTCTTTATATATCTGAAAGCAAGAAAAGATCTATGAAGGTATTGGTACAAAGTATAATTACACATCTACATTTTTATTTCACAACTCTTTCTATACTCAACGAATGCAAAGACATTGGTTTCTTTGAATGACATTGACCATGGGCTTAACATGGAAAAGGTTAGACCAAGTGACCAACAATGAGTTTTAACGTTATATGTAAAACAATGACTTCTTTTACACATATTAGTTAACTTTTTAATATTTTGATTCAAATGGTTTCTTTCAAAATACTTACAAAGAGGATACTAACAAACTAAATGCTTCGATATTAATACATGTTAAGACAATATATTCGGTATGAATACATGATAAAAACCTAACGTCAAAACCCCGTGCGTGCACGGGTATTATAACTAATATCAAGAATACAAATAACTGAATATAGAAAAGGAAAATGATTTAAAATCAAGAATACGAAGATGAGTACGTACTAATATAAAGTGTTTTGAAAGTATACGTTTTTAAAACCAGAATATTAATCTGAGAACTAAATAGCTACAAAATCGATAAGAATACAAATATGAAAAAAAAAGAAAACTATGACTTGAAAACCAAGAGTAAAGATATATGGATAGTAGTACATGCAGGAACATGCAACTGTATTTGTTTCTGATTAGATTGTTTTCGAAAAAAATAAAAGGAAACATACTATATGATAACAAAGTGTGATTAAAATCGCAAAAAAGAGATGACTGGAACTTTTGGAAAACCAACATACAGAAAGGCAAAACAAGTAAAGTGGTGATTTTCTAGGCTTTTCCGTCTAATTAAGTTCATGCAGCTGGTTCAAGTTATCGAATGATGGGGTTGCATATGCGTATTTGCGAGAGATTTAATCGTAATAGTAATGGTTTCTTTGGAAGGAATGAAGAAAAACAATTTATATAATATAGAATTTCTAGTTTCCTAATATGATACTATTCTGAAACTATTTATTAAACACAAATTCTATAAAATAACACCTTGGGATCCTTGGCGCAATGGTAGCGCGTCTGACTCCAGATCAGAAGGTTGCGTGTTCGATTCACGTAGGGTTCAATCCCTGAGAACAAGGTCTTTTTATTTAAATATAGAAAATTAGCACTTACGTAGTACTACCTCCGTCCCATATTAAGTGTCCACTTTCATAATGCACAAAGTTTTAGGAGATTCTACTAACAAAACTTCTACTAACAAAACTCTTGTGGACACTTAATATGGGACATCCAAAGATTCCATTGTGGACACTTAATATGGGACGGAGAGAGTATATGTTTTAGTGATAGTTAAACATTAGGTGTTTTAAATTCGGTAATCTTCCTTATATTACAAATCTTTTATATAATACAATAAAACCCTTAGTGGGGACTTTTCCATTTAAAAAAAAGATTATTTCCTTTTTAGGTAAATTTTTTTAATTAAATTTTTATTTTTATTTGTAAAAAATTTAAAAAGTTCAATTATTTCTAAATTTACCAAAAAAAAATTTAAAAACGTTTTATATAAAAAAATGAATAATACACATGGGTCTTTTTGTTATTTTTTATACTTATAGGCATCTTTTTGTAAATTTATTAAAAAACACGGTATCCACCTTCCCTGCCATTCGACTAATCCTCCCTACCACACAAACAATTAAATCTAAACCTAATCCTTCCCAAAACAAATCTCAATCCCACATACAAAACCAATTAAATTCGAAGAATCATGAATTCAGCTTTTCTATATAAACCAAGACAGAAAGGAAAGTGAGTTGAATCTTATATAAGTGGCTGATGAGAGAGAGCCTGAAGAAGGTATGTAAAATCACATATTTACTTGATAAGATACCTATTAATGTTTTTGATTCGTGACTTGCATTAGATAAATTTGAGTTGGAAGGTTACATGTATGCCCAAAGGATCGGTTAATGGTTATGATGTGGTTTAAGTAAATGCTTAACATTTAGGGCGTGTCTGGGATTGCTTATTAGGGGGCCTAATAGCTATTCGGGTGAATTTTATATTAAACGATATCATAACCATTAACCGATCCTTTGGGCAGGGGCGGATGTATGTAGAAGCCAGGGGTAGCGACCTTTTACCCGGTAGTGTAATTTTAGCGATTTTTGGTCATTTTTTGTCATTTTTTGGCGATTTCGCGACCCCTGAAGCAAATTTTCGCTACCCCTAAACAAATTTTCGTATTTCGCTACCCCTAAACTTGGCTCCTAGTTCCGCCCCTGCCTTTGGGCATACATGTAACCTTCCAACTCAAATTTATCTATCATATATATGTTGATAAATAGTCAAACTAAGTACAAATGAGGACAATAATGTTGCAGTATTCATATATATGAAATATTTTAAAGGGGACAACCAAGTAAACAAATGAGCACAATAATAATGTGTTGTGCTCTTAATTTTGTTTCAATTTTTGGGGAAAACTAGGGTTTCTTTGCAATTTCATTATTAATTTTCTTTTTCATTTTTTTCTTCCACAAATCACCATTTTTTCCCAATAGGTAAAAACACCATTCTCTGAAGATGACTATGGCTAAACTTGTTGACATTGGTGAAAAGGAGGTACAAATCTCTGCTGTTTTTTTGTCACTTTTTGAAACGAGTGAAATAGTTGTTTTGGAATGTTAATGTGATTTTATCTGAAGTCTTATATCATTGATGTTGGTTGCATGCATTTCCCTACATCAGGATAATTACGATGAGGGTAAATCTGACGACGACGAAAATATAACCCAGAATTGGAGTGTCTTGAAAACTACCCAACAGCTACGCAAAACAAAGGTGCTTTTTGTAATTCTGATCTTATATTGTCTATGATTGTTTATGTCATTGCCGGTGAATCATTGCATATTTGCCAAATATAGTTAGTGATTACAAAATAGGTGGTGGGTACATGCTCGGACGGGTTCGGTAAAGTTACAAAATGGGTCGTATTGGTATAGGTTGATTGCTAAATAATTGATGCAAACACCTTTCAGATGGCTTTCAACCCGTTTACCCCTTCCGACCCATTTGATTCATTACATTTTTAGTTCGATATTTTATCTTAACTATTTGACCCTTAGGGATAAAAGCTAACCCAGGTCGACCTATTAAATGGTCAATATTATCACAAAGTAGATAGGAAATTTTGACCTGCAAGTGAAAATGTAACCCAAAACGAGCCATTTAAAGAAAATTGATGACAAAAGAGGTCTTATGACAAGCATATACGAAACAAACATGAAATTCTAATAAGGTGCTATATTATTGGATTCGTTTTTTAGCTTACTCTAAATTGGTTCGTTTGCTTAACGTCCCGGATTGTTGCTAATGGGTGCTTTACTAGCAGCACAATTGGTAATAACATTATACCTCCCCCATACCTTGCCCCGGCGGGATTGGGTTTGTTGTTGTTGTTGTTGTTGTTGTTGTTGTTGTTGTTGTTGTTGTTGTTGTTGTTACATTTTTATCATGTTTTGCTAATCCTGTTTGACACACCAAATATTATGTTTATAAGAAAAAGAAATATAGATTTTTGGAAGAAAAAAAATCATGTCGACCTGTTCTAATAAGGCCTGTTATAAATGCCGTCGAGTAACTTTAAACCTAAAACTGAAGATGAGGAGCTCGGCAAGAAAAAAATAAGTAAGACGACTTATATGTTTAGAGCGACTATACCTTTTGCTGTTGAGAGACCATATAGGAATTACTTGTGGAACCCTATTGTGGTGACTGTTGGAACTGCAGGTAAAGCAACTCATTTCACTACAAATGGTTTAGTTATACAATCAAGGGGTTCTAATATTCACCGTTATATTCATTTCAGTTGGTTGCAGTTGAGTTATAAAACAAATGGCCAAGAGCTTGATGATAATGTAGTCGTTTAAGAGCATGCAAACAAGGAGGTGATAACGTGCAACTTTCTTAATCCCTTATATATTCAATTGATCAGAATTTTAAGTTGGGCATACACATACATTTTTTTGGTTCCAATTGAAGATGAAGAACCCTGATGTGAGGAATTACTTACACATGCAGTCAATAATGTTAGTGAGATGGATAAAGTGCTTGGAAATTGTCCCTTATGCGAGCCTGGTGATGCATAGCATATTGATACACAACCTACTGATGATCACTTGCTTCTGATGCTTCTTCTGACATATCATGATTTCCCTGATGGGTAAGTCTCAATTTCATAATATTGCACATCACTTAAATCGTAAGTCTAGAGTTGGCAATATGGGCAGTTAGGACGGGTTGGGAAACATGTCAAATCATTTCAATACAGGTCGGAACAGGCCAAGTTCAGTTGAACCGAATACTTTTTATCCAAAGTCATAGAGGTACGATGCGGGAGATCTTTTCCCCGATATATTAAACGGGTCAAAAGTTTCTTTAAGTGTATTCCGAATGTTTGAAACCTTGGAAATTTTTGTTTTTGTAACAATAAGTAACACGTTAATTATTCATAAGCTACATGAAAGGTAAGACTAAAAACTAACCTGTTTTGACCCTTTACCCAACCCATTGATTTTGCTACATTTAATGATTGATGTACAAATACGAGTGTGTGTGAGTGCAATCTGTTTGACGTAATTAGACTATCTCATATAAGGACAGCAATGTATTTGAGGGTTTTTGGAGGCTTTTTGAAATTGTCTAAACCATATTCTTATTCTAAATATCCAAAGGATCAGACGGCTTCAAAAATGCATCCAGCCACAACAGGTGTGTTAAAGCCTTTCCCTTCATTTTTGATATTTCTTAGTCAAGATATTCTAAAGCACACACTGCATCTTACTGGGATTTGGTAAAATAGATGTAGAACGTCAACTATATACTTTACTCCCTCGATCCACAAAGTATTGCTATGTTTGACTTGACACATAATTTGTTTGATTATTTGTCAACTATCTGAATTAATATTGCCTAACAGAAGTTTTACGAAATGCTACCCAGAAGCCCAAGATGGGATAAAAAGTATTGTCTGATTGTAATATAGTTTTTCAGTTTTATTGTCTATAAATAATCATTTATAGTTTATATTATTAGCATGGAATAAGCAATGAACCACCGACTTTCCTTAGTATACATTATGACACCAGAAGCTTTCTTGCAGGGGTGTTAGCATTTTAAAGTGTAGTTACAATGGGCCGTTCAAAGTAGTAACTAAGAGCCACAAGAAGCTACTGATGAGATGATGAAACAATGCAGGGAAGATGTGAAGGTAAATGTGGTTTTTTTTTCAGCTGTGTTAAATGGATCATGGTGTTGACACCAAAACAAGAATGTAGAATCTTATATAATCTGTAATATCAATTGCTTAAATCATAGAAGAATCTGTGAAGGTAAGGAAGTAAAATAATATGTACATCATGTGATGCATAAAGAAATGTACTCCAAACAACATAAGTATAAAGTTTCAGTTTTACTTGAAAGACTCATAGGTTTGATCAATGATTTTTTTATTATAAAATCGATATTAGCTTACTATTTACTTGTGCACTGGTGAACTGAATTTGCATGTTTACAAGACGGGTGTGAACTTTCTCTGATCAAGATTAGATGTCCAATTTATTTTATATTTTTATCTATATAGCATTCTATCATAGGCAGCATATGATTCACATTGGTTATTAAAAGTTATCTTCGACTATTAAAAGTTACCCACATTATGCCTGAGATCTAAGACAATTTTCACAGTAGGCAATATGATGTTCTTGAGGATTATTATATATACGTCAAAAATTATACAATTATCTTTATAAATATATTGAGCTTATCTTTTCAAAACACATGTAAACAGATGAGCAAATCTCTTAGACCAAATAATTTTGCAATTAAGTATTTATATGCATGCCTTCCATGATGCCTGATCATTAACATACGTTTTAAAATCCACTTTATTTTTTTTCATTTTTATTGATGTTTAGATAGAAACTAACAATGTCATTTATTGTCTGAATTCTACTTCTAAGAGCATCCACTATGATGGTTTATAAAAAGGTCAAAAAAAAGATGAAGAGGTCTATAATTTTATTAACCATAGTGGAAATGTGTTTCATGCTTATGTGGAATGAAAATGTCTAATATATTGAACCTCTTCTAAATTTAATGCTTTTGTATTTAATGGGATTTTGATAAAGCTTTAAGATGTTTATCCATAGTGAAGAAAAGTTTATAACAAGGAAATGGTTTATAAATTTATGATTTCGGATGACTAGGCAATATTATAAACCTTTACAAAAGTCCGCTATAGTAGATGCCCTAACAAAAAAAAAAATTGTCTATTCAAATTGATGTATCTCCATTACTTTTAAATACGGCGTACGGCTTATTGCAAGGATTAGGGTAGTGGCAGCCATGCCGCTAAGGCAGCGGTTTGCCCCCAAACCGCCGGGGAACACCGCCGCCACCCCTTGCTTCTGTACTTTATCATATGTGTTTGCTACTGAAGCTAGTACACTTTTTGAGTGTTTAATATGCTCCAACGTTCACTACATTGAATGCTCCAACGGATAAAGTACACATATGAATTGTTTCTATAATTTATGTGTTCGTGTGTTATTTCCTAAAGAAAAGCATGGCAATTTTTCTGTATGAGACAAGCATATGAATACCTCTGTGGCTTAATAGATAATGGAACATACGCAGACCCTTAGCTGTTTAATGTTCTGCCATGTTTCTTCATATCCGCTAGTTGAATGAGGGATCTGCACTTATTGGTGTGGAACTGGTTTTATCTCCACAAGTCTATATGGCCATAAAGAACCAGAATCTGAGCACATAAATAAGTAGAAACGAAGACTTTGTGGCCAGGAATTTCTATTAATTATGTTTTTTTTCCAAGTATTATGTATTTTTATTTTAATTATTAATGAAATATTATGTTTTTATTAAATTATTTATTTATGAAAAAAAAAAAAAAAAAAAAAAAAAAAAAAAAAAAAATTGGTGGTTTGGGAGGTATGAAAAAAGTATGGTTGCCACTAAAAAAGGGTTGGGAGGTATTGAAAAAGTGTGAGTGAGGTGGAATGATATTATTGGTTGGTTGGGAGGTATGGATTTTTTTGGGAGGTATGGTTGCCACCACCCTTATAATATCTCTCTACTAAAACTACTACACAAACATTCATTAAATTTGACTTATATTGGAATCTTGTGTGTGCGACTTATGTCTGAACAAAATAAAACACTAACATAAAACTCACATAAAATTATTACATGTGCTTTATGAAAATACAAAATCTACCTTAAAATAAAAATAACAAAATAAATACTTTGCTTAAATTTTCGATGAAGTAGAGGCACCATGCATAATACTATTGGCAAAAATGTTGTCACATACATTTATCAGTTATCTTTTGTAGTTTTTAATAACAAAACGTCCTTTATAAGAAAATATTAACTGAAAATTAGCAAAAGAAAACCAAAAATTTAGCAATTAATCTTTTTGTTAAAATCTCGTGCGTGCACGGGTATTATAACTAGTGCAAAATAATAATAATAAAATCTTTGATTAATCTAAGAATTTTCACAAATAGAACATTTAACCAAAACTTTACAACATTTATAATATAGGGATTTTGTACGTGAAGACCACTCAAGTTATAACAGTTTTTCATTAAGGTCATTCATCTATTAAAAATAACTTATAGGCCACCCTTAATATAATATACTACTAGTAGATTGAGAAGATTGGGAGATCACTGTTACATCATACATGCTAAGCCAACCACAATTTAGTCAAACATCCACAGTCAATTCATAACATAATACGGAGTAATACTTAAGAAGTTGGACAACATTGTTAATTGTCTTTTACACCAAAAAGGTAGATTTATTCGTTTGTACACTCAGTTTCAAAGTTCTAAATAGTACTGTAACTTTAAAAAAAAAAAAAAAAAAAAAAAAAAAAAAAAAAAAAAAAAAAAAAAAAACCAACAACAACAACAACGAGAATTCATCGACGAATGAATCACAAAGTTTATCATTCGGAGTGACTTACGGGTTATGCATCCAAAAAGCTGAAAAAGATTGAATTTTGTTAGGACCACCTATTTTTCGAAGCCTAAGGAGTAAGTGCACTACCATACCAGTCACAAATCCTAAGGCTGCACTCGAGCCAACAAGTGAAACCGCGGTGCATATGAGCACAACAAATGACTCCTCCTTCGATTTCATGTCCCTTGCACACATGGCTAACTCGATACCAGCAAATAATAATAGAACCCCTAGAACGCCAACCGGAAAAGCAGTCAAAATCTTAACAATAGAGCTTCCTAGCAACAATCCAAGTACCAATTTAGTTCCACCGAGTAGGGCTACACAAGCACCACTTCTTCCACCAAATTTGTATTGACCGGCTAGCCCACCGGCCCCATGACAACATGGCATTGCACCAAACCAACATCCAACTACGTTCATAAGCCCGACCGTCACAGAAACTGAGGTTGGTGTAACAGTTTTTTCAGGGAAAAGATCTGTCGATAGTTTGCAGACTGCGATAACAGAGTTGAGAATGGACAAGGGTAATTGTGGAATTGTGCCTTTGATAAAACCTTTTTTCCAAGCACTTTTGGAAATTTTTATAACTTGTATAGAAGATGGCCCAAAGTTAAACCCTTTAATCACTTTAGGCTCTCTTATAATAGCCAAAATTACCCCTAACAGAAATACAATAAAAGCCGAAGGTAACATTGCTACAATTCTGTTCCATTTTCGTGATTTATGATCATTTTCATTTTGGTTTTCTTCATCATTTGCAGTTTCATTTTGGTCTTTTTCATCACCCGCGCCATTTACTATTGTAATAAAACAAATGCAAACAATAGCTAGGACCAATCCATCTAGTCCTAGCCAATCTCGATTCCCTTTAGATTTCGACTTAGAAAAATCTTGCACTTTTCGTACATACTTAACCGCAGTCATTGCAAAGTTTAGACCTTGAGCTAGCTGAATTCCCCTAACAACAGGCAAAGGAATGAGCCGATAAGCTAAACGCATAAGTCCAGTCACACCAAATGCAAATAAAATCACACCAGTACATATACCAGCGGCCATAACCTCAGGGATCCCAAAGTCAGGGTCCGATATAGCTACGGCTGCTATTGACTTCATGGGTTGGACTGGCATTGGGACACCATAAATAGCGCCAGTTACAATATTGTATACCCCGGTAAATATTAATGTTGTACCTAAGTTAAGGTGACTAGCAAGTGTTAATGCTAGGACTATTGGTATATACGTCCCTAAGTCGCCCATTGCGCCATTTAACTCGGCCCATTTCGACCTGAAAACTAAGTTTTCTTTCAGCTTTTGGGGTAGTGAGGTGCTGGTTTGTTGTGAGGATTGGTGATTATTGGACTCCATGGGAATATATCGAATGGTGATAATAAGAAAGTGTAATGAGCAATGAATTGTGTGTTAAATAAAGAGAATGGAATATGACCTTTTTAGTAAAGAATTGGCTTAGTGTAAAGAGAATTTAATATGCTATAATGTGATGTCAGGCTCTTTTAGTCAACTCCTGCAAATTTATTTTTCAAGTTTAATAAAGATAGTACTACGTATCAAGTTTTTAGTTTTGTCTTGTTCTAAAATAAAAATGTTTTGTAGATAGTTTTAGGTTAAACGAGTTAGGAAACCCGCGCGTTGCTGCGGGGTGGTTTTCTAGAGAGGTATCTTGTGATAATTTTAGAGCAACGGAGGACAACTATTGCTTGAATGGTTAAGTTGCTAACAAAGAAATAAGCACACGTTATTGGTAACTCAGGTTGTGAGCACATGTGCAGATATATATTGAGACACTTATGAATACATAGATATAAGCTGCATTGGATGGCTAAATGTTTTACAAAAGAGGATTTGCACAGCTAAATGTTATCTGCTACATAAAGCAGTGTTGCGGAAGTTACACAAAAGCATAGATACGTGTTTAGTTGGCGAGGTTATACAAAATGACACATAGGTGTTTTGAAACATATTTGTGCAGCTGCAGCACAAATATTGTACAAAACAAACTATTTTTTAGGAATGGCCGCAAACCATTCAAATATTTACATTGCCAACTTCAGTTTTAGGTTGTCTTGCTCTTGTCGGCTGACCTGGTTCTTGGTTTTTCTGCTGCCGAAGGATCTGTTGTGGCTGTAGTAGAGAGGAAAAAAAGAAAATTGTAATTAGTATTTATTTAAAACAAATGTTTAAGCATTGGAATGGCATAGTAATATGGAAGTTTGTATTTTTGTGATAGCTACTATAGAAGTAGTTTTTTAATATTTTTTTTTACTGTTTGTGGATATTGCGGGTATATAAGGACATGCTTGTGGTTCTTTTTTTTTTTTTTTTGCCATCTGTATTTCTCTAGTTTCATAAGAAGGATTTGTGAAAGAAAATGTCGTCGACTTCTACGTTGGATCAACTGAAATTCGCTTGCAACTCTGATAGAACTGAGCACTGTTTCCGGTTCTTGTTTATGCAAGACGCTGCTCAAACTGAGCTATTTATTGCGCGCTTGGAGGTAGAATGTGAGGTTGTGCGTACCAGGATGCTTAAATATCGGCGTTTACTTCAAGAAGGGAGATTGCTTAGTCGGTTTGATACTGCTGCTGATGATGGGTTACGGTGCACTTCGGAGGGACAGTATAAAGATGGTCTTATTCTGAATGCTTTGAATGATTTGCTGGAATTGGTACGTGAAACGAGAGAAGAGAGGCTCGGGCATGTGTCCACAATGGAGCAGCACGGTTAATGTCTTTTGGTGTATGTTTTTAGGTTTGTTCAGTGTAACTTCTGTGTGCGCTGTGGTTTGGATTTTTCTATTGTCGATTGTAATATATTATGTTTATGAATAAAAGTATCAGTAATTGTGTGCCCTCTTTTTTTTATTTTTTTTAATAATTGTTTTAATCTGATGGTTTTATGTAAAATAATTTGGAATTAAATAGTTTATGATTATGGTTGCATTTAAGTTTGATAATCGTAGGGATTATTAGTGTCTAATAACATGGGTACCAATAGTTGATTTTCTTATTTTGAGTGGGTGAATGAGTGAAGACAAATGGCTTGGTCACAAACAGTGAATCCTGTGATGTTGTGCAAGTGGGAAAAGCATAATGAGTGTCAATCTATGGTTGCAATTTAAAGTGAGTGGAGATACAGAACTGGTGTAGCAACCTATCAAACAGCTTTGCAGCTGTGTTTTTTGTTTTGGGTGAAAAAGTTTGGTCAATAATGAATTATGGGTTCTCACATGGCTGTATGTTGTTTGTTTGTGTTCAAAAGAGAATGTCATCCAGTTTTGTGTGGGTCCGTAAAGAAGAAAAAAAATCAAAATGTGTAGGTGTTCTAAATATGCTGAGTTTAGGTGGTCTGCTAATTGCAAGGATCGTTTTTTAATTAAAAATGTGGGAGTCACTTTTAATTTTAGTTGTATTGTTGTTGCAGTTCTGGCATGAAGCTTATGCTAGTGCATTGTAATATATGATGTTCAATAAAACTGATCATATATGTAAAGTAAATGTTTGGGACTAACCTTTTTGCTTCTTCGGGTCTGTTGGTTCAGCTTGAAACAGTGCTTGTTTAACTGTTTTGGTCCTGCTTTCTGTATCATTCTTTTTTTCTGGATCTTGTTGTTCTGTTATTGTGATATTTGACGGTGGTGTTCCTGTTTTTCAAAGAGAAATATTTAGTATATGGATTTGCATGCTTAATTTGTAATTAAGAGTAATAATTTAGTTGGTAGGTGGTACCTGCCGTTTGTTGCTCTGGTGGAGTTGCGTGCTCTTGATCATGAAATGGCGATGTGTTTAGTCCTGTAGCTGGCAGGTCTTCATGTGCGTGTTCCTCATCTGTTAGTGCGAGAAAGGGTGCCGATGGTCCTGTTTTTTTAAATCACACTTAATATTTGTAATCGCACATGGTATCTTTAATGAAGGGAAATTCTGAAGCAAAAGACTGTTACCTTCAATCATTTCCACTGGTTTGGCTTGTGTTTGCTGGGGCGTTTTTTGTCGAAAACATGATCCAGGATAAAGCTAGTTGTGTCGCCTGTTTGGTTGAAACGGATTTGGAAAACATTCTTCTGTCCTTCAATATCAAAGATCTGTGATGGTATTTCTTGTGGGTCTTCTCCGTTGTGCATTGCAATGAGTTCTGAACATGTATATCCTACGACATCATCTGCTCCAGGAGTAAAGAAAGTGATAGGGACTGTCGCAGATTGATCTGCGATGAAACCTTTGAAACAGTACCTGCATATTATTAATCATGTCACTTTATTTTTGATTATGCTTTTCTCTTTTTTCTTCTACCTTATAAAAAATGCAATTTTGAACATGATTTACCTATAGGAGGGTTTTTCTTGTGTCCCATGGTCCAAACAGCAGTATGCTCCATCTTGTTCGAACACTTTTGCCATGCATTTGTTGCAAGACATATAGAACCAATTTCTTCTGATGTTGATGCCGGCTATTGTTGCTTCAGTAGTGAATTGCACGCCCGATGAAGGTTTGCGGAATTGTTAAGATATTGGCAGAATTTTTGGTAAAAGTTTATTTTGCGTTTTAAGAAAGGTACCTGGTAAGTTTCGGGTTCTAATTTTAGAAGTGTTTTAAGAGGAAACCTGTTGCGGAACTTTTCTTTCTCAATATCTGCATATGGAGTTTTGCAAATGCGCAGTGGCGGAGTTGTTTTGTATCTCTGTGCGTATTTGATTTATTTTAAAATGTTAGAACAAATGTATTTTAGCAAGTTTTGATGTAAACACGAAGTTATTTTGATTTTTGGTTTTGAAAAATCTTACTGCGCTTTTGCTTGATCAATCTCTGGTATCTGTGGGTTTAGGTAACACTCTGTTGCTGAAGTTGTTGTCAATTGATAGCTTTCTACAATGGTGTTATTTGAAAATGCGTAAATATATAGGTGTTTAGATGCAATTTTTTTTTAATAGATTTAATCAAATACCTCTAAATCTTGTGACACGGCAAGAGCTCACAGCAATTATAATCGGCTGTTCCATTGTTTCAAGCCTGCGGTTTTCAAAATCCTCTGCCATATGATCCCACATTGTGAATTCAACTATTCTACCGCTGTCAGTATGAGCAAGCCATTAGAAAAAGTGAAAACTGAAGTAACTATTATTTTTAATTTTTTAAACAAAAGTTCAGGGTTAAATGTTGCATACTTTAGACTCTCAATGTCGACTTTTCTGTAGACAGTCTCATCTTGGTTCTCCTTTGGTTTACGTTCCACTTGGCCGATTGATCTCAAGTAACCCATGAAATCTGCAAATAAATAAGTGTTAGCATCTACATATTTTTTTTTTATTAAAAAAAATTGATGCTAAGAGGTGACCTGTTAGAACTGGGTACCGAGTTTTTCCTGTTTCGTCTTCTTATGGGATTTTTGATTGAAGCTGGTTGTATGAAACAAATTTAAAATAGTGGTGGGGGATGTCTGGTGCTGTTATAGGGTTAAATTTGGTGATTTTTCTAAATCTAAGGCTTGTTTTGTTCTCGATTGTTTGTTGATATGGGTCGGTGGGTTGACACATGAAAACTGAAATCCTGTAGACCACTGATAATAGTCTTCCACAAGAAAGTTTTGCCCGTACCTCCATGGCCATACACAAACACCAACTCTTGTCGATCTGTTGTGCTTGCATTTATGATAAGATCATAAATCCTTCTTTGCGTTGTATTGAGTTTAGGGACTGAATGGTCTCTTTCCTGTGCTAGCAATGGCCTATTGTAGTTTTTTTCCTCCATGAGCAGTCGATTATTCAGCTGATCTAGTAGATTTTTCGGAGGTAAGCGCGAACCATAATTTTCAACTGACTTGCCACAACTGTTTAACAATATTTCCAACTCATATAGTATGTACCCTTGTAATTCGGCATCGTTGACATAGTAATTTGGAATCCGTACCTGCTTTGAAACAATAGCCGGAATATCGTGACCCATTTCGCTCCAAAACTTATCCCACAATTGTATAGGGTTACCTACTTCACAATGAGTGAGAAGTTGAGCAAAAAGAAACCTGAGTTCTGGTGATGATGCTGATATGCATGCCTCTTCAAGGGCTGTCTCCCATTCTTTGTCATCGCCAAGAAGTCCTAGAGCTTGACATGCAGCTCGATATGTAGGATATATATGGTTTGGCTAACTTTTCGAACGTCTTCAAACCCTTTACAACCTTTTTGGTGGCAAAGCAACATTCTGAAATAGAAAAGCTCGCCTGAAGTCGGATGCACATATGCTAGACGACCAATAGAAGGACGATTATTGTTTCTTTTTGACCAGCTTTTCCTTTTCTCGTACCAAACAAACTCTGACGGAAATTGTATGTAAGTTAAATGTTGGCCATCTGTGTTTTTAGTGTTGTAAGTAAACCATTCTGTGAGTGTTGTCAATTTCTTGTCTGGACGATTTACAATTGCTTCCAAATTGTCCCAATCTCTAAAAGTTATATGTTGCATGTTTTCGAGGTGTACCTGAAGTAGCTCTACCGCTGGTTCTCGGCTGTGTATGCGAAATTTTAGGATCCTCCAACAGGCTTCAGGAGGGCATATGAAACAATCGTCAATAAAATTTTGGATTTCATCAACTTGTGGATGTGGACGGGTTGCTGAAGTAGATGCATCACCAATAGACCTGGTTACTTGTGCGAATATTCGGTCTGTTCCCTTGGATATATATTTAAACATATATTTAATAAGCATGCTCCATCCACAGTACTCCACGTTGATATGCGCTTCAAAAGCAAAGCACAAAGAACGGTTATATGGCACAACGTAGGTGTTGTCAAGCTTCATGTGGTTTTTTATTGCAAAAATGTTTGCCTGCCTTCGTCGATAATGTACACGGCCTTTGTCGTCGAAGAAAGTGTCGTTATTATATTTCTTCGGGAAATTTTTTTTGCATATGTCACCTTCCATACATGGTGCGTTCAAGTTGGCTTTTCCACATGGTCCATGCATCATCATATCGGAAACAATTTTATAGGCACGTGGATCGTTAACTGGATCAGGCAACTCAGTAGAAATATATCGGTCGATGTCTTCAGCATCCTGCACTCTGCTAGATGAAGATACCCATAGTAGCGTGTGACAATGTGGTAAGCCCCGTTTTTGGAACTCAATAGTGTACAAAACTGCATAGCAAATAATAGTAAAGCTAAAAAATCCAGGAATAAAATTGTGCACATATACATTATATAATCGAGGCATGGAATCTAGAAATTGCGATAAAAGTTTAAATTCAGAAAGTTTCAAAACATACATACCTCCAGTCACATTTCCAAACGGTTTTCTTTTCTTAAGAAATTTGACAAAAGCCTTAAGCTTTTGTTCAAAAACTCGGCATATGACATCTGCCATGTCAGCTGGGTTCAATTGAGGAAAGTCAGCCATGTACCGTTGGATCTCAGGCCAGTTTGCGTTACATGTGAAAGTTATGAAAAATTGCGGGTTGCCAAGCTCATGGCAGATAGCCAATGCATCTAAGTAGTGGCTATACATGTATCTTGGCCCACCAGTGAATGAAGAAGGCAAAATAATTCTTGACCCGAAATCTGACCCATTATGATCACCTCTTGAGACAGCATCATACAGCCCCGATAAATATTCGCCACGAATGTCATCTTGATGGGTCCTATAGAAATCCATCCTATTCTGTTCTAGACAGCAATAAACACTAACCACATATTGCTGGAAAAGTCGGCCTGTTCGAAAAAGCAAGTTGTAGCTATCATGTCTTGGATGTGGCTGGTATGTATAAAATGCGTTCATTGAAACCCGCCGCATTCTCTCATTTGGATATGCCAATCTTAACATTAACTGTATATGATATCCTGTTTGTCCATATATGAAGATGAGTGGAAACTGAAGTGACATGTACGATTGATGAAGTTTGTTGATCCTTTTTGCTGGCCCATCTCTGTCTTCAATGATAATATCATAATCTGATTCGGTTGTTAGGCCACTATCAAAAACTATAGCCCCAACAGCCCGTGATGTAGGCAGCTCATAACCTCTTGCACCATTACCATTATAAAGTCTCACTTTAAATTCAGGGATATCATTTTGCATACACTTATCACACGCTGTTCTAAAAACTTGCACCAATTCATTGTGAGCGTCTAAGAATTCTATCAGCCCTTGGACTATCTCCGGATCCAGTGAACTTCCGTCAGAACTTGTAAAGTGGTTCATTCTGTTTTGCACTTCATTTTCTGTGTCGTAGATGTATAGTTGCAAGAAACATGGCTTGTCATCACTGGTAGGACAAAGCGAGCCAATCTGATGGTATATCTGACCTGAAACTTTAAAGACGTACGGGCCTCTTCCTTGGTTGACTGTGTTGTCAATGTTTGCGCCGAATGAAGTCATCGCAAACATCTGATTGTAAGCGCGTATATTGTGCATAAAAGTAGCATCTGCAAGTAGCTGTTTGATGTATTCCGGTGGATCTAGCTCAGAGCGCATGCAGACTTTACCATCTCCACAGCACAAATGATACTTGGTTTGACGATGGCCTTTCAGTCGTTCTCCATACCAAAAGGCAGCGTTGCAATAATGGCATCGCTCATTACAGTCTCCTAAATCCTCATATAGAGGTGATTCATCTGCACCAATCGCAAACGCACCGCGAATTAGAAACTTAAAGGTAATGGATGCAAATAAAAGGCAAGTTGTAAAATTTTTTTTTTTTTTATTTACCTGCATTCTGATGATGGTTAGGCTGGCGATTTTTTATATTAGTAGCTATTCGTCCTAAAGAGTTTTTGTTTATATCATTTGTTTCTGCAAGGTAAGAATCAGAAATCTGTTAAGCAAAATACATATGTGAAGTGTAATATGCAAGGAAGGTAGGTCAATCATGGTTTGCCTGTGGTGGAATAAATTTCTCTGTATATACCTTGGGTTATCTCATCGTTTGATTGCTGGATAGTGTCACAAACGTCGCTAGCTGAACTACTTTGTAAATCACCTGATGATAAATGGCGTGCAACAGCACGATTGCTCACATCATTTACTGGGTGGGGGCTCTTTTGCTGTCGGCTGAAAGGCCTATTGTCATTGGTGTTAGAATCAAGCGTTTCTGCAATGAATGAAAATAAAGCATATCACTTAAAATCTTCAGATGAAGTGAACATGGAAAAGAGGTTAGGAAATTGTTATGCAATGTGCTAGGATAGAAATGGCGATACTCACCCCTGTTTGTATCATCACGTAGTTGCTGAGTGGAATCACATATGTCGGTGGCTGAAGCACCTTGTAAACTACTTGTTGACAAATGTTGTTCAAGGGAGTGTGTGGCCAAACTGCTTGGTATTTGTTTATCTTTCGACTGTTGGCCCAAACATCTTTTCTTATTTATATGTCCTAACTCATCGGCATCACTTGGCCTTGCTCTTGCTGTGAAGGGAAAAGTTTGGAAAAAGTTAAGTGCAAATTGTACATGCAACTATACGTGTTTCTGATGGTGGCAATAACAAAAAGCATAATAATCGTTGCGAGTGTCCCTTGTCAAATATAAGCAAGTATCAATTGTACGCGTTAAATAGTTAGAAAATCTGTTTATAAGAAAAGTCATTGGCTCACACTGATGTAGAGGCTGAGATAAGGCATTTTGATCTGCGATAACAGCATTCTGTGGATTGGAGTCAAAACACGGTTCAATAAGAGAGTTAATGGCATTGCCATCAACATCTTTGGCGTCCATTTTGGACTTCCTCTGCCTTTTGCGACTACATGTATCTACATCTGTAAAATGGTCACATATGGGATGAGTATATCAATAAAGAGAAAATGTAGATTAAAACAGCAATTGTAACAAATGAAAAAATGACCTGGGTCAGTTTTTAAGGCAGATCTTTTTAATCGCTGGGAACTGAAATTTTTTTCCAGCGGTAGCGGTGCTCGGCTGGTGTGAGGCACTTCCTTAGGGTACAGGTGTGGACCTATGGTGGTGGAATAGCATCTATTTAAATCTGAGTATTCATATGGAGCACATCGAGCTGTTTGTGATGCAAAGTCCAATGTCAGCGGGCCTGAATAAGGCTCACCTGAAATAGGATTAACAGTTAGGGGAAAAAAGGTATAAGATTATTAGATACGATAAATAGCGCGAAGAGTCAAAACTAACCACAACTGAAAGCAGGTGCAGCGGCTAGAGCCAAAGAAGCAGCAGCAGAAACAGAAGCCGAAGATGGGCGAGATGGATGTCGTGTACACCCGTGTAGATTGATAGCGTTATGTGTTTGTGGGTTTTGGAGCAGTTGTTTCCGTTGTTTTTTAGGATCATTTTTTAACGTGCAGTTCATAATTAGAAGAGCAAAATCGAAGACCAATGAGACAGTGTGAAAATGTTAAAGTTACGATAATGGCAAAAAGTCTATAATAAGTTATCATGATTAACAAATACATCGCAAAGTTATGTTTTGGCAAAAAAAAAAAAAGAAAACAAAAAAAAAAGGAAAAAAGATAACAAAAGTCAGGGCATGGAAGGAAAATGGAGAAAGTATTTATAAAACACAAAAGGAAAAAAAAAAAAAAAAAAAAAAAAAAAAAAAAAAAAAAAAAAAAACTTTGGCAAATAGGCGTGTTAAATAAGGCTATAAACATAGCATAAACCAAGCACGGCACCCATAGACACTATCCGTTGGGACATCAGAAACACAATCTCAAACAACCATAATTTTTACCCCTATATTCTAAAGTTAAAAAAAAAAAAAAAAAAAAAAAAAAAAAAAAAAAAAAAAAAAAAAAGGTCTTTTTAAATTGGCACATTAAATACACAAGTACATCTAAGGATTAGCAAAGGGCAACCCTAAACAGCAAATACCCTAATAAATATTAAATGAGACCCTCTTAAATCGGCGCATTAAATGGTCAAGCACATTTAACCTAACAGGAATACACATTCACCATTATGAAGATGCAACTCTATAAATCAACTAAGTTAATTAAAACGGCAAAAGCAAAAGAAGAAAGCCCTAATCTAATCAAATAAGAGGGCAAGGTCAAATCCAAAATAACTGGCTGAATTGCAACCGCATATCAAACATGGACATCATATGGAGGACCAAAAGCAACAACAATTCAGAAGAAAAGAAATGCAAACCTTATCGCAACTGAATCTTTTTTTTTTTTTTTTTTTTGAGAAGGATCGAGATTATGAAGATTAGCAAGTATAAGATGTGGCTAAAAAGAGAGCTACAGTACACTGAGAACACCTGGGCACTCTCTGCACCACACAACGAATAAAAAACCATATTTCTACTGTAGTTGCACCAGGTTATGCATAGTGGGTCGGGCAACGCAACAGCGGTATTGGATCTCGGCCACCGGAGGTTCATCAGTCAGACCCAAAAAACAACTGCACATGTGAGGGAGAGGGAACAGTGTCGGTGTTAAGTTCTAACCTGTTTATGCACAGATAATTTGGCGGGTCGGTTTGGAAGAGAAAATGGGCTAAATAGCCCAAACTTTAGTATATGTGTTTAATGACTGATTTTTCTAAAAGAGTTATCAATATAATTAATTTTACTTATCCCTTCACATTACGCAATAGATCAAGGCGTCGGCTATAGGCGTGGCGTGAGATGAGGCGTGAAAAAAACACAATAA